>VXAD01001398.1:857168-1093492 GCA_013399195.1 Dicrurus megarhynchus
AAAAAAAAAGAAAGAAAAAAAAAGAAAAAAGAATCCTGTAATTAAGAATTATGGAATGCATCTACTCTATTTTTACTGGAATTAAATTTCAAGCTTGGAAGCCAGTAAGGATTACGATGTAATCCCTAGCGCCGTCAAAAAATAGAGCCCTCCAAATAAATCAGAAGTCAATATTAATCAAACACATGTACACTTCACTAGTGTAAAGTGATAAATGTGTAATATGATAAACAGCTTATGCAGTATCCCATCTGTTCCCATCGTTCTGTGCAATGATATTTAACATTTAGAGCAGGAGCAAATATATACAACACATTTTTTTTAAGCTGCCTCAGAAACAGAACCTGTAAATGACTGTTTATAGCAGCTTTGTTGAAAAGGCACAGTTACAAAAGCTGGGACCAGAAAGATTTACCCGAAAATAAATAAAATAAAAATACTGATAGGAGAGCTGAAGGTTATTTAACTCAGAGTCTTACAGAAATACTGGAGAACAAAAGAATCACGAAACCAGCAGAGCAGAACCTCATCTTCGCAGTCTTTAGCACCTCAGGGGGTAAAACTGGAGCGTGATTACAAAGCAGTAACTCAGCAATTGTCAGTGGTTTATAAAGATTTCAGTGACATGATTTCTTTTACCCTCCTTCAGTATTTCATCCAGAAGTCAAATGACTGCAGAAAGGGTCGTTAGGCAGTGGCACACCAGAGTTCAGGCAGGTTTGTCTGGCAGTTTCAGTTTGATATTATGCAGCAAAACTTTTCCAGGTGTGAACAATTTGAGGTGAATCTCTCTGGACTTCCACTTCAAGCTTTGGCAGGGGGGACTTTGTAAACCAGGAAAGCAGATATCTATTCCAACTGTGCCAATGAATTTCATAATCACCTCAGTGTTCTTGGTATTAAATGTAATCCTGCTTTTTAAAACACTCAAAAACTGCTTTTTCTTTTAGTGGCTAAGTGTTTGGAAGGAAGCTCTAGAAACAAAGAGTGAAGTTATTTTGCAGGCACAAATTTTTGTCTTTCCCTCTTCTTTAACCCAATCTTTCAGCTTATTTTCTGCAACCTTTCACTGCAAAACCTGAAGTTCTTCTTTTCCTTCTACCATTCCACAAAATATTCCTGCACTGAACTTTTTCTCCCATGTTCTTCATAAATAAGTGAAAATAGGAAATAGAAACAGACATGTGAGGAGGCTGGATCTATGCTACATCCATGAAATCACCCAATAAACCAAATGCAAGGAAAACTGTCCCTTGGGACATCCCACCATTTCAACAACTATACTCTGTCCACTCTGGACTCTCAGGAAAAGCCTCAGAATTCTGTATATTTGAAAACCATCCTTTATTATGGTTACATCATCTGGTTACTGGACAGTGGGATGGAAATCACTTTGACAGAATTAATTTATGAAATAATATGATCTCCTAGACTGAATGCCTTTAAAAATACTCTAAACAGGCTGGATAAAAGCTTTTTTGTTGTTGTTCTGAAATGCACAGTTGAGCAATGGGTTGAAAAAAGAATAGAATAGAATAGAATAGAATAGAATAGAATAGAATAGAATATATAATACAATAGTAAAATAACCAGCACATTGTAAGCTGGCAGATGCATGAGCTGGAACACATTCACCAGAGCAGCCTTCCTGTAGGAAGGTGCAAAAGGAAAAAAACCCACTACCAGAGAAAGAGACCTTTGCAGACTTTGTTCTATTAATAAAAAAATAGATTAAAAAAAAAAAATCTCGATTTTTTCAATGCATCAACCTAATCCTGCCATTACCTAAACATTCCCTGAGTGGAAAAGGCAGTATTTTAACATTTTTAACAGTAATTAAGTGGGCAGAATTCCATCATTATGCTTGGAATGCCCACTGGTGCAATGGCTGAAGTTGGGAATGCACATCCTGCCAGAAGCAGCTTCTCAGAAGCTCTTCCTTATCCACTGAGCTACTTGAAAAAAACCCCAACCAACCCCCAAACCCGTTACACACACTTACAACCCCCTGCCTACACGTTTGTTGAAATTCACCCTTTTTGATAAATATTTCACACACACAAACTCCATCACCATTTGTACCAGCGAAAATAAATAGCCCACAAGTGATTTAGCAGGCTCTGCATCTCAAGTAACCACGGAGCCTGTCACCAGCCAGGAAGGGTTTCCCATCTGGAGACTAAAATGGGAGAGGAAGAAAGACACAGCAACCCAGCCAGTTTTGGGGAAGTTATTTGTGCTCCCAGTAAACCCACAGTGCCAGCCCAGGGGTCACCCACTGAAAACCAGCAACGGGTTGTGGTGTCTGTGGCCCTACTGGGATGGGCTGGAGCAGCATTTAGCACAAACTAGCACAAATGTCCCAGATTTGCACCTGACAAGCATTTTTAGTGTCAAAAATCCTATTCTTTTATCGTCTAAATTCATTCTAGAAGCTGAATTTAATGGGCTCATGGACAGCACAAGGGTACACAGACAGTGAATCCAGAAATGCTTCTGTGAAAGCAAATTTGAACAAATTCTGTTGGCAGCTTACTTTTCCCTGAGCACCCCAGGAAAGGCCTGAATGCAAAAATGACCACAGATCCAAATGAGGAGGCAAGTTAAAAAGGTCCAAAGCCAAAAGATGCTTTGGTGTAATGACATTTTACGTGCTTACAAAATGCATTTCACCACAAATGATACCAAGATTCATTGTCTCAAAAAGCTGGCACACGATTTCAACCTGTGTCTTAGATTAAAATAGAAAGTAATAATACAATATAATACATAAATGAGTCCCATAATGGAAATTAATTTATGAATTTGTCTCTGCAAACCCAATTATTCCCATCACACCACAGAAGCTTAAACAGACAGAAGAAAAAGGCTTCAGTCCACTGGGCTCCAACTCTTCATTTATTTCAACAGTTTCTCAAACAGGCCTTGAACAGTCTCTGGAAGATTCCTGAAGACTTTCTAAGACCAGTGGGAAGTTTGTTTACATTCTGATCTCCCACACAAACATCACTGATTGCCATTGGTGTTTGCCCATATCCCATTTACTCTATTTTGGTGTAAAAGATGCTTTAGACACTTCATGCACTCTGTTGGTCTAAAAGATGCTATTAAAAACAAAAACAAACAAAAAAAAACCAGCTTCACAGAAGCAGGGATACCAGCATGTGGAAATTCCAGCTGACATCTTGCATAAATAATGATTTTGCAGGAATCCACTTGCTCACAGATTTGCCTGCCCTGGTGGCCTTACTACATGGGATGATGTAAAGTTGAAACCAGTGAGCATGGAATCGGATTAGGGGATTAAGGGAGGCAACTTCCCACCTGAATTCTGTCATTTCTGGCGTTTCTCCAGAAGAAATATTACAAGGAAGTACTTGACAGCAAAAAAAGTACACATGAATTAAAGGAAAACCATCAAAATCATTTGTAGCCTTGCTACAGTAGAAATTTCTTTGCATAAACTCAAATATTGGGGTCCACAAACAAGGCATAAGATGCCTAAAGGAAAACACCCTGTGGAGAGACAACGTCCCGAGGTTTTGGATTCCATCCTGCCACCCCATTTCCCCCTGCTTGCACACAGGGAATGTTGTGCCTTTTCTGCTGCAGCTCCCATGGCAAAGGGAGATGTTACTGCCTGGTGCTTGCTCCGGGCAAGGGCAGCAGGACAGGCTGGAGCCTGGTGAAACCTGGGATTTGCAGCCAGGAAAAGACTTTTGGCTCAGCTGATTCAGCAGTGGCCAAACTGCTGAAAAGTGGAGTGCAGCGTGGTCTCTGCCTGGAGATGGCAGAGCTGTCGAGGAAGGGCTCAGCTTCATCCCCCCGAGTTGCACCAAATCTTCGGCTGTGCTCAGGAACATCTATTTCTGAGAGAGGCACTGGAAGGGAGAGGCATCTCAGATCATAAACTCCAGACTCCTTGGTTGTCATGGCAACTGCATCACAAAATTTGTTTCTTAACATTTAGCCAAGCTCCATCTTGGAACTTCTCAGATTTCTTGTCCCCGTTGCTCCCGTTAGGCCCAGAACCTCTGAGAAGAACTGGTATTTTCTCTCATTTCTGTCCTAGGCGTAGCCAGTTGATACTAATCCTTTTTTCTCCTGTGTCTAACCAACAAAAGCCTAAATAGCCTTTATTTTCCCCTTACTTTCCCAGCATTCTATAAACATATCAGCTGGGACTAATGCCCTGCCTTGGTTAAACACATGTTTTAATAATATATTATGACAAAGTCAAAAGCCTGAATGGAGCATAACAGCTGTCAGTCCTTCAATGACCTTTTAATTTTTTTTTTAATGTGTCTAACTTCAGTCAAACCAGCTTATAAAGGTGGTCATACATTCATCTGTATTTCACCCAGCTCACACGGGTCCCAGGCCAGTGTCTGACCTCCCTCAAGGGAAATACACCACTTGTTTTCTTCTAGTAAGTACAAACAGACTGGATAAGTTTGGGACCAAAGCTGATGCCCCAAAAAAGCAGCAGGGTTAAAGGTTGCTGTTCATCTCTTACCCATGGCAAGATTCAAAAGGCAGAACTATGTTAAATCAGCACTCTCATCTAAAATTTTGCATTTTGCAAACTTACATCTAACCTGAAAGCTGTTGCAAGTAAGCGACTCCCGTCCTCCTGAGACTACACAGAACATTCGAACATCCCTCAACTACTTGGACCCCGTCCTATTAAAAATAATGGCCTCCATTAATCAGTACCTGTTCCTATTTTGAATCCTTTGGTTTAAGTCACATTTCGTTGGAGAGGTTCAATTAACTTTATTGCAGTTGATTGAGCTGCAGTGTTCCGCAATCAATTAAGTGGCACTTAGGATGAATTTGTCCGACGTCTGCCAGGTGCAAGAGGTGGCAGCTTCTCATGTTCTAACTTCTCTCAGAAAAAAGAAATCCAATGAATTGTGCACATCTGTTTTGCTTCTTTTTCCTTAAAATAAACTCACTGAAGATAAGCCGGTAACTAATTTTTTTTCCATGTTCCAATGCTCAAAAAAATATGTGCCAGCTTAAAATTCAGTGAAATTAAAATGAAGTTTGAAGTGCAACAGAGAGTATCTTAACATTATTCATCTTGTGAACATGCCTCTTATATTGAATTTGTTCTCATAGCCTATAAATTATGGTACAGAGACAGCACCAAAAATAGGGTACCAAAAATAGCAAACTAGAGGTCACCCATATAGTAAAGAAACCTCTCCAGCGTGTCTGCCCTTCACAGATGAGAGCATGCACGAAAATCTAAAACTGCTTAACCACTGCAACCAGAGCTGCTTCCACCTCATTCCCCCGGCACCTCCACAGTCATCCTCCTCTGCTGGGGGTTGCTCTGAGGTGCAAGCAAACTTAGGAAAGAAAAGAAACGCAACCCAAGCTGCACATTTGAGCAGTGGGAGAACAAACTCTCATCCCTCCACACTCCTCTGCCGGCCAGTCACCCACTCCCCAGCGGAGTCGCTGATGCTTCCTGAGGCCCCTCTGATAAACTGACTCCAGAGGGAAAAAATATTCAAAATTAAAAGCATAGTTTTTGTCTGGATCACGTATTGTCACTGTGATCTGAGTGCTGGGCCAGCTCTGGGCAGCACAGTGGATGGAGCTGGTCTGTTCTGCTGACAAGTTTTGGACCCCGATGCCTCCCTCAGCTCCTCTGGGCCAGCTCCCTGCAGGGAGGGCAGCACCAAGAGCAGGATCCTCTGGGCAGAATGCATTTCCAAGCCAGGCCTGTCCCTGGAGCCAGCTCCAGCTTCCTCCTGTGCTGTTGTGTGGGGGCAGCAATAGGGAGCAGAGGGAGCTGAGGCAGCATTCCCATTCCCGCTGTGCCCTGGGAACAGCACCCACCTGCACACCCTGCCCCCCAAAGTGAGGAAGGGCTTCAGACCCCAATTAAACAATTCTCAGCCCAATGCTGGAGGAAAACAGGAGGCTCTGTTCCACCCTAAAAATATCATATTTTTTCAAATGGGGAGTTGCAGTGCTATTATGCAAGCACTGGGAGGACAATGGATCTTTATTTGAATTCTGAATGAACCACTTGATAAGTGTTTACAGGAGGTAGAAGCTCGCAGGCTGAGCCCTTCTATTTTTAAAGCTGTGCATACCTACACTAAAGGCCATTAAGCAGAGAATTCTAAAATATGCATCAAAATATAGATCTCTTTATGAGCATTAATAATACAGCCCAATATTAATTTACATTAGGTAAGCACCCTTTAGTCAGGCAACACAATTTAAAATTAAACCCTGCGCATGGGATATAAACTGACTGGTTCTGTACATTTCAATGATTTTCTGTTAAAACCTTCCCAGAGATTACACAGATATATTGACAGAAAGTGTTGTCATCATGTGTTGATAATCTATATTTCCTCCTCCCACATACAGTCACTTTCCAGAAAATGCATCTGCTCTAAGAACAATATTAAAAAAAAAATGTATTGCTCATGCATCCCTCTTTATGCAGGAAAGCCTAATCTTAGAGCAGATGGAGAGAATTTTTTCTCAAAGCCATGTTCGTTTTAACGAGGCTGCCTCCAACTTGGAATCCCTTAGAAGTTCAGTTTGGAGGCCATGGCAATGAGGACTGAAGTCTGGGCCTAAGGAGTGTCTAAGCACAGACAGAATAATCAAACTCACATACGAAATGTTTTCTGTGTTAGATCAGAATGAAGAAGTACCCATCAGTCAGCTGGTGATGTGCCCTATTTTAATTTAGGAAATTACTGATTTCCCCACCCATACTGCAGCTTCTGTGCATGCTTCATGCCAGACTTCCCAAATTGAAGATAAACCCCAAAAAGAGATGTCAGTGATGGAGTCACTGCACAGCATAGTTACAAACACAGGAATGTTTAGTTTAAAACAACCTCAAAAGAACATCCAAATGTATATCCCTAATTGTAATGTAAAACAGACAGGAGCCACAAATACCGTGTTACACAACATTAACTCAACAAAAGCATCCAAAGACAACTTTTGCAGCTCTCTTTAAAGAAAACAAGCTTGTCTATAAGAGCAATTTCATTAATTCATAATGAGGCTTTTTGTTACCACTTCAAAGGAGCGACGTTCTAATTTACTTACTCTCCACACAGAATAACCACTTTTTATCATCTCAAGCAAGAGTATAAGTGCAAAAAGCTCCTCTGTTAAGAAGGAATGATTTATTTTGGTGAGTGAACAAGCATCAGAGGAGGGTAACGGCAGATTCCTCAGAGCATTTTGTCACAGCGAATAAGAATCACCAACAAACCTGTCATTAAGTTTGATTTTATTTGTAAATAGTTGGAAATAAAAATCTATTTTGGGAAGATCTGGTGACTCACAGAGCACGAGGCAATTTCCTGGCCTTTAAAGAGGCTCCACCTTGGCTATGGAGGGAACACCCTCCCAGCAAAAGGCAGAACCAGAGGAGCAAGGCTTTGCCTTCTGCACCGCTCCCAGTCCGAGAGTGCCCGCGGCAGCCAGAGATGCTGCAGCCTCTCCTTCGGAGACATTTGCTCCACCAATGTCAGAATTTGTCCGAACAAAGCTTTGGAAACACTTTTTGGAGGCACTTCCTGCCTTCTAGTGGCCAGAAGGCAGCCAAAGCTGCCGCCTTCTTCCTTTCAGCACCCAGAGTCAGCAGCACAATCGCCCGCCCGGCAGCCAGCAGTCAGCGGGGCCAAGCTGTGGTGAATCAGTGCTGTTACACACTGACATTTTAGGAACACTCTGAAGAGCTGCACAGCCCCATGCCAGCGTGGCAGCTCAGCAGAAGAGCCTTGTGGAGAGAAACGTGCCCCAAACCTGAGCACAGGCACGGAGGAGAAGGAGACAAACGAAGCCCGAGCGACAAAGGAAGCCCAGGCAACGAGGACATAACAGGATTTTCAGTCAGAAAGCAGCAGCCTCATCTGTACCAACAGTAATTTTAGAATCACTAGAAAAGGCTTCCAAGGTCACAATTTTGCATGCTTGCTCTCCTGCCACCTAAATTTTCTGTGCAAGCCAACTCCCAAAATTAACAAACAGCAAAGCCCCGCTGAGTTGGATTCTATGCTAAATATTTCGGAATGTGAATTAAGTCTTAAGAGCACAAGGAAAGATCAGAAGAGGAACTTACTCAGTATGTTAAGAAGAACAGAAAGAGATGGTGCTGCTCTACACTGAAGGGCAGAAATGCTATTTGCTTCCAAAATTAAGGAAGGGAAACTTAGATTTAAACACCAAATATTATGCAAATCCCTTATAATTCAAATTAAATTTGTAACTGGTAGTTGTAGAATGGAGTTTAAATGTCAACCAAGCTGTTAGGCAAAGGTTTAAACTTGAAGGCACTGTGGAAAGAGCTGATGTTTCCCACAAAGTTGGAATTGCCAAAAGCTGTGTCAGGATGACTCGGATACTGCCCTTGATGGATGGGTTCAGGGAGTCTCAGGAGCTCAGATTCCTGAGGTGCTCTCCCCCTGCACAGGAGATAAAACCACCCAAGGTGTTGGAATGACTCCTGCCAGCACCTGATGTGCCAAAGCTTCACCCTAAATCCCCATCCCAGGAAGGGTCAGGGACAGCAATGCAGATGGAAATCACCCACCCCATCCAGCCCCTCCTGAGCACTGACCCTCTGCTGGGCTACTAAATCCTGCTTGGCCAGCACCTCCAAGGGCACTCCCACCAGAGGATTTGGGAACCAGCACGGGCTGGGGGCCATTTCCAGGGACTGGATGGACACAGCTGCCTTGCTTTGGACCCTGACTCCATCTTTGTGATGCTCCCTGCCAGCGGCCACACATCCCAGAGAACATGGAACACCTGAATTTCCCAGCCTGTGTGAACTGTACATGCTGCAGATAAACCTGGGAAAAAGAACTTTGCATTTTGCCACACACACACCAGGGTAACCCTGCTGGAGGTTACCAATTTCATTTCACAGGTAGCAGGAGCAATTTCTTTAGTGCCACGTTGCTCACATGGCTTTCCCATCTCACATGGAGACAGAACTGTGAGAAGGAGGCACCCTCACAGCTCCAATGTATAAATTTTAGATGACTTTAAGGTAGTAATTGACTCTCCTAGAGTGCCACCCTCTTTTTTATTCTAGCCTCTGAGCTCTTTGCCTAATTGCCCAAATTGCAGTAGCATCACATCTGATTTCTCTCCAAATACCTTGACCTAAATCAGCTTTGCCCCAGTTACCGGCACTGACGAGCCTGGCAATGGTAGAGGGACAATTTCAGTGCATCCTAATATGCTTTTTATTGATTTCCAGGTGGGGCTTTTTTAGACTACAAGGAAGGCAGCCATGAAAGACATGATTTAGATTCCGAAGTCTGACTAAGGCAACAGAAAAGCTTCAGCTCTAGGAAATGTTGTAAAAAGCAACCTTAGTGTGTGCTACTCCCTGCTACTACTGTGTGCCCCAAATCCTGCACAGGCAGCACTGCTGGAATTGCACAAATCCAAGGCAGAATATCTTCTGCCACGGGGTTTGATTGGTGCATGACTGTGAGCCTTCAGAGCATCTTCCTGCAGAATGCAGGGAATGCCTGATCCACGACCAAAGCTCCCGAAGGGAGCCTCTGAAAGTAAAACTATTTTTAGCCACCCTAAATATATGCTGTCTGAAATAGTTAAGTGAGCCATTGTTGCTAATACATAGTTCCTTTCACACACATATTTAATACACACTTATCAGCCTGAGCACATTTCTTACTGAGGGAGCACAGTTTTGTCCAGAGGAATGGAGGAGAATGTAGGTGTGTGCATTCGACAGGGGCTAGAGGCACTAGAAATAACTCTGCTAAAAGGCATGGGAACAGCAAAAAGCTGGGGGGTTCAGAGGCAGCACTTTAAAAGCAAAGAAATCAATCAATCAGGCAGACAAAAAGATGCCATTAATTAGTCCTTCTAATTTCTAAGGGGGGAAGAGCAGCTCTAATCTGATAGAGCCTTTACTGACTCAATGTCAAATGGCCAATGTTGGTACAACAGGCAAGGGCTACTTAAAAATATCACAAAAGAACAAAGGGCTGGGAAAATCATCCTGCTAAGCACAAATTGACTCCAATTTAAATGTTTCCTCAGCAGAAAGCTTTAAAGCCATTTTGCTTATGTTTACATGGCAGTTCTCTCTCAGCGTTCTTGCTCAGAAGGAAAGAGCTGGAAGTTTTGTGCTCCTGGAGAGATGGAATCTCATTGTTTAATTCAGGAATTGGCTCCATCCAGAACTGGAAAAACTGATCTGTAAAATTCACTGGGGTTTGTATGTCGAAGTTAGGGCAAATCATTCGGGTTTCCTGATTTTCTGTGCTATTCCTGGTGGCTGTTTGTTTGGGAATTCCTGATCTCTGTGGTTACTGTGGACGTTCCTGTCCAGCTTTATTTTCAAAGGGAAAAGAAGAGAGCCTCTCAGAGAGTAGTACTCAGAAATTGAGGATACGCAGGAAAGTAGCAGCAACTCTCAGGAAAGTTTTCCTGCATGTATGGCATAGGCAGAACTCCCATGTGTAGGAAGTTGTGTGGATGCAAGAACTCTAAAAACAGACATTTTGTCACTTTGGTTAGAGATCAAAGACCTAGAAAACAGGATGCAGCCTCCTCAAAGCATCAGATTCTCAAGTTGCCATCTAATATATTTCCATCATTGCTCAAAAATAAGTGATTTCATCATAAAATCCCAACATCATAGGATGGCTGGGGTTGGAAGGGACCTTTAGAGTCCAAGCCCCCCTGCCATGGGCATGGACATCCTTCAGTAGGTCGGGTTCCTTCCCATAAAGCCAAACTTTAGGATAGAGGCAAATAAATGTCCCTATTGCACATAAAATAAAGCAAATTTAGTGGAACTTTGGAAACCAAGCCAAGATTGCATCTTAGAACTGTATCATTCCCTATCTGCACCAAGATTAAACTGCTAATAGCTCCAGAAGAGGCAGAATCTTGGGGTTAGTTGCTTAGCAATTGAAACTTCTCTTTCAGAACCCAAAGGAGGCCTAACAGCACCTTTTGTGATTATAACTTGAAGTTTTCCTTCATGACAGCACAGTTGTGATGTTCTTAGCTACAAATCAATCACCCAAACCTCTACTTTATTTTGGTAACACGACTCCTGCTATGCATGGGAAATATCTTCCTGTCTGCCTGAATTCTGAGCTCTAAGAGTACTTCATCGGAGCCTTAATTTGGTGCCATTAAAGTCTATTCCCACTCAGGGTGGCTCAGCTTTTCTGCACTGAGACACTTTACAAATTCTAGATCACCCTTAGCAGGCAGGAATATTACAAAGACAAAATCTTTCCCACCACCTTCAGTAAGATCAACTAAATAATCAGGGAAACAGGGATGGAGCGAGAATCAAATTCTTCCTTTAACCACGGAAACATTTTCTCATAACACTGAGGAGTTAAGCCACTAACAAAGCATAACTCAGGAGCAGGACAGAGCCTGTTTTCTTCAGCCAGGAAGGCACATTCCCAAACAAGAGAGTGAAATGGATAATTTTTAAAAGCCAAGAACAGAATGGAAGGATGGGTTGCGGGTTGTGATAAGAAATCAAGGTTAGTTTCCTCCACCTTGAAAAGACGAAGTGATCTTTCACTTTTCAAACCAGTGTGGTCCAAGTCATATATTTTATGTTTTTGCTTCTTGCTTTGCCTTCTAAGCAGGAAATGCAGTATAACTTTTATTTTTTTAAAGTATTGAGTACTGAACTCATTACGGCTCCAACCAAAACAGAAAAGTCCAGTGAAATATTTCCATTGGGAGATCCTAATTACCACGAGGACTTGAGGGCTTATCAAGGACCTTTTTTGCTCCTGTTTTTGCTTTCCCTGGAAAAGTGACATTCAGTTTGGGTCAGAGCATGTGCTGCTTTTATGTTTTCCTCTCCATGCCTTTGAAAATGAGGACCACCTCTTTACAAAGCTCATGGGCAGCCGCTCACTCCCTGCTACTGCAGCATCCCCACCTTGGGTTAATGAAAATGCCCTCACTTAACTATGCATAACTGGATTTATTTCTCCCTTTCTTTTTTTGTTTTTTGGCCTCACCCTGGGGTTATCACATAATTTATCAGGAAGAGATGAAGAAATTTGTTTGACAGAGCTGCAGCCCATCTGGAAGGTTGCAGGAGATGTAACGTGGCCGAAAGCGATGATTTCATCCCGCGCCGTGACAGCCAGCAAGAAGCAGCAAACAACAAAAAAACCCTCCCTGTGAATTCCATAGGTACAGAACTTTCACGGATTAGTTAAAAGCTTCCTAGGTAATACTCAGTCACAGAAAGAATAAACTCTGGTTCCTTATTTCCTTCCCTTTGTCACGCAGCAAGACACAGATTAAAAAGACAGACACGGGGAAGCCAGGCACTTTGAGGGTTTGCCAGTATTTTGATTAGTGACCAAAGTTAGTGAACTGCACTTTGTCTTGTCTTTTATGTAAGAATAAGGATGAGTCATGCAGGACTAAAATAAGCACCTACTTAGAGGCAGCCTTGCTAATAATAGCTGCTACATCTTTAGTCTTCCCCACTTGAAACTACTCTATTACTAAAGCAGTAGTATGGGCCAGAGCATGCTCAGGGATGGGTTCTACCTCTGCTGCTTGTGATGCCATGATGATTTTTTGCCTTTTCTTTTAAACCCCTTTTGTGCCTTTTTGCAGTTTCTGTATTCCTTAGTGCTTTTTGCCTACGTTCTTGGACTTGTTTGTTAAGCTGGGAGACAAAACATTTTAGAGGTTTTGTAGTTAGGGATCAACGTGCCCCAGAGCCCAAGGTCCTCTCCAGAACATGTTTTGTAAACTGAGAGAAAGCCATCCAGGATAAGGCTCCTTGGGGAGGGGGGCTCATGTTAGCCTCTCATTAGGGAATTTATGATAGACATGCTAATTACTAAAACCTATGTTATACCAGATCTTTGGTGGGGGAGAAGAGGGTTTTGCAGTGTACACTGAGGTGCATTTGACCTGGACATGGTGCACCTAAGGATCCTTAAAATAAATACAAAGGTAAAATCCCTTTTCCCCTTCTAACCGTGTTTGACTCTTGATTTTAAGACCAGGAAAAGGCATCACTTGCACCTTCCTGATTTGATGGCATCAAAGCAGATGATTCCCAGCAGATGCTTGCTCTGGGTTTGTGTGGCACGGTTTGGCAGCAGGGAGGGCTGTGGGGGTGGCTGCTGGAGGAAGCTGCTGGAAGGTTCTGCCGTGTCTGATGGAGCCAGTGCCAGGATGGACTCGATGCTGGCCATGGCCAAGGCCTTCAGCAACAGTGGGAGCGTCTCGAGTGAGAAAACGAGAGAGAAACAGCTCTGCAGGCCCCCAGGTCAGGCAAGGAGGAGAGGCAGGAGGTGCTCCAAACACCAGAGGCACCTGTGCCTCTGCAGCCCATGGAGGTCCAAGGGAAGCAGAGATCCTCCTGCAGCCCGTGGAGGTCCAAGGGAAGCAGAGATCCCCCTGCAGCCCGTGGAGGTCCACAGGGGAGCAGAGATCCCCCTGCAGCCCAGGGAGGAGCCCACACTGGAGCAGGGAGATGCCCAAGGGAGGCTGTGACCCCACAGGGAGCCTGTGCTGGAGCAGGGTCCTGTGACCCCGCAGGAGACCCACGCCGGAGCAGCCTGTTCCTGAAGGACTGAGCCCATGGAAGGGACCCATGCTGGGGCAGTTTGGGAAGAACTGCAGCCCATGGGAAGGACTGAGGCTGGAGAAGTTCATGGAGGACTCTTTCCCCCTCTCTGGAGCAGCAGAAGTGTGTGAGGAGTCCAGCCACTGAGGAGGAAGGAGTACCAATAACCACACATGACGGACTGACCACAGCCCCCAGTCCCCATCCCGGTGCCACTGTGGGGGAAAATCAGGAGGGAAGCTGAGCCTGGCAAGAAGGGAGGGGTTGAGGGGCAGGTGTTTCAAGATCTGTTTTAGATTTCTCATTACCTTGACTTGAGCTGTTATAAATTAAATTAATTTTTGTCCAAATCATGTCTGTTTTGCCAGGGACAGTAGCTGCTGAGTGATCTCTCCCTGTCTTTATCTCAGTCCAGGAGCCTTTTGGGGTATTTTCTCTCCCTGAAACACTGGTGCATCCATGAACCCTGCATGGCACTGATACCAAAGGGAAGCTCGACTTCTGACTAGAAAACAGGAATATTTCCTATCCCTAAAACATAAATCATGTCAGAACTGTTCTGTACAAAGAGAAAATATTTTCAACACATGCATCCCACAATAAATACATGAATTATATTTTGACACTTTGAGGAAACTATTAAACCATTATGTGTCTTCCAGGTGTCAATGGGTAGGAAGGAGTGTAACCATCTCCAGTATTTTTACACAGAAAATTCAAATATTAAGTATTTTTCAGATGCAGAACACCACCCAGGGAGCACCAGCCACGGAAAAAAACCCTTCCACAGCACAGCAAAGCTCAATAAACCCAAGGAAAGGAAAACTTCCCTGAGTTACAACTGGACCATGAGGAACTCCTCCTGCTTATCCCAACAGACAGGCTCTTCCTGCTTGAATGTGCCTCAGACAACTGTACTGGATTTATGTTTCCCTGGAATTAAACAGTTTTCAGGTGCTGTCAAGCCCTCCAACTTCTCCATGATAACAATCACCTCCTGTTCCTTCATCTGAGCAGTTAAAACAGCAGCTAAACAATGAGCCTGATATATTGGTGGTCATCCTTCAGGACATTATGGGCAAGAATCAATCACTTTTTCTGGGTTAGATCAGCCTTTGATACAGGGAAGACTTATCCCAGTTAGAACCCACCTCTTCAGCAGAGCTGTTTTATTTCAAGATGGTCAGAAGGATAATTTTTTTAAACACATTTTATAATTGTTCAAGGGGGGAGAACAATTTTTAGAAAAACGAGGATGCCCTGCAGGTTCAACACAACAGATCTTTCATTGACAAGCCTCAAACTGCCAGGTCACTGAATATTGTCCTTCAAAACTGACAACCAAGACTGCCTCCTATTAGAAAAACACTTTCAGTGGCTTCTCCAAGGCTTAAAAACCCCAGTTAGCTTCTCATTTCCTCTGTAAAGTTCTTTTAATTACGTAGCCAAACTTGGAAAGGCCAAACAACAACAGATTCTTCCGTGTCTCTCACAGTCCTGTCACATAGGAACATATGTCATTTGTGTTTTATCAGACACCAAAGGAACTTAATCTTGTTTCTTGGGCACTTCTGAATTATTTCTGGCAAAGACAGGCATTGAGATTAGAAAGTGAGTAGTCCTAGCAGCAGGAGCAGTTTCTTTGTAGCCTTTAAGCCATGCTCACCCTCCCCCCATATACAGAAAGTATTCCAAATTTTCATATATTTATGTAAAACTTTATTCTCCTGAGCTAATGAACGGAGTCAGTGCAGTAAATTAATAGGTTACTAGAAACTTTTCCACGATCTAAGCCTGGATCAAATGGCAATATTCCAGTAGATCACTACCAGGTCTGTGGGCAGGAAGGCACCTGCATGGCAGAAAGGAGTGGGGATTGTCTTCCCGGCCCTGCCTTCCCAAATGTCTCTCCCAGCATACCATATGGTTCACACACAATATTCCAGATGGATGCTTAAAGGGTTCATTAATTCCTCAAACCCAGATTTCTGAGGGCCTGGACAGCTCAGACCTTTGTAAAATAGAGAGGGAGAAGTAAGAGGCAAAACCAAAGTTGGGGAAAAGGGAGTTAATTTAAGATGTCTGCAGGGATGGTGGTGAGCATTTGGAGTCAGCAGCAGCTCTGAGTTCCTTCCTCAGGATCCAGCACTCCAGGACTGTCTCATTCCATTGAAACAATTATCTGCACACAAATGACATTTCAAACACAGCTTCACGTTCATGACACCGGCCTCAACTTTGGAGGTTTGGCTTTGCTCAGAGCTGCATTACTCATGACATGAGCTCCAGAGATCCTTAACCTTTAAGGGAGCAAACACATGACCCACTAACATTTTTGGAGGGAAAAATTTCATAACACCCCAAGAGCCAGAGCAATCCATCAGGGCCTCTGCAGCTTACTATCTTTGCTTTATTCTTTTAGGGTAGCACTGTCTGCTTTGCCATCCTGGGCGCTTTTCTGCTGCCACGACACAAGGTTGTGATGAATAATATCCATCCACTCCCTCCCTTGTGTGTGGGGTCAGATTAATGCTGCACAGAACATCTAAGGAGAAATGAATGGGATCTTGGAAACACTTCCTGCAGGAAGAGTGCTCAAATCCTGCTGCATTTGAAGGTGGAGCTTGAGAAGATCACAAGGCAAGTTGTCCAACAGAGGAGGCAAGCAAGAGCTGAAAAGTCCAGGAGGAATAAGGCATATCAGGCCAAGAGCTTCCCCTGCTGTACAACCCCACATGGAGCACAGAAGGACCTCTGTTCTTCCTCGTGCAAATGAATTGAAAGCTGCACTTCAGGAAAAATCCCACAAATTTGTTGGAATATAAGTAAAAATTTCATTGGTAGATGGCAGAAAAAGAAAGCAAAATTTGTAATGCAGATTTCTGCCTCCTTCTATTGTCATCTAAAATGTCACTGGTGCTATTTGACCTCTTTTCCAGCTCTTCTCTGGAAGAACAGATGGAAGTCAAGCAAAAAACATGGAAAGGAGCAGCAAAGTCTTATACCCCTCGGAGAACAACAAACAAGTGGTAGAAATTGAAATATTTTCTTTCCTTAGCAATGATTTTTCAGCAGATCTTTCCTCAGACACAGCCTTTTCTCCACTCATTAACTGAGTAACTGAGAAACCAAAGAAGACAACTTCCATTAAAACATTTCCTCAATTTCCTTAATATTTTTTTGCCTTATCACTGACCTAGTGATAAAAGGCTCTGACATTTTACATTGGCCTTTGAGGAAGGCACAGATGATCTATAATCCATTTTTAACATCTAGCTCTGCAGCTTCTGGACAATTATTATCCATATCAGAAGCCTTTGGAGCCAAAGAACTAACAGAATGGATATAACCCACGAAAAAATAATAAAAAATACCTATCCTCTGAAGTATTTATTTGGGATTTTGTGACATCTGTGGCTCTGAAAGATGAAAGAAAGATGAAAGATGTGAGAGATCATCCGTTCCAGAAGAGCATCTCAAGATGCCAGGACAAGGGGGGAATGGTTTCAAGCTGACATTGGGTGGGTTTGGATGGGATACTGGAGGAAATTCTTCCCTGTGAAGGTGGGGAGGCCCTGGCACAGGGTGCCCAGAGAAGCTGTGGCTGCCCCTGGATCCCTGGAAGTGCCCAAGGCCAGGTTGGGCCTCCCTGATGTGAGCCCACGGTGGATCCAGAGGGATTTATCAGCCTTTTCCTGCTTGTCCTGCTTATCCTGCATCACATGGAATCATCTGATCAAAACCTTCAGCTATTTCTGACCTGATTTTAATTGGTGATCCTGTCTGCCCTAATAATGTGAATGATGGTGCTCCTTTCATCTGAAGCAGCGAGATAACTTCATGAATAACTTGGCCATAACGTCAGCCCTATATTCCCTCTGCCTATATCATTTTTAGACCCTTGTGATCTAACTTTTCTTCCAAATCTGGCCCCCTCTTCTGAAAAAAAAAACCCACAGGAATTTTCTGCAAAACGCTGAGAATTCTTTATAGTTATTTCTTTTTCAATTCCCCAGACTTTGAAGCAGAAGAGGCTAGAGGGGATATCAAAATTATTATTGATGTTGAATTTCAAGAATCTGTGTATTTTTGGAAAATCCAGCCCTTAAGATACACAGATAAGATATAAGATATGTATACAGATATACTTGATCTGTAAATTGTGGGCATGAAACCCAAGTTATTTCCCAGGGCACAGAAGGGATCAGGAGGGGAAAAGTACAGCAATCTCCACCTACAGGAGCAATGAAAAGTTTTGAGGGACAAAGCACATTAAAAAATTGAAGTCTGTTAATCCAGTTAATGCCTGTGAAGGAATACAAAAAACTGGATAGAAATACAGATTTTCTAGAAGTGTCAGAGATGTGATTTTCTGACTATCACACACATTAGGAGGAACTGTGAATAAGAAAACACTGTCCAAGTGTGTCCAAGCAAGTCTGCAGTTATAAAATCACGTGTATTTATTTGTACCCCACTTCTTGGATATTAGTACAGACCAGTCTTTGTTTCCCACTACAGCAAGTTTGCTCTGTTAAACCACACTTTAATAAGAAATTAATAACAACAGCTACAGCAGAGCACGTCACATCCACTTGGCTACATCCACTTCCACCGCAGGAAAGTGAAGGTGTCATTTACAACAGATTAAAAGAAGACTGAAGTCCCTGTGGTACTGACTTAGGAAATAACTGAAATAATTTCCAGCTTTGTTTCATCTTCTTCCAGAATATGACTTAATCCTCTTTGCAGATAATTCTCCATTTACCAAGCAGGAAACTTTTGAGACCAGGATTATGCAAAACGTGCCTCGGCCCACGACAACTTTGATTTTCCAAGAGGCACAAGCGACTCCAGACTTTCATGGAGATCCAGAAAATGTCCAGCTGAGCACTTTTTTGATGGGAAGACCTATCTAAATGGCCAATTGCAGGTATGTGCATTTGCCTGTAACTGTTTGCAATATCTGACACTGAATTCAGTTCAGTATTCAAACCAGGCAGTTGATTACTGGTTTTATGTACATCATGAAAGGAGCAAGGTCAGAAAAAACATCAGGAGAATGGTTTTAGAGACAAATTCATTCAGAGAATCAAGTCAGAGAATTAATTTATTCCATAGTTTCTTGCAGTATACTCAGTAAATAATTTATTAGCTTGTTTGAAATTATTAATACCTTGAAAATAAAAAATGATAATGAAATGATAATCAAAAGGGGTTTGTTGGGTTTTTTTTTCAGATAATGAATTCTTAAAAATAAAAGCAACAACGTAATCTAGTCTAGCTAGATTTACTTGGCCCACAGTGACACAGTAATGCTGCATTTACTAAACTCTGCTAGGGAAGGGATAAAAAATTGGAACTTTCCCATGTTAATAAATAAAGTCAGAGATATTCTGCTGAATAAATTGACAGAAATGCAAATAACAGCAGGATTTGCACAAAGGGAGCCCTCCTGTGCAAGCACCAAAATGCGAATTTTAGGCTTACTGAATACACAATAATTTCAGCATACAGACCTGAATTATAATTATTTTTTAAGTATGAAAACTCACATAGTTATCGTTGTGTTAGGTGGTCATTAGAAGCTGATCATTCTCTTGTGAGCTGAAGTTTGTTAATCCTCTTTCTTTAACTAATCTAAAATTAATGAATGACGTTAAGAAAGAGTCAATAAGAGCTAAAAATAATCTAACAGCAAAAAACTTCATCAGGCAATGACTTATTTATCTTCATGCTGATGCAGATGTGTTGAAAAACATTGAATAAAGCAGCATTTTGGTGGGTCAGTGGCCAAACCAGTATGGCCATTTCAGGACCACGCAAATAGCCCTGGGTTCACTTTCAGCATGGACTTTTGCAGACTGATTGTACTTCAGCAGAACAAAGAACCCAGCTGGTGCATTTTGATCAAGCATTTTAATTCCGAGACAGAGAACAAGCTTGGCTTGCTCAACACTTCGTTGATATCTGTGTACCTGAAAAACCCCAAACTTCACTGCTTTTTATATGATCTATCTAATTTTTATAAATCTGTGGAATCCATATGTCTGCATCACAGAATCATGGAATGGCTTGGGTTGGAAGGGACCTTAAAACTCAACTAGTTCCCACCTATAATTATAATATATATTAGTATTCCAAGGGCATGGTGGCAATATTCATTAATTATTCCTTTTTCTGTTAGCAGCCAGGAAAAAGTTAAAACTAGTACTGGAAACAAATGCTAACTGCATGGCTGAAGCCTTAAGCAACCAGTTATTAGCAACTGCTATCAGCAAAATAATCCCCTGCAGAATCCTGTTAATTAGAGCAAACAGACCAAGCAGCAAAACCATGGAAAAATGGAAATGCTCATCTTTGTTACCACACACCGCAGTTTCCTTCAGCAGTGGTCAGAATCTGGGTCAGACACTGAAACTCCTCACCTGCAATTTAGCATTTTTCAGGGAGACCTGGAAAATCCAGCAGCTGATTGCCCACAATGATTCCCCACTCTCTCCTGGGAAACTACGACCCATGAGCACAAGGATGAACGCGTCCAAGCTTCCTTTCAAACGCACCAATAGTTAATGGCTTAAACCCCTGTCACCCCGTGGGTGGGTTTGGAAATACCCCTCCCATAAGCCAGAATGCTTCTTTGATAACACAGACTTTGAAAACCTGCCATTATCCAAGAAGTGTTACAAAAAGTCTTGGAGAATCACGTAATCATTTGGGTTGGAAAAGACCTCAGGATCACTGAGTCCAAACATTAGCCTAGCACAAATATTCTGTTTTCCTCAAAATGTGGAGTTCAGTCATTTAGGTGGGTTGGCTTCTCCAGAAGAACCTCCCTAGGCCATTTTTCAATGCTCTGGCAAGGAAAAAACTCAATTTTCCACCCAAAAACTGCTTCTGAACTAAAAGAAGTCCAAGGAAGGAGCCCCACCTGACACTGTCAACACACAAATGCTGAAAGCAGCAGATCTGAGAGACAAAACAGAGGTCACTGAGCACAAGGGAAAGGGCAGCCTAAGAGGCAGAATGCAAAAATCCAGATGGTCACGAGTGAAAAATACTCAAAGAACCCATAAAAGCTGAAGGTTGCTTAGAGAACAAAGCAGAAATGCATAGACAGAGGTAGGAAACCTCTCGAGTGACCCAGGAATTCAGCTGTGTTCAGCAGGCCCTGAACAGCAGAGCTGTGCTGTGCTGCTGCCCAAGGGCCAGCAGGGATTTGGCCGCAGGGATTCATCACAGAGATGGAAGACAAAGAGACAGATAACCTCTGAAAACAATGTAAAGCAAGAACTGTTCATTCTGGATACGAGTCAGGGGCTTGAAAATATGAAAGTCAAGATAAAGGAGAAAAGATTTCTGAATATTTGGAGGTGAAAAACAATGGTGTTGGTTGGATGTGAAAGAAAGAACAGAGTTATCAGGACAAAAATATTGATGGCACACAGAATTACTTGAAGAAAAAGACAAAAGACACATTCAATTTGCAGTGGGAAGCTGATTGCATCTTCCCAAGTGAGGATTCAATCCAAATGACAAAGGCAAAGCTGAATATTATTCTGTAACTGCAGAATGTGAATTATTTTAGAGATGGTAACAAAGCAAAGAGTGAACACCAGCAGAGAACACAGGTGTAAAGAAGAGACACTGAAATGTAAAACAGAGACACTGAAATGGAGGGGATTCAAGCAGCAGTGACATCTTTCATTACTGACATCGATTTTTTTCCCTGAATATTATTAAATTAATACTGTTGGTCACAAGACATCAATCTCTAGAACCAAAGCAAAAATAGCTTGAAGTCCACGTGAAGCAGAGGGACACCCAGCATTGGTTTCTTGAACCCTGGTGTAATGAGCACATTTCAAACTGCATTCATTTATTAAATGGAATAAATTAGATTTTTGCCAAGATTAAGGTCAAGGTAAAATACCAGTGAGCTGCAAAGCAGTGATTTAGTCATATTTTGGCAGGAACTCAGCACTAACTTATAAAATCCACAGCTACAGAAAAACATCTGGGACACAGAATAGTGTGCCATAAATTTCTGTTGGCATCACTACAGGTGAATTTGGGAAAAGGGTTATGAACAGCCTGTGCTGCCAATCCCTCCATCACCCTGGACATCTTTCCCCTTAGCTGATTTAAACAATGATTTAAACATTGCCTGCTCTCTAAAAAGGCAAATCCAGACAGAACGACCAAAGCCCTTTTAGTTTTTGAGATGGGCAATCTATTTTAAGGACTGTGACTTTCTCTCCTAAATTTAATGATTCCTCTATTCATCATCTCAGCGGGATAGTTCTAGGAGAGTCTATACTTAAAATTTGCTTATATATAAATCCACAGGATCTAAAGGGGAGTTTCTCCTTTGAGGTCAGCTCTCCCAACTGCCTAAATTTAATATTCCATGCAAAGTGCTAGAGATCACGGCATTTTTCCATTCCCACCACTGCTGCATATAACACTATTTTATCTGATCCCTAGAGCCTGGTGGATTCACTTAAACAGTGATCAGTCTAATTACAAAAGGCCAAAACGAGTTTCCAGCAGTAAATATGGATATATTTGCTTTAGATAGATGGAGTTTTCATCATTCCTTTTATTATCTATACCTATGAAGACTTCAGTACCTCTTAATTTTAGTTGGAAGAAAACCTAAGATAATATAAGTACATTTTTTATGGAGTTCTCTTGCCCACTGGAGCTGGAAAGAACCATGGTAATATGATAAAACACTAGGGGTCCTATTTGTCTTCCCAAATTCCCTCTATACCAAAAGCAATTGATATTCCTGTTGCTGGTACCATGGTTATCTGTAAAACAGAACTCAGAGTATTTCATTCCGTGTTGACATGACTGTGTCTGATAACTGAAGGTTCTTTAATCCCCCAGAATATGTCAAATGCTTGAAAAACCATCTGATGTCTGGAACAAATGAAAAATATCCTGGTCTCATTTCCTGCCAAGCAATGAACTCCAGCTCTCTGGCAACAGCAGTGACAGGTTAAACATTTCCCCCTGGGTCCCAAAGCTCCTGATCTGCAGAGCTCGCTCTCCTTCAGGAGCATTGGGTTGTGAGGAGGGAATCGTGGGGACTTCCTTAAAACCAGAGATAGAAATGCCACAGAACATCAGCGAGCACTTCAACTCCCCTGCTGTAAGCACGGAACAGTTCACATAAATTTCACTATCTTTATTATTCCTGAAATCACCAAACTGTCTGAAGAGCACTAGGAATATAATTTAAGAAAGGGAGCGATAGCAATCACTCTCTCATGGCAAACGTGGTCTTTTCTAGAGTTGTTTTTCAACTCAGAAAAGGTGAATTCTTCAGCACAACACACATTTCAGCTGCACTCCATGATCCTGATGGGTCCCTTCCAATTTAGTATATCTTGTGATTCTGGGATTTTAATAAAATAATTTTTTTTTTGCTTCAGTAAAATCATAGAGATACAAACCATTAGAAAAGCCCTGTAAAAATGAATCAGTCAGGTGTGGAAAAGAGGAAAAGCCCCACTATCCATCCCAGCCAGAGCTTTCCTTAAGAAGAGAGAACACTCAGCTGTCCAATTCCTACCATTACCAGGAAATAAAATTTCTTTTCTAGAAGCACTCAATAAAGACATTCCTTCACCTCCACTATATATTGATTAAAATTCCTGTTGTAGTCTACTTCTTACTCCAGCTACTGCCCTGACTGGCTTATCCAGGGGTTACTTCGCTGCTGCAGGACTTTTGCCTGGACCAAGCCAGAGGAGCCCATCAAGGATGTATCATCATCAGTGGCTCAATTAGAAATGAGTTGAGAGAGGCAGTTAATGATTGGGATTAAACTCATTAGACAGCACCTCCTGCTTACAGGCTCAAAATATATTTTAGGCCCATTCCAGTTAAGCACCCAGAGTAAAACAACGGGATTCAATTTTTATAGATATATCAAGACCCCAAGGAAAGCCAAAGAGGTTTCTATTCTTGTGTGCTGCTGTTAATGTTTTCTGAAGTGCAGTTAAGGCCTAATATCTTACACGCCAAGGAGATGGAAAAAACCCCACCTCTGTGACAATTTCATGCTCCTAATGCTCTCCTTTGTGCAGCACTGTTAAGACCTTCTCACAATTCTGTTCTCTAACACTTGACACAAAAGCAGAGTGCAACAACAAACTTGTTTATTTCCAGCTCCAGTGACAACGAACAACTGAATGTTGCTCAACAGCAAGAAAATATTTTATGTTCTGTTTCATCTCTTCTGCTGCTCTCTCTTTCTCCAGCTCAGCCCTGCATCTCTATGACAATCACTACACAAACCACATCATTCTGCAGCCCACACAGGCAGTTAACAATTTATCCCTGTTGTCTCCATCACATCCACTTAGGAGAGCAGCAATCATTCCTGCTTTGAGGCTCTGCTAATATGAATAATTAATTTCATCCCTTGAGTACTAGCACCAGTTTCCACTGTCCCTTTAATTACTTGGACGAACAGGTTGGGACCTTCTTTTCTGTGCCTTTTACACCACAAATCTTTTACTGGGATCGAAGAAACAGTCTTGAATATTCCCCATAAAATGTAAGTTAGCAGTGAATCACGTCACAGTCCTCCACAGCACACAGGGAATTCCAGCTATGTGTCAGCTGCTTCACCAGCACCTGTTGAATGCACACCTGATGATCACCTGGAGCTTCAGCCCTATTAAAAACTCCGCTGCTCTTCCTGTTAGGTCTGCATTGCCCTTACAGGAGGGAAATCTCTCCTGCCCCAGCAGAAGAATCCCACATAGAACATGGACAGTTCAACTTGCAGAAAAATCAATCTAGTTTTCACTTGAATTCAGCTTTTTTGCCCCCCATTTTCCCTTTCAGTGGAAAGATTGAAGCTGTTCCTCAGACTCCTCCCAAACACCGACCTGTCATCTCCCACTGAACACCCTGCCTGGCTTTCAGGCTGACACTGGGATTTCTTTTAAGCTCAGATGATGTCTCAAAGGGCTTACCTTCACAAAAAGAGGAAATATCCTGTGGTTGGCTTAGTCAGGATGCCCAAACAGGGGCACAAATGAAACCCAGGATTCGGATAATCACAGCTCAGTGAAGGAATGCTGTGAGCCTAAAGCTGAATTTCAGCACAAGCAAAACACCTTTGATTATCTCATTATTTGACCATGCCTGCATGGGAAACATGTTGTGCCAGGAATAGCACAGCGTGAGTAATTCAGACTCCTCTCATGAAGTTAATATTTAACCTGAAAATTCTCTGTAATCCATGGAAATTCACAACAAATCCAAAAGGGCTACTTTGTCTCAGAAAGAAAGAATCAAGGCATGAGCTGTCTTTTCTTGTTTTTTTTTACAGAAAAAGCCAAAACATTGTATTAGATCATTTATGGGCTTAGCTGATAGAAACCATGATGCATCCTGAAAGGACTATCAGAGATTCCAAACAGGAGAATTACAGTTTTCTATTCATTATGTCTCCCAGGCTCACAGAAGCTACAAATATTGTTTTCTCACATCTTCCTGCCAAAGCTGAACCCCAGGTTAAGTGGATACAGCTTTCTTTAAGAGCTGTGCCAGATCAACACTGAAAATGGCATAAATCTGATCCCCAAAGCATGTGTTTTATATGATTTATAAGCTTTGTTCATGTTTATAACAAATCATTGCCTTCCAGAAGGCACATTTTAAAAACCTCTTATTTTGCACTTATTTTTGCACTAAAAGCAGGACGTATGTGTGATGTTGGTGTATGACACACAGCAATAGCTAATTAAACCAGCCACATATATTTCATTGTTTAACACTGCAGGTGGTCTGAACAAATCAATTCCAGCTCATATTCCAGAGGCTTGGAACAGAACTTAATTTCTTAATTTCTTAATTTCTCCATATGCAGTTCCCTCTTCTGCCTCAGAGCTCCATTACAAGAGTCAGTCCATTTTGAGGGCAATAAGAAGTTCCCTTCTTTCATGTATTGGGTGATGTGACAGAAAATCTAAAAGAACTAAAAGAATAAATAAATAAATCAGGCTGCCTGAGGCCTCTGACAGACACGGCCAGTCTATGCATGGAGCAATCTCAGTTCCATCAGTGTCAATTCTGGCTTTGATTTCCTGCTAATAACTCAGTGGATTTGTGACAGACTAAGAGTATAAAGAGGTCAGTGTGTTATAAACAAGCTGTGAATTGACTTTGTTTGATGGTCTAAATATAAACACATAAATACCTAAGAACAAGCAAAAAATCTAATGCTTTAAGTGGAAAAATTAATGAACATGCACATTCACTTTGTCTGTCACACCCTGACTTCTGTGGAGCCAGGATCCCATCCCTGCATTTTCAGTGACAGGTATTAACCCCGGATCCATGGATTTAGTTGGGTAAAGAACCATTAAAAGGGATGAACTGAGGAGAAAGCCACTTTGCCTTGTCACTAATCACCCTATAGTCACTGTCAGGAACACAGAATTTTAAAGATGAATTTGATTTCTAGCAAAATTTTCCTCTGTGCATGTAATCAACTTGGCACAATTAGAATTCCATCACCAGAAGATGGAAGGAGGGAGCAAAAAAAGGAGTTTGGATAACAACTTTTTAAAAGGCATCACCGATTGTGTTATTTGTCCGGGGACAAAACCAGTGGCTTTAAAGCAAGGTGCACAACAGAAGAGGGCTGGTATTTACATTTATAAGCACAGGGTGCTTGTGCAGCAGTGGCAGTCAGCCCACAGACTCACTCACTTTGCTGAAACAACTGGGAGAGAGACGAAGAAAGTCAGGAAAAAACCACTTGGACAGAAAGCAGTCTACAAAGAAGCCACATCTGAATAATCCACGAGGAGTCACCAGGCATTTCTTGATAGAAAACCCCATATATCCTAAAGGAGCTATATAGACTTAAGGATTTGGCCTGAAAAAATACTATTTTTTTCCGAAATTTCTTCTAAGAGTTTCTAAATAATCTGTAAGAATACCTCCAGTGAAGCTAAATAGGGAATCCAACGTTTTATGATCCCAGATACTTTCTGAGTGTGTGCCAACACACAATAAAAAAAGCCAAACCCATCAGAAATGACTTTTCTCTCTTTTGCTGGGTTAGTACTCCAGCTATTTAAATTTATACACTCATTGTGGTTTATCACAGACTGTTATGGCACAGAAGGGCAAACATAAACTGCATTGATTACCCCACAGTATCGATAGTCAGAGCCCGCAGAAGCTGACAGGTGAAAAGATAATTAGGGCAGTGATAAACCTCACTGTCATGTCTGCCTAGAAATACCTGGTTGTATTATACTGAGAAAACCAAAATTTGCTTTCTTTTCAGAGCTATAATTACTTGTTGCTTTGGGGTTTGTGTGTGTGTGTGTGGTTTTTTGGGGGTTTTTTTGTGGTGTTTTTTGTTGGTTTTTTTGTTTTTTTTTTATTTGCCAGGGGAAGAAATAAAACCCAACCAAATAACCAAAATCAGACTCACTGGGAAAGAAAATCTTACTCAAAGGCCAGTGGCTGCTATTGAAATTTGGTTAGTTTGGGTTAATTTATTCCCTGAGGAACCTGTTAGGAACAGTGATTAGGAATAGCGAGCACGAGTATCAAAAGGGAACTGGAAAACCTGCCACTCTTACCAATAAGACTAAGAAAAATAAGGATCTTGGCTGTTGCAGGAAGCAATGTTCAGTAAAATATTACCACATGTCAGCCCCAAAAATGATGCTCACACAGAGGCCGAGTGGCTGCTGCCCATCTTTCCTCCCAAGAGAAAGGACTGCTTTCGGTCTCTGTCATCAAACCAACCAGCATCTTTTATTAAATTTGTAGGAATGATGATCTTATGACTAATGACTTAAATATAATGACTAGATCTTATGACTAACGATTAGATCTAATGACTTCTGGCTCTGTCACATTTGCATTAAATTAACCAATGTGTTGAAAGCCGAGGAGGAGGTTGGGTAGTCATAAATGGCTGAGCAGGCAGACATGGAGACTGCAAAATTTGTCCCCCAGGAAGCCAGGCTAAAAATAAAAAAAACACCAACTAGGTGAACAATCAATTCATTTTAAATTTCTCTGGCAACCATTTCCCTCCAGAGCAGGCAACAACTCCCCAGTTGAAGCGTGTGAGCAAACAAAGTTCAATTTACAGCAGTTCCGTATCAGCAGGAATTAAGCCAACCTGCTATTTATGAGCCCTTCCACCCTTCCTCATTGTACAGAGTGTCTTCCACGGTGCATCCTAAATCCTTTCTCTGTCTGAAGTAGGACACAGATGGAAATGGGAAATCTGTATCCCGCTGAAGAAAATGCTGCAGTTGAATGCTGCAGTTGAATGCTGCACTTTGGAGAGCGGGTGGAGATTGTTGGAGGTGGAAAAACACATTTGGGGTGCAGGGCACAGGACTTGTAAGGAAGAAAAGGTGTTTTCCACTTACCAGCAAACCCTGGCTATGCATTTACCTCTCATACACTGCATTTCATTTGTTTCATACAATCACAGAATCATGAAAGCTGGAAAAGAGCTTTATGAGCAAATCAAAACTGGTCATTTGGAATATCTGAGTCTTTACCTGTAAAACTGTAATTCTAATGTAAAACTCAACTAAAATTTGATCCAAATGAAGTAAATCCCAACGCTGATGCTTAAATGAAAACAAAACAAAGAAGTGGAAGTGTGTAGATTAAAAAAATTAATCTACAGGCATCTTTAGGGAGCCTGAATAAAAAGCAGACTCTCTTTTTGCATGAGGAATCTCAGGCACTAAAAATTTAGACGGGAAGCGGAGCAAGAGACTTTCTGTGCAGAGACCTGAAAGTTGGAGTCTCTTTCTCCAAGCTGCTTTGCTCAGCAGAGCACTCCTGGGATGGAAGGCTCCTTTCCCAGGCCTCCGTGTGACAAATGCCACAAAAACCCCACTTTTCAGTTGCCCACATTTTACCGTTTCCTCTGAACCTACGAAACACGCTCCACGGTCCTGCCTGGCGTTCATTAACGCCCCAGGAGAGACTGTGGGGACGGACAGAGTGAATGGTGGAGAACTGGGAGAAAGAATGCACATGTGGGGGAGGACTCCCACGAAACGTGTGGAGGAGCTAATGGCATCGTTAACACCAAATTAAATGGAGTTTTAATGAGCGTTTTCCCCCCAGGAGACCAGGCAGTAAAAATGCTACTTGCTGCAAGTAGGAACTACGTGAAGATCTGGGGGGACTTTTCTGAATCTCTGAGACACAGTGTGTGTCAATGGAATTTTTTAGCAGAATGCCATGATATAAATGCTCAGTGTTCTCTAATCTGCCAGATTTCTTCACCACCAAGAAGCACAACTTTTTATCTGAATCTCTCCCTGTGAAGGGGCTGGTAAAACAAACATCTGAGACCTATTGTTACATATTCAAAATCAGGTTGAAATTTGGGGTTGAACTATGTATCTGAAGTGTTCATTTTTATTATTATTATTATTTTTTTATTATTATTATTATTATTATTAATATTATTTGGAATTCTGAGCATCAAAAAATCCTTAGTCAGCTATTTGACCCCAAATTTAAAAGAGGAGTCACCAAACTAAAGAAACTTCTCTCCAAAAGTAGGTGATAAAATCCACATTAGTTCAGATTGGTTGGATGAAGGATGGAAGGGGGGCGTTGCTACTGAATTTTTCTCCTGCTGATTACCTGTGAGTGAGAAAGAAAACTGCAAGATGGTCTGTTCTGGGCATGGAAAAGGGATTTAAGTAGTGTCTTGAGGCCAGAAATTCAAAAGGTACCTGCAGAAGAGTGGCCAAAGATAGCACATTTGTAGATGATATTAAGCACTTGGCCCTATCTATGTAGACCTTCCATTAACTGGTTTCTCCAGAATTGAATTTATACTTCAAAGGATTAGATTTTCAGGTTGCCATTTTAGCACAGTTAAATTTTCTAATATTAATGGCCATAAATTAAATCTGGTTCAGTTCAAAATCTAGTTATGCATTTAATTCCATTAACTTCCTGGCATGGAAAATGTACCCAGACAATGAGATGCTCTGTACACTTGTAACTAACAGCAATATTTATTTAAAAAGGTTTTCTAAAACTGTCCTGTCTTTCTTTCCCCCAAATCAAGAAAGTTTCCTATTTTTTCCTGGTGGCTTTTCCCATTTGTCTCTTTGCTCCAGAACCACAAAGAGCAAAGATGGATGGAGCCAATCCCTGTGTAGTTCTTAGATTTGTCTTGCAGCCTCTTTCCTTTTAATTTTGCTTGTGCAGATGAATTAAGTTAAATTTGCATGCAGCCGAGTAGAAGCCCAATCATTTTATCTCTATTCTATTGTAAATTATTAATTCCTGTGACTTATTAATGCATATTCAATGCAGAAAGCTTTAGATGCTTCATAAACATTCTGCAGCTGGACAGGATTTTCAACACTGCTTTTCTTTAACTGCAAAGAAAAACCAAACAGTTTCCATGTAGTATGGGAGCTGTGGCATAGTAACAATGGCTTCTTTTTGTGTTTAGCTAATTCTCATCTATCTAGTCAACCTAGGCAAAAAATAATCACATGGCTCTATTTCTTTTGTGTATTAAGAGATACATCATTAATCTATTAATCCATTTAAAGCACTGTGAATTAAAATCAACAAGCCCAAGGCAGGGGGTGAGACCAAATAAATCTTGTCAGTGAACTTTGGCCCCCAGGTAACAGACACTGCTTGGGAAGCAGCCACGCAGGATCCGAGCCTGGAACTTCCATGCTGGCTCAGCAGCAGCTGAATTTTAAAGGAAAGTTGCTGCTCTCTCAATGCTTTTCTGCTCAGAGTAATCTGGTTGCATTGATAAGACACTGGAGTTTTAAAATTCACCAGAGAGAGGAAAAATATCAAAGTGATCTCTACAAATTCTACCTTCTGGAGCTAGATTGGTTTTATCCCATATTTAATAGAAAGGGTACAACCAGCTCTGGGTTTAACACTCCTCTTGCACAACTAGGATAGTTTTTTAAGCTGCTGAAAAACCAAGATAAAGCATTTCTAAATCATAACAGTGGAGAGCTATCATAGAACGTGACAAGAGACATAAGTGGTGGTATAAGTGTGGCAGAGAAAGGTCACATTTCTTCAGATAGAAAGGAAAAACATTCACATAGCACTTCAAATGTACATTATTTATTGTTATTATGAGTGGTTAAATGAATCAACGTGCAGAGCAGTACCAGGCCAGGCCAGATGCAGGGAAACATAACACAAAGAGCTTGCAGCTGCTGCTGATTCAAGAAGCAGCATGCAGGTGCTTTTTAGCTAAAATTCTAAAATTCCCTTTTAATTTGGAAATGATCTTGGCTGAAAGCACTCAGGGACAGCATCTGTACACAGACAACACTCGTGCCAATCGCCTCCCGTGAACTCAACCACTTGGCTCTGCTGGTGCTGCAAAATGGACCTTGCAAATTACACAGATCTGCTTTTAAAACTCTCTGTTTTGAGGCAGAGCATCTAAACCTGCAGCACTGGGCTTAAACACACAGCACTGAGAAGGAAAAGGCTCCTTTCTCAGCTTCCCTCTGCAACTTTATCCCAGACAGGGCAGTGAGACACCTTCAAGCCTGATTTTTTGGGAGATTTGGTGACCACTGTATGACAGATACTGAGAGGATTCCTTTAAGGTCTCATCTAAAAGAGCTGGGAATAAATCTGCTCATGTCCCCTCCTGTTGTATCTTCCTCTTGCTCGGACTTAAGGAGAAAGAAAAACCAGTGCAAACTCCCATAAAGCTGAAGCTGTGCTAAAAAGGGGACCCTGCACTCAGTATTTTGCCTGTCACATAGTTTTGCTTCTACTCACTTGACATGGGAATTACATCCACCCTTCTAATAGGAGCAGAAAGGAAAGGTTCGTTATGAAGGAAGAATTGGGGCACAGAAGAGGTTATTTGTCATTTAACAGCATGCAGTGAACACTGCAATTCCTGCTTCAACATCCTTTTAACCTTCAAATAAAGAGAATTATTAGTATATTACTGTTCCTTCCCCCCTCTTCCCTCCGAGATGCTACTTTGAAGTTAAATTTATATATTATTTCCAGTATGTGAACCCATCCACGCACCTCAGAGCCTGAGCTTCAAGCCCTTCTTCAAGGCTTTCCATTCATTTTCATGCCAAGTTGTTTCATTAGGTACAGTTTCATCCTTCCTTGGGGCAAGAGAGCATGACTGGATACCTCCCTGACATCCACAACAAAGCTTGGAATTAGTCTGCAGTCCTTTCTTACCTTTTGGGTTGGAAACCGTCCCCGTGGAATTAATAATATCAGGAATTAGTGATACTCCTCAACCAAGGTGATTAAATCAGTGAGAAGCAGAAGTGGGTTTCACAGAAGTTTCACCAGAATCCCAGAATCATTTAGGTTGGAAAAGTCCTCTGAGGTCATGGAATCCAACCATTAGCCCAGCACTGAACCACAATTCTGTGCCTATTAACTCCAAGGAAAAGGCCACAGATGAGTTCCAGCGTGTCCTGTCAGGGCTGTTGCAGTTTTAAGGCATTTTTCCTGCTCCAGAAGGAAAGTTTTTTAACATGCATTGTGATTCTGTGCAAGGAAGGATTATTAACTCACAAGCAGAAGACAGACCTGATGAATTATTTAAAACTGTTCTGAAAACAACCCAGTCCATAAGCATTTAGGCAGATAAATATAACACGGGACATTCTTGTAGCTTCACCAACTCTGTGAAGTGACCAAGCACTAAAAGCACCTCCCGGCCTTTAAACACCAATATTTAACAGCAGTTTTTTACATGTTTATTCAAGCTAACTTAACACTGGGCTGAGACCCAGGACCCAGTAAAAAACCTCAGCTGCATTTATATGGTTTTTCAGTTTCATGAAATGCAAAGCACCGGGTTGCACTTCTCCAACTTTGAGCTCAGAGAAGGCGGTGGCACTGACTGAATAAAATTCCTGCAACTTCACCACACAAGCCAGAACATGTGCCTCGACTTTCAAATGTGCATCCCCTCTCACAGGCAGGAAGCAATTACTTCTATTTCTTCCCTTTCAATAACACACTTGCATCTGCATAACGCGGTTCTGTGACAGATTATTGAAATTCCTTGCCACAGCAGCAGCAAGCACACGGGCTAGTTTGGGCTCAGCCTCTCCTGCTGATCCCACGCGCTTGCAATCGCACAGGGAACGTAATTAACCTGCTGGGAAAGATCAGGGATCTTCAAATTCCCACTCTGCATCTTCCTGGTTTACTACAGTCAAGTCAGGCTGCTGTCAATCTTATCCCACTGCACAGGTCCTGGAAGAGGCAACAGCCACAAAACTCAGCTGATCTCCTGAAGGAGTGAGGAGGTGAACACTGGAGGAAAAAAAAGGAAATATTCTATGTGTATAGGATATCCCTGAGCTGGTAGATTTTATCAGGTTCTGGGTCTGGAAGCAGATTTTCAGCATGTTTTGATAACCAGCTCAATAATCTCACAGATAAGAAATCTTATGACACGTAAATATTTTTCATTTAGAAACACAAGGAAGGAATTTAAGGCCACAGCAGCCACATTTAGCAACCTAACGAAAGCACCTGAAAGGAGCTGCAATATAACATTTACAGCCAAAACACACAAATGGCAAAAAAGTACCATTTCAATCAGAAAGCTTCTTGGCAACTAGAATCTTATTTGGGGTATTTAGCCGGTTTTTATGAGCCTATATTTCATTTTGTCACAGGATTTTCCAAATTGAAAATGGTGAAGAGATCATTTGACATACTACAACTGAAATAATTCTTAATATTGTTGTTGATTCAACAGTGTACTGGACCACTGCCAAGACCAGAAGCTATATTCAATTAGTTTAGGAACATATGTCTTCATGTGTTGGGAAGAACCGGGGTGCAATTAAATTCACAAAAATTATTCAGCAGATGGAATCAAATTAATGTGTTCCTGTTTCTTATGTTCATAGAATTGTGTTTATTTTATTTTTTTGCTTAAAAAAATCCCCAAAACCCAAAAAACCAGAACCAGCTATAAACATAAAAAGAGATATATTTTATTTTTTTTCTGTTGAGATGCAAAGATGAGGATTAGAAGCTGTTTAGAACACAAAGAATACATTTGTATTTCCTCAATTCCAATGCATAAAGTGTAGAGCATTTCTAGCCAGGGGAGCAACAAGTGAAAGTCTTTTGAAATGTGCAGGAATAAAGATAATAAAGATAATAAAGATTAAAATCCTGCCCCACTCCTGGGTTGTTTCCAGCTTCAAGTATTTGTCTCCATCCTCAGCATTCAGTCCCCTCTGGCTCACCTGGTGATGCCTTAGGTTTTAACTTTTATATTTTTCAAACCCTGCAGTGCCCAGTGTGTAACTCGGAGGTTTCTTGTAGCCTGTTCACTTCTGCTCTCTGTGCCAGGCAGACACAACAAAGCCTCTCCAGCCCTGCTCTCCAAGGACACCCAGACCAACCTAGGCCCAAAAAGTATAAACCAAAAGCTTCTAAAGGAGGTGCAACCTTGGGGATATTACATCATTTACTGAAGTTTTAATTGGAGAATTAACCCTGATATGCAAATGAACCGAACCTATAAGGTGTGAAGAACTCGTGCCCTGGGGTCGTTCTTGGGGTCCATCTTGGCAGCAGCCTCTGGCTCCCCAGGGTGTACCTTGAAGGCCTTTCAAATAAATACCTTTATTCCCTTATTCTGTCCAGTCTCTGTGTCTAGGAGGCCTCCTAAGGCATCACTGGGACCAGCAAACTGATTAAAATAATTAAGGATAAATCCATCCTTAGATGCACGGCCGCATCCTCGGAAAAGAAAAACCCCAGCGTGCATCTAGTCCAATCCTGGAGCACGTGAGGAGAGGGAAATGCAGATGGCTGAACCTCCCTGGCACTTTACTCAGACTCTAAAACCCTTTTGACAAGCTCTGTGCAGAAGGCTGTTAAAGCACGAGGTGAAGCCGTGCAGCAGAACCTGGTTAAGGAGCAGAAAAAGAGGAGGAATGAGTCACCCCTTTTAGAGCCTTGAAAGAAAGTGTAATGTCCCACACCTCCCCGATGGAAATCAGGCAGGCTGAGCAGCAGAGAGGCAAACCATCTGAGCAGACAATCGCTCTTAGTCAGAGCTTGAGCTTGCTGAAATTCCAAAAGGAGCCTAAAAGCAGGGAAAGTCAATTCCCAGTCTGATAGCAGGGAAATTTTCATCTGTGGGAACGGAGAGCGGTCAGCTCTGACAAAAGGAGACCTGGGCTTCACTGCTCAGGTCCTGCTGCCCACATTTTGCATTCCATGGCAGCTGAGCTCCTAAATGAAAAGGAAACACACCTGAAAGTCTCTATTTTTATTGGTGACAGGTAAACAGATGATCACAGAAGCGAAATATGTCTATTAGTGAGCTCTAGACTGCAGGGAGGCCCTGCTGGCAGCAGGATGGACCTAAAAGCCCTTTCAGGGGCACAGCAGTGCTCTGAGGACTTGTGGGTTTAGTGTTGCCTAAATTGAAAGCATATTTTCCAAGAAAAGAAAAAAAAGAAAGAAAAAAGTTCTTTTATAGCACAGACCAAGCAACTGGGAGGCCTTTTCTCAGAATCCAGGCTGGGAAAAAGAGGGCATGAGGCAGGGCACAAGCTGAGCTGTTATTACGTGGAATTGCTGCTTCCCAGGTTCTGCAGCTGCAGCCCCTCTCCACAGCCCAGAATCTCCAGCTCCAATATCTCCCCACCACCCCCAGTTTATAACTCTCATCACTGGGGCACAACTTTGAGCATTGCCCTGTAACTTTTCCATATCCACCTATCCAGCTGGCAATTCCTTCATATTTGCCCTGCCTGATGAGTTTTTCCCCATCTGAGCAAAACCCTCTCAATTTCACATTAGCCAAAATTTAATGAGCAAACATCTCAGAATAATAATAACCTCTAATCATGGCCCAAAATCATTAAACTCTACCCATCCTGAAAACTGTATTTTGTTCACAGCTGCTTGTAGTTGACCCCTTAGCCATCTTCCTATCCGATTTTTTTTTCCACCTTCAACAATAATTTCCCGTGGAATGCTAAAGTAACATAAACAGATTGACTCTTCTGCACTAATCTCTGCCTTTATTCTTCCCAAACCAGCACGGAAAAAAAAAAAATAAAAAATCAATTTATACCAGTTCCCATTTGCTTCCCATTCACTTTTGGGTTCCCACCTATCATTTTTTTAAATTCTGGGTTAAAACTTCCCACAGATTTGACCATATCAGAAAACCAGCAGCTGCCTCACATTTTCTGAGTCCAGATGTCATGTTCACTACTCATCTTTCCTGCTGGCCCATACTCTGACTCCTGAGAAATCCGAGCACCATAAATGCTGTTTACCAGCTCTGTGCTTGAGTGCCAGGCTCATTTTCAGCAGGCATCTGATCACCCACCTGCACCATGTGAACCCTACGTTAAGCTGGCACAAAGCACTCCTTTTTCTCTCCAGACTCAAAGAAGAAGTGATGCTATATGTTGGGAGAGGTATGAATGTGTTCTATGTACCCTGAATATCAACAGGAATGGACATTTTTTAATTTCCCCCCAAATCCTACACATCTCCACAGCCTCTTTGCTGACTTTCTAATTTTAACTGTGCTTTGCACATTTAATTTTGATGGCTGATAATCCTGCAAGTATCTGGGCAATATTCAGTCCCCACAGAAATCTGCCATCTCTTCCTCAGGAAAATAAAACATCCCAAGCCTCTCCTAGTGCTATCATTCTTTTAAAAGATAATACAAAAATACATTCAAAACCATTTCATGACTCTGAGTTATTTCTCCAGAGGAATCCCACTGAAGTTCACCTAAGCTGCAATGGTTTGGAGCATTTTTCACCCCGTGTCATATCTGTTTCAGCCAGACTCTGGCTGTACCACTTGTTCCAGCAGTAATAACAATAAATTGCCTCTTTTCTATTCCTCAAACACGGGCTTGTATTGCCTTCTTTAGCTGTCAAGACTGTTACATAGATTTTCTCCTAACAAATCTATCTACCCTTGCCATGAGCCCCCGCTGACTCAGATCTCTCAGGTGGCTCTAAGCCTGTGAAGTGATCCTCGCATTTCATCCCTCAAAACATTTCTAACTCCCTGTGGCTCTGATGCTGGACATATTTAATGAGTTCCCTCTCCTCGTGTCCGTGGATTGGTCTTTCTTTTCTTCCACACATTGGGTGCTTCTGGCTTTTCCCTCTCATTTTTTTATAAGAGCAGGACTCTTCCATGTGCTCCACAACCAAACCCAGCAGCAGCAGCAGCAGCTCTGGAATTCCCACACAGCGGAATCTCCCTGTGCCATGCAAGTGTTTCTCCCTGACCAGGAGCAGGAGAAAATGGAGGAACACTTTCTTTGCACATCTCCTGGTCTGTCAAAACAGTTGCTCTGCCTGCCAGCACTCGCTACCTTCATGACTGGCATATTCCACTGGTGTCACAGAGACCCAAAAGCCACCAACTGCTCGGGGAAAAAAAAATAAAAAAAATAAAGCATGAATGGAAATGAGGTCCACAAAGGCAAAACAAATTCTTGTACTTTGCCACGATGTTCCACAAGGCCCACGCAGGAAAACCAAGGCACTGGTACCCTTCTAGAAGCCCTGTCAGAGGGCTGAGGGAAGAGCCCTGCAGGGACTGGAGCTCTCACTTGGTCCAGCCCCCGGGACTAACGGGGCACTAGGCTGGGAGGGCTCCCAAACACAGACCAAGCTGCTCTCTGGCATTTCTCTTAGCTGCCATTTCAGCCTCTGAGGATACTTCATACCAAACTTTCTCCCAGGCTCTTTCTCACTCTAGAATCATATTCCTTGCCAATTCTCCATTCCTCAGACTTTTTAGCACAGGCTTAGCTTCCTTCTTCTGCCAGTTCCAGTCTTCCCAGTTTATCCTCAGTCCCACTTCCCTTCTGCTCACCCCCTTTCCTTTTTCTTTGTTGTTTGGGCATTTCTGCTCTACCCCTCATGATGTATCCCATTTCTCTTTACCCATTCTTCCTGTTCCTTCCCCGAGTTCAGGCCCTCTCCTTCCTTAACTCTTCCCCCCATACAGATGTGGTTCCTGAGTTATCCCTCTTTCTCTCCAGTTCCTGTCCCTCTTCCACGGCTGTTCATAAGGCCATGGTTCATCCAGGCCTGCTTCCTCACTCCAGCTGTGCCCCCATCCAGCTTCACTGGTGCTGGAAAAAAAGGTCTGGGATTTCCACCAGATTTCAGAAAGTCAACTGAGGGAACAAGGGCAGTTAGAGAACTGACAAACAGAACCAAACAAATAATTTGGGCATGTTTTCAAAAGAAAACTTCTTGCTCGAAAGCATAGGAGCACTATCATTTTTCCACTCAAACCTCACCAGAATTAAAAAAAAAAAAAAAATCAGCAAAAAGTGGAAAACAACTAAGACAGAAAACATCTACTCAAACAGCTTCAGCAAGTGCTTAAGAACTTGAGAAAAGTTTCTAAGAGTGGCAAGTATCTGACAGCAGTTTTACCCCAAGCAGTAGAAGCATTGTTATAATAGAACCCCAGAATGATTTAAGTTGGAAGGGCCCTTAATCAAGTCCCAACCCCCCAGCCCAGGCAGGGATGTCACCCACCAGACCAGGTTGCTCAGGACCCCATCTAAGCTGGCCTTATCTTGTAATCAGGCCTAAATAAATATCAGCTGTGATTGTCCAACATCCACGAGCTGTGTTAGCGCCTGAGAATCTCACCACGGAATTTATTAGAGGATGAGCAGTAAGGAAAATGCAGCTTGGTTCTTTTCTGCATCCCAAGCACTGAAACAGCCACATTGCCTAAGAGACTTAACCACCTCCCTAATGAAAAGAGAGAACATAATTACCTGCTTAATATACTTCCAATGCATATTTGTAAAGCCACAAGAAAGCAGCTTCTTTATAAAATATAATCTGACCTGTCACTTGAAGGTCTTTCAGAAAAAAAGGTGGAGGGGTTTTTGCCATATCCACGGAAGATATTTAATATTTGGTGTTTTCAACTTCCCCCCAATTTACTTAGCATGTGTTACTCCATTATGATTTAATTTGGACAAGAAAACTGCATGGCTGCTCAAGCAGTAAATCTGAAGTGTAAATGGATTCTTGGCTGCCGATGGCCCAGTTTCTGCTTCTGTTTCCATAGAAACCCATGTAGGAGTGGCAAGGAGGCATCACTTAAAATATGAACTTAAGGGTTTACTTCTCCCTTTTTCCTCCCTCTCATCTCCAAGCAAATGGGAGGTAGTTTAAATTTTCAGCCCCTTCTTTCCCACCCTTTGATTTTACTCCTGGAAGCATCTGAAGCAATAATCCCACCGGCCAGCAATTTCCTCTGCTAAATTAGAGATTCTGGGCTGCAGGAAGCGTGTACTTGGAACAGGAGGAGGAATGCCACACTCTCACACACCTCACACATGTTTGGTACCGTGCCACAAACTGTTTCTGTCCAGAGAAATTCGTACTGATGAAGGGATGTAAATATAGAAGGTGGAAAAATCATCTTTAAAATGAGATGTACGACACCAAGCCTGCATAAGAGGAAACTGTGACTCCTCAGGTCAGATATTACACACAGCCAAATTCCCCTGCTAGGTTAATAATAATCCTCTCATTTATTAACCATCACTCTCACAAAATCTTCAACCCAAGGTTCAGTTTATGAATATCTGTGGTGAGACCCAAGTGCAGTGCATTTCCTATAGTAATACATCCTGTAACAAAAAAATCACTTCACCAACATAAAAATTTAGTGAGTTTGGTCATCAGAAATGGTTAAAGCCCTCGGATGTGGCAAAGCAATTCTTTAAAGGAGTGATAGAGACAAATGGGACCTGAACCAAGATTTCATGTCAAGTAAAAGGCAAAGCTATAGAGACAGGCAGAGTGTCTCAATCCCACCCCTGGCTTTATTTAATTGCCAGCAAGATCCAGTGCACACACTCTGAGCCAACTTTGGGCACTTCTTCAGCACTGAACCTTTTCAGGTTCTTGCAGAGATGAGCTCCACATCACAAAGGCAAACAAGCAAAACCCCCCTCCCCTGAAGCAAAGCAGTCAGGCAGGGAAACAGAGGAGGAACCAGTGAAGAAGTGAAGGCCACCATCCACTCATCCTCCTCAGCAGGGTCCTTTCCTACTCCTTAAACACATTTTTTTCCTACTCCTTGAACACATTTTTGTTCTAACACGATAACCTACTCAAATAGAAAATCCATGGGGGTTTGCAAACCTTCCTTCCAAAAATGGGGGAACTCAGTCACAGTGCAGGAACCCCTCTTCACTTTTACCCTGTAGCAGATGTCTGGAGTCTGAGAGAGTTATCTTCCACAAAAAACACTTGCAAATAAAAACCTTATCTTTTCCTGCTGGCATTCTCTGGTGGGCAACAAGGGCAGAATCTTTCTTCTCCCAGCATCAAAAAAAGAAATAAAGAAAGCAGCTACAAAGGAGACATAATTTCAGAAGCCAATTATGCTTGCTCTCCAGAACACACATACCTTGTTATCATCAAACCTGCTGCCACATGGTAAAAGAAGCAATTTGCAAAGGAAATAAATAAATAAAATGTAAATTTTCTTTCCATGGCCCACATTGTTCTTGAAGTCTGATGTCCCTGTTAGACATGTGTTTGCAAAGGAGGAATTATATTCATGGCTCTAAGCTGAGCCATTGCTTAGACTTTGCCTGTCCATTAAAAAAAAAAAGACAGGAACAAATCTTAGTTGCATTTCTCAATATTGCACAGGTTTGTGCTGCAACAACATAATATTTTTTGATTCACAGAATCATTTTATTGTAAAACAGCCCAGCTGTTCAGCTGAGAGCAGGATTTCTAACTACATTTTGCCTGAGAATTCCAAGACACCTAAATCTTGTGCAGATGTCTAAGGGTAGGGATGTATTTATAAACTGCCTTTGGATATTTATTTTTATTTATGCAGTGCCTGTGGTACTTCACAATTAAGTAAGTGGGGCATCAAAACCTATTGGGGTATGAGGGAACAATTATGCATTGGAATATAAGGAAACCAACTAAGCAGCAAACATCCTTCAACCCCTGATGCTTCCAGACAAACAGGCTTCTTCCATATTTGTGCAACACAAGTGAGACAAACAATCCTCTGGCAAAATCCTTGGCATGCCATGGCCTATAATGCAGCTCGAGCCAGTAAAACCTGACTGTTGAACACAAAAGGCACTTTCTAAAATATTTGCTAACCTCCAGGTGCTACTTGCTACTTCTGCTGTTCAGCTGTAAGATAGTGAGTGTGATGAGTATTTTTTCTTACATCACTAGTCCTGAATAACAGAGAATTGTACAAATCTCTTTCAGTTGAATCCATGCTAATCACAGTGAAGGCTTTGCTGTACCTATTTACAAGGACAGCGAATTTTCTGGTGGCACCTCTAAGGCTCAAGAGGCTTAAAAGGATGATTGTTGCATTTGGAAGTAACATTTTCCTTGACTCCTGTGTGTGACAGAGGGAAAAATGTCCTCTGATTAAAAAGCCACTCTCCACCTGAGATCTAGATCTGAAGGATTTTAAATCTCACCCATCAGCAATTTGCAACTCCATTCAAAGGTCAAATGATGAAGCAGAACATTTAATATATCCGAAGAAAATGCAGTAGTAGGGTATTTACTGTCTAATATATCTGTCCTACACATTTATTAAAGTGAATTCCACCAGTTTACAAATTGGCTCCTACATGAAACTATGCTGAACACCTCACATTGATCACTGAAATCAGGAGTTTTTTGCTAAAAATACGTTGGTGGATATAATAAAATGACAATTATGATTTTGGTGCTCTTACACAAAGGTTATGACTCATTCATTAAAATATTTAAATTAGCAAGCCTACTGTGAGCTAAGATGGCAGATGCTAACACAGCCAAAGACTCAACACTCTGCATTATGTATGACTAACAAATCTTTGTGTAGAATGATGTGTAAATATTTCACACCGAGCAAATAGGCTTTGTGGAAAGTAGCATGATCTGAAACACACACAGATCACATCCCAAGTGTATTCAAAATACCCCTGATTATGTCACACAAGCAGAGAAGAACCAGCTCACACATGCTGAATTCAGTTCACCATAAATCAGGATTTTTGTCATCCACCCGGGGCTGGAAACTGAGCTTTTGTAGTAAAATCCCTGTTTGCATCTCAGATTTTGAATCTCTACCACCTGTTTGCCTTCTGAAAAAATACCAAAAAGTACAAGATGACCAATAAATCATCTAAGAACTTTACAAACTCTTAGTAAGGCAGATATAAGCCAACAGGGTATGATCATTGTCCAGGTATGAGCAGAGCTTCAGATAATTCTTTTCATCATTTATTTATAAAATCGATGGCATGAAAATACAGACGGCTTCATATGAGACCCTCAAATTTACCACTTGGTTCTTACACTTTTAAGCTTTTCCTGCCCTCATCCTTTCCACACAAAAAGCACCATCAGAGAAGGCTTTCCTGCTTTCCTGTACGCTCCAGTTCACACTCTGTTACTTCCTGCACAGAGACAGAAACACGAACCTCTGTTAAACCTACCAGAACAGCAGCACGGAGCTTGAACCTATCACTTATTTACCACTGAGCTGCACTTTCCCTAAAAATTCTTCCATTATCCTCTAATTTCCAGTTTAATTTTGCATGCGTTACATTACAGGGTTCACAGCGCCAGCGCCGCGTCAGCAGAGCCCCTTCAGCAGCGAGATGGGAAATGCTGAGAAGTGGAGCTTTTCTGCTGGCTCCAGAGCATCATCTCTGAGCAAACAGCTCAGACTCACTGAGCAAACAAAAGCTCCTTCACGTCAGCAAAGTGGCAACAGCACCAAAAATGTGGCCACAGCAGCAAAGTCAAGCGAGGGGCAGAACTGTCCCTGTCCGGCTGCCGCGACCACAGCACGAGGATGCTGCAGGACAGAGGAGGAAAATACTGAATTTGTTCTGTGGAACACCTTTAGCATCACAACAGGCACAGGAGTAGGAGCATCAAGCCAGCAGCAGGAGTTTTTTAGTCAAATTTGAGGCTCACCCAGGTATTAGTGCTGGTGTTTCTACACTCACTGAAAAACAAGGCTTGGTGCTCAATCTAATGACACAATGATGATTTTACAAATGGCTTGGATGTGTGGAAGACGAATCTGGCGTTCTAAAAAGACCCCATGAACAATCCAAACCTCAGCCACTTGGGAATGCTGTTTATTCCAAAAACAAGTTCTTAACTTCTTTCCTTTAAACTGCTACAGTAGCCCCTGGGCTGAAGCAAAAAGCCATGCAGGCTTTCTCACTGACATGCAGAAATGGCATCATCCATTAACAGAAGTGCATTTCATGGATGCCCCCTACCTCCCCATTTCCCATAAAATGGCAAAAAATTGTGAGAAACAAAAATAATATTAAATTCCTGATGAAAAGACCAAGAAAATATGTTAAAATGTAGACTATTAGACTGTTAAAATGTAGACCGATATTAAATGGCATCTCCAGGATTCAAGGAAATGTCTGTAAGGTCCTTTCCTAGAAAAACAGTTATTCTGAAAATACTTGTTTAAATTTTTTTCCCCACTTTTCTATCAGGATACTAATGTGCTTGGACTCGTAGATTCAGTTCTGGAGAAAAAGCTTTCTGTTCCTATGAAATGATTTAGTTCAGGCTGCTTGGTAATAGGAGGAATAGAGCTCTTAACTTCAAAATCAAGGCTATATTATTGCAGGGAAGTCACATGAAATTAGGCAGCTGAGTGGAACTACTGCCACTGTAGCAGTCAGGTTCCAAGAAATGGAAATTAGAAGTAAGCATTTCATTGTCAGCTTCAGCTTTGGGAAATCTGAAGTACTTGACACATGAGGGAACGTTTGATTCCTTTTCCTAGATTAGAAACCTGCTTTAGGGATAGTCTGTATGTTCCTCTGTGGCTCCATGCCTACCTAGTTTCTATCAATAAAATTACTACAAAACCCACCTTCAGCTTAGTATTTATCCCCAAAGAAAGAAAAAGCCTGATTTATTTCATATAGCATTGAAGTATCTTGTCCCAGATGCCACTGTTTCCTCCATCCTTCCCTTTTTGCAGCAAATATCTCACTCCAGGACGCAGAGACAAGTTGTTTTCTCCAAACACTTGGCAAAGTGTTAGAAAAGACAAGACCCCTGAACACAGACCACAGCCGCCTCAGGGAACAGTTAAACCAACCCAAAAAACCCAGCAGTGAAATTCAAACCTGCCTCTGACTGCTGAAAGTAGAAACTGCCAGTTTAAGGTTCCAATACAGTTCCTTTCCCCACAGAAAAACATGAGGCTCAAAAGCTGCAATTAAAGAAATCCCCACAGCTTCAATACAGCCAAGAAAGGAACAGTTCCCCAAAGCCCAGCTCCAGACCAATGCCCTGCCCTTCCCTGTTGCTGCTGTGTAAGGTGATGCATGGGACCTGGAGATGCCAATCCTAAAAATTCTGCTCTTGCTGAAATTTTTTGTTTCCTTACAAAGCAGAGCTGGTCTTCCCACCCATTGAAAGAGATGTTTCCAAGTCATGAGTAAAATAAATCTTCCCCAAAAGGAATTAATTCTGCAGCCTCTACAGCACGTCCCTGACCTGCACAGGATCTGTTACAAGAAATATCACTCTAGATTTTCTAGATAACATAAACCAGGTATCAAGATGATCACCAGCAGTGCAGGTGAGGGAAGAAGAGTAGATGCTGCCAGGGTTATTTTCTCGTGTTCAAGATGTATTCAACCATTTGTATTTAGTGGTCTAAATTAAGGCCTTTGCACATTCCATTTGGAAAACAAGGGGTTTTTTATAAGGAATGTCAACATAAACATTCTAAAACCTCCACACACAAAACACTGTGCATGAGCAGAGTGTAAAACCTTCCCTGACAGCAGCAAACCAGCAATAAAATTACAGTGCAACCTCTTTTCCAAAATTCTCTCAGTCAGTTACAGATAACCATGGAAAGGTCTAGCTTCTTATTGCTCCCGTAGCAATGAGTAGGAAACACAATACTTATAAAATTAGTGTTAAAATGGAGCAGCTCCTGCCTAACTCTAGCAAGCTTCAGATTAACTGTGGCAGCCATAAAGCCTACCAGCTCTGAAGACAGCTTTCCCTTTCAGCTTGTTTGATAAAGATGTGGCAGATCAAAGGTCTCCCCTGTCAATATCCACATCCAGGATCTCCACTGTGTACCACACCTACAATGAAAGCACACTCTGGAAACAATAATAATTTATTTGCTGTTAACTTCAGCTTTAGGTCAGGCATTTGTGTAGTGAATTGCTATTAATTTCTTCCATTATGTTCCATCATTTAATCAAGGTTCACTGCTGCTGCACGGGCATTTAGAGAGTACTCAGAAAACACTAGAAGTAGGAGTAAAGAGACAAAAATCTGCGTTGCTATAGCTAAAATATGTGCAGTCTAGAACCACCTCCACTAGGTACCATCCTACTCCTCCAAACTGGGAATATTCAAAGTGTCTTCTCACTCTGTCAAGCTGCACATTCCAACCCCCAGCAAGACTTGAAAGGCAGGTCCACGGGGTCAGCTCCTTCCATCCCCAGCTAGTTACTATCAACCATTTCAGCCACCCTCTGCATCTCCCCACACTTAATACGTTTAAAACTCTACTATAAACTGCTGCTGAGACTTGCTGAAGGATCAAGTCAACCAAGCTTGCTAAACATATGCAAGTCTTCAATGGACATATGGTTAGTTTAGAAATGCAGCTAAGGCTGTGCTTCAATACATCATCATCTCTAGAAAGCCCTGACAAAAATGAAGCACTCAATGACATTTCTGTCAGGCACAGGTAGAACTGGAGAGCAGAAGAACACAACCATCACCTTTTTAACTGTAAAATAGTAACGTGAGCACAAATTGTCGTCAGTATCAGAATGCTAAAATGCTATTTACACCCTGGAACTGGGAATGGAAACAAATTGGGAAGGCTGTTAAGTAGACTCTGATTTTTAGCCCTCAAACATTATTAGATCCTACCAGCTGTCTCAAGGAACATGTACATTCTCTCCTGGAAACTTGACATCCTGGAGGTTGGGATGCTGTCAGACCACAATCAAAAAGCAAAAATGCCTTCCTACAGTTCTAGAAGAATATAAACCCTGCAATTTCTGTTGTCTACAGAATGTGTTGCTTTCTCTGATATATATGTATGCACACATGTAGATAGGAGTGTACCTACAGACCTATATAAATTATGTTTACACCCAAATAAATCAATCCCTTGGTCTGTCTGTCTGCCTATCAACCCATCCACATTTTATCAAATATCTCTAGGCAGGAAAGCGCAGAAGAAATGCATTTAAAAGCTTGATGTACTACAGTGACGGGAAAAAAATTCAACGTTCTTCCCACCAGGTAGTGAATTAAATGCAAGAATCACAATAGAATTCTAATGTTAAAAATAGAATCCAGAAGACTTTCCCTTCTCCTGCCAAACAAGCCAGTGAAAACAAATGAGCTACCCCCAAATCACAGCTTGGGGCATGCAAGATTTAACATTATATTTTTTTTTTTTTTTTTTGGTGCCCCGAAACCTAAAAAACCTAACATTTCTTTTTCTGGAAATAGAAACTCTTTTGTCACCCATGTTTTAAATGTGACATATTTTGCAGGGCTGTTATTCCTTAAATAAAGACAGCCTAAAATAATGTCAAAACCAGGGGCTAACAACTATGGAAATCACAAGTTAAAACTGCTTGTACATGTGTAATTTCCTGAGGGTTTTACCTTTCATTTCTACGTCTTTGGTGTTCTTATTAGGTTGGGATAAGGTCAAAGTCAATACCCAGGGAAAGAACTGCATTCACAGCAAAGGTGGGAAGTTATTCCTTGTGTTATGTGCTGGATGTGGATAAAGGAAATCACATTAAATCCCAAAGTTAAATAATGTGGTTTTGGGCCAGTACAAGACATTTGGTAGAAATCAAGGTCTTTACGAATAAATCTCCTTCCAGGCATAGGTGGCAGCTCACAGTAATATCTGTAGAAACAAGTTACAATTTGTATTTCCTTAACCACCTACTTAATTAAGTACTTCATATCTGAATGCAGCAAAAGGCAGCCTTTATATTATTTTAACTTTATTTTTGTGCCCTTGTGCACTGTAAATTTGTAATCATAAAGATTAGGAGAACAGGCAGCATAGCAAATAATAACGTGTCACTTTTGTACACTTTCATATGGAATAGCAATTACAGCCACACAAAATGGTGAAATCCCCTGTTTAGGTTTGAGTCAATGCCATACTGATGGATTCAGTGCTCTGGAAAGCCACTGCTGTCCTCTGAAAGTGACCAAAAAAGCTCAGTTGAGCAGTAACAGATGTGACCAGTTGTTCTGTTGCATAACTTAATAGAGTAAGGAAAAACATCTGTGTAAATGGCACAGCATTCCAGTTTGGGGGGACCAAAAGGGAACTCAGAAGACTGAAGGTAAGTCAGTGTCTCTCAGGAGACTGTGGTCTACCTGCTGGAGCTAAAAATGAGTTAGCAAGATTTGTAGAAATCACCATGAGGAGGCAGAGCTCCATCCCATCTTCTCTGAACTTCATTTTCAATGGTCTTCCCCTGGTGCACTCTCAGTCTGGAGTCGCTGATTGTCCCACAAGTTGCATTTAAACAGGTCTTGAGAGATTCACCCATGGACCTGTCCCCTTTTACCTCTTCCAAGCTTGTGATTCCGGCCTCTGGAGTGATCTGAGGCCTCATATGTCGTGGATAAGTGGATTTAAGCAAGCACAATAACAAAACTGGAGCCTGCAGAGTACCTGCCCTGATGAGCACATTGCTCCCAGGTTACAGAGCCAATCCACCCCAGAGCTGTCCTGCCACCTGTGCTGCTTCCAACGAGGCCCCAGCCTGTGTTACCTGCACCATGATGAACCCAGTGACTCTGATGTTCTGCATTCCAGAAAAAAACCAAACCAACTCTCTTAATTCCAAATCTTTTAGTTAAAGCATTTGGAATCACAGAATGGATGGAGTTGGAAGGGACCCTCAAGACCATCGAGTCCCAACCCTTCGAGGACGTCCAGGGTTGAAGTCCAACAAGGCTCAAAGCTTTTGCAATATTAAAACCAGGAAGAGAATTCAGGTGTGGTTTGAGAAGCTGAACTGAACCCGAGGATTTTACCGAGCCTCAGTCACTGTGAGTGAGATCAACATCAGGTCAATGCTTCTTGTGAGTGCAAATGTCAGCACGAGCTGACACTGCAGCTGCCTGTTCTTTAGGGGGTGTCCAGCCACACACAGGCAGGGAGAGGGAAAATTCTCCAGCCAAGCCAGAGCAAAGAGAGCAGCCAGAGGTAAGGGAGCAATCCCGTGCTATTCCTCCCTCTGTATCTCCTTTGGAGGGCAATGATCCGGCGTCGGTGTCCTTCCAAAGGCACACATGATCAAAGCCATGACACTTTTAGTAGCTGGGCTGCATATTGGAGTACAAGCACAAAATTCCCTTGGGAATGTCATCCTGCCCACATGCACATTAAGAGGGAAAGAAAAAAACCAGAGAAGGCTTTTTTTTTCCCCTCCAAGTCTGAAAATTATCTGAAAACTATTGTGGTTTTAGACTTCAGCTGCTATAATTTAAAAGTATTAATTAAAGGCAAAAGTTTAGAGAGAATTTCTCCAATTAGCCAGCAGGACTCCACATTTGTGTTCTAGGGAACAGAAGGGTTTGGGACTTTTTTTAAATATGAAAGACCACAGCTCTTGTGTTAAAATTTTTATTACATTCCTGAGCCCAGGACTCACTTGAAAAACTTGTGCCTACTGAGGCCATCAACATTGTCCTGAAGGCCCAGGACATTTTTCCATGAGTGCCTGAGCACTGTCCTTCAGGGGAGCAGTCAGTCCTGAGGGCTTCAAAAGGATATTTCTGCTCAGGTATCAGCAACTCATCAGCTATTCTGTTTGGAATAATCCTTTGCTATCACTTAGCCTATTTACAAAAGCAATGAGTTAAGCTGTATTTCCTGGGAACGCAGCAGAAACAAACAGCAGGAAGTTTCCATACTCAAAAATCCCTGACTGTGCCACAACTCTGAAAAATTACATTTTAATCTGCATAACCAGAGGAAAACCTAAACAGGGCCCAACAACAGCTGTCTCCAGATATTTTGGCCCCACTGACCTCCTGCCTTGCCATCATGCCCCTTTCATTTTCTGCTGCAATGTGCCACTCCTCTGCTACTTTTGCTTCAGAGCTGAGCTATGAAAATTTGGGGTGGGCAAAAAAAGAAAAAAACCCAATCCCATACTCATCTGTATTTATAACTCCATTCTTAATTTTTCTTTTAAGAAATATTGTATCAGTATTGCTGAGCTGGGGGGTGGGACAAGCTCTCTATCCAATAAGGGCTGTTTTGCCCCTTTACACCTTTATTGTTACTCTTGCTGTGATCACCTGGGGATATTTCTCCTGAGAAAAGAGACTCAGTTGCTTCTTTCACTGAGCCTGAAAGAAGGAAACTGGCACAACTCTAAAATCTCTTCCAGAATTCTCTTAAGGACCCTGGTCTATACTGGCATAATTCAAAAAGAATTGCAGAAAAAAAACAACCCTGATTGGATTTGGCAGGGGAATTACTTTTCAGGGTTAATTACTTTGGCAACAGATTTAAATAGATAACCATCCATTTAGCAGATTTAATGACTAAAAAGAACTCTCTAGTTGAAATGACAAGGAGGATTTTGCATTATTGCAGTTCCAAGTGTTATCAGTAAGTTAACCTGGGAAATAGCTGGAGCATCTGGGTTGTCACTACAGTTAGGCAAAAATTAAAAAAAAAAAAAATAGAAAAAAAAGCACGAGGATCACCAAAAAGTAATTTACAGCTGTGAAGGACAGCAAGCACTGGGTGACCTAGTGGCAAACATCACTGAGCAGAGCAAAAATGGCTTAGGCACAGGGGCAGGGGAGGGATGGGGCTGGGGAGCAGCACGGGGAACATGCTCCAACCCAACCCAACCTCCAAGGACGAGAAGAGGGATCCCAGATCTCTCCCGATGCTCAGACCTCTCGTGTGAGATGGGCCTGAGAGACACCTCCCTGCTCTGTTCCCCCTGCCCTCCCTGCCTGCTGCAGCAGCTCAGATTGCAGCTCCACGGGTGCCCAAGAGCCTGCCACACATCCCAGCCCCCAGCCCGCATCCGCTGTGCTGTTAAACCTCACGGAGCATTCTCAGGTCCTCCCAGGGAAACCCACCACGGGAGTATTTTAAGCACACACACACCTCAAATGCCATCCTTGCTCCAGCTCCCGCTCAGGAGGAGTTCCCCTGGGGAAGAGGGAAGGCTCAGGAGGAGAGTTTGTCAAACCCCGCTCCCTGTGCCAAGCTGAGGTGCTTTGCTCCCCTCGTGGAGCACTGAGCGAGCATCAGCTCCTGGCACAGACACAACCAAGGGAGGATTCTCCAAGGGAAGCACAATGTTCACCTTAATCCAATTTAAAATATGGCTTGAGACACGTTCTAGGAGAGCCCCTTTTGCTGCCTGCCTCCACCCCGGTGGATCTCAGCACGAAATGCATTAAAACAAAGCAGGCATTGGACCACGGGCAACCAAATAAAACCCTGCTGGGGACGGTGCTCTGCTTTGGAAAGAAAATATGGGATGCTCCTGCACTCCAGGTTCTCATGGAAAATCTAATTCCTCAGGCAACCCAAGCAGAACACTAGGAACTCTGCCTTTTAAGAGTTCTGCTCTTAAAAGAAAAGCTTAATACAGGAGTTACAGGGTAAATCAAACCGAGGTCACCTGTGCAAAATATTTTTTCACTATTTAAAAAACTTGTTCAGAGCAACCAGGAGGCTGGAACTTGCATTGTGCATTTAACAGAGCACAAGCAGAAACTAAACATTACAGGTGTGCAAATCTCAGCAGTATATTTATTTGGGGAAAAAAACCCAACAACAAGTCATACAGAATTTGAAATAACTGCAGTCTTTGTCAGCTGTATGTATTGATCAGAGATTAAAAATAATAAGTTACACTATTCCCAACAATTATCCTTTTACATGAGAAGCAAGTGTTCATTGTTTGAGACTTCTGGCTGCTTCACCTGATCTTCCCAAAATCTATCTCTTTTTAAAGTTTTTATTTTCCTTGTGCATGTTCAATCTAATGAAAATATTATTTGATATTTATGAGGAAAAAATACTGTCAAATCAGGTTCCTGATGAACTCAACTACTTTCTCCAGCTCACTAATAACTATATCTAATGCAATAATCACATGGACTCCTTTTGATAAAAGCCAATAATATGATAAAGCTAAAATAATTATTAGCATTACTGATTGGGAGAATGCAATGGATATTTGATCCAATTAGCAAACCAAAAGAAAGTCAAAGCTCATCCAAATAATATTTTTCTGTGTTTATTTCCTACTACTATGATATGATATGATATGATATGATGGATGTTGAATAAAGACTGTATCCATCAGCTCCTGGATTGCATTCAGTTTTAAGGAAGAAAACAGAAATAAAAATGCTTTTCAGCATGGAAAAAGCCAATCCCATATAATCCCAAGCATGGCCAATATAAACACAAGCTTTACACAGCATAATAATCCCTTATAAATCTTTGCACTAGGAGACATTCAAATGATGGAATAAGCATGTTGAAAATATGTCCTGTTCAGTCCCTGAGCAGCCAAGGGGACGGAGCAGTGTGTTTGTGAGGGAATTATGGAACAGATCCATGGCAAGGTCCTGGGCAGCCTCCCCACGGCAGCTGACAGGGCTCTGGGGGCTGGAAGGGAGAAGAAGACAAACAGCCTTGTTCTGTCCCATTCCCCCAGCAGCAAGCTGAAACACAAAGCCAAAGGTGCAGCCTTCCCAGAGGTGTTACAAGTGTGGGAGCCAAACTTTCTAAAAATTAAGGCACTAGGTGCTAAGTGACACGCTGCACACAGAAAACCAGCAGTAAACCCCACTTGTTCATTAAGCACAGACTAATTTCAGATCTTGTAAGTGACTTATGGATAGGTCATGTATGTAAGAGCTTGTAAAGGACTTCAGATTGATTTCTTCAGCTGGGCTCGGCGATCAACACTTCCCATATGCCTTCGAGATGTTTGTCTTTCACTTCAGGCTACAGCCACATTTTGGTTTAAGATCCCACACTTGCTAGCCCAAAATCCTCTTCTCAATTCTTCGATGGCTGTGGGCCTCCTGTCACCTCGTTGGCAGCAGTTCCCACTTCAACTGCTGTTCACTGAGGGATTCAAAACATCCAAATCTACTTTGATAAAGCAAAACTTTCAAAATACACTGTGAACTTTTGTGATCTTTGCCTCCTCCAACGTGCATACGAAAATGTAGGTTCTGGTGAGAAGCTTCTATTTCATCCCACAAGAAGCTGTGCAAGGTAAAACGGGGTAAATGAAGTTGTTACTACGCTGCCTGTCGTTGTGTGGCTCATCTAAAAATGGTCATTCTACTCCAAAGTGGTGCTGATGACATCGTATACAAATGAAATATCTGTCCTATTATTGTCACAGACCAAAAGCAACCAACAAACGAACCCCAGAGCTCTGAAATAATAATATTGGCCCCTTTTCCCAGCTAATTAAGGAGCTAAAGGAATCATTCTTTGTCTTTTTCAATTCCTTTTACATAGAAAACCATAAAAGAAAAGCCTTAGAAGTTCAAGATATATCTAATTTTAATTTTTTTTCAGAGATTTCAGCAGACAGAGCACACACATGCACATGAACTCCAAAATTAGTTACTTAAAGCCACTAAAGTTTGTACAGGGAGGAGCTTAACTGAATTAATGGGACAAGTTTGCCTTTTGAATTTCTGATGTTGAAACAGAAAAAGGTGAGTGTAGAAAAGTGGGAAAATGATGGTAATTGGAGTAGTCAAACCAAATGCCACAGGACAGATATTTCTAGATTATTTCTAGTCACTAATATCTATGAGGGAAAAAAAACTGAGGCAAGCACTGCGCACGCTGTGCCACCAGGGAATTGCACTAAAACTGCAAAACAAATGCTATTTAACATTAAAAATCCTGCTAAAGTATGATTTTAGCAGATATTTAAACTTCTGATAAAGTATCCTTGTCATCCACAGAGCTCAAGTTATCATTTATGAGGTAGGATATTGGTTATTAATTAACTTGACTCATTTTTATACACACCTTTTTTTGTCCATTTATCCAATAGTAGTATTTTCTAAAAAATATTACTTTTAAATGCCTTCAGTGAGAAATAACATCTTCACAGCTAATATGACCTCAGTAATTACAGTTCACGCTGCATTTCACATTTTTACCCACTTGCAAAACTGGTGCTCTTTCAATAAAAGATGTCTATGTATTGAAGTCTTTGAAAAACACACCAGGAAAATTTAAATTCTGGCAGGAAGCTGAACTTGGCGTTAACCTAGATCTGTTTTGTGAAGAAATACATGAAAATAATTATAGATGCTATACAGATATGCCTACATTTTAAGATATTAGTTTTTGAGGCGTTTTTTGGATAGTGAAATTTAATTTCATAGATGATTGATTAAAGGAGGAGACATTCAAGAGATACCTTGAAATCAAAACTGTGTCTCTGAAAAGCTGAGAAATTTATGTTAATAAATAGAAACTCAGTCAACAGAACAGTAAAATAATCAGAATTTGACTACATCAAGTACCACTAAAATAAGGGATCCGTGTGGAAAAAAATCAGCGTTTTCTATGAAACTGGTAGTGAAAGCTGAGAGACCAAAATGAAATCATAGAAGCACAGGATGATTTGGGTTGGGAGAGACCTTTAAAGCTCATCCAGTGCCACCCCTGCCATGGGCAGGGACACCTTCCACTGTCCCAGGTTGCTCCCAGCCCTGTCCAACCTGGCCTTGGACATTCCCAGGGATGGGGCAGCCACAGCTGCTCTGGGAAATCCATTCCAGGGCCTCAGCACCCTCTCAGCAAAAACCTTCTCCCTCGTGTCTACTCTGAATTGACTCTCTTTCAGTTTGAAACCATCCCCCCTTGTCCCCCCACTATAACCTGTCCCCATCTTTCCCATGAGCCCCCTTTAAGCATTGAAAGGCCACAGCAGGGTCTCTGTGGAGCCGTCTCCTCTCCAGCTGAACAAGCCCAGCTCCCTCAAGGGACTCTCCTGTTTGGTGACAGCTTTATTCCCAGTGCCAGCGTGGGGATGGAGAGGGAGGAGGAGAAGGGAAGGAGTGGGCCACGGAGCTCCAGCCTGGCAGCACGTTTTCCATCTCACCCTGCGGGCAGCACCAGGGCAGGAGAGGAGCACGTTTGGGCTTCCTCGCTGCTCCCTGCAGTGCCAGCCCTGGAGGGCCCCAAAAAGCTCTGCTGATCCCTCACTTGGAGCACCCCAGGCCACCGACTGCCCAAGGAGCCAGCAGCTTTCCCTCTCCTGCTGCTAGCCGGAGCTAGAGAGAAGGAACTGCCTTTTTTCCTTCAGGACACAGAAAATATTCCAGAGGAGGAAAAGGAGAAACCCAGCAGCTTAATCTGTATTCACAGAAAGAGAATCTATCTATCTATCTATCTATCTATCTATCTATCTATCTCTCTCTCTATCTATCTCTCTATCTCTCTATCTCTCTATCTCTCTACCTATCTCTCTATCTCTCTATCTATCTCTCTATCTATCTCTCTATCTATCTCTCTATCTCTCTATCCCTCTATCTCTCTATCTCATATTCTCAGGATGGAGATCTAATCGTGGAATGGGTGGGATGTAGTTCAAATCTCTTTGTCAAGCAGAAAGCAACATACAGATATATATATATATATTCATAGAATTATAGAACCAGTCAGGTTGGAAAAGGATCACTGAGTCCAACGTCCCTCCAGCACTGCCCAGACTAACCCATGTCCCCAAGTGCCACATCCACACAGATTTTAAATCCCTCCAGGGATGGTGACTGCACCACTGCCCTGGGCAGCCTGGGCCAGGGCTGGACTATCCTTTTAGTGTAGAAAATTTTCCGAATATCCAACCTAAACTTCCCCTCAGAAGTCAAGGGCATTTCCTCTCAAATGTGATGGGACCATCTTGAAAACATGGATAGTTCCAAGGTAGTGGGGTGTGCACCAAATGCTGACTGTGTGCCATTTATGTTACCAATAAAAAATGAACATTAAAAAAAAAAATTAATAATAGTACTGCTACTACTACTACTAATAATAATATTTTTTTTTTCTGAATAATATTTATTATGGTCTGAAAGAGTCTAATCACAGGAGCTAGTACTCATGAAGGGCTGTCAGCACACTGATGTTTCTGCAGCATGATCTGCCACATTCTCCTACCCAGAAGGTTTTACTTCCTTTAAATAATTACAGCTGGAGAAGGCAGTTAAATCTGTGACCCAAACGTGTTTCAGTGAGTTTTTTTGGGTTGAGTTATTCAGATCAGTAAAGCAGTACCTCTGGTTTGAACAGCACTGATGAGTGTCAGTACAGAAAGCATCTGTAAAACAGGAGTAGAGTCATCTGCTATTGATGTGTGGTCACTAACAGAGCACATTCACTGTGGAATGCTCAGAATTTAGGAAGAGGAAAAAAAAGGGAATAAATGAGGAAAAGCAAGGCAAACCTTACAGTGCATGTCCCAGCATCACCCACAAGCCTGACAATTTAGGCTTGGGGAAAAGAAACAACAGCAAACTAACAACCAAAAAGCAACCTCGTGTTTGCTGCCTTCCTTTCCTTTTCCCTCCTTCCAGCTCTTCGCCCCCCCCTAAGAAAAGGCTCAAGCTTTTAATCTCAAAACACTTCTTCAAAATTAGAATACCCCAAATCAACAGTCACATCAATGTTTACACAAATTACACCATAAAAAGAAAAAACCCTCTTTTGTTACTAGATTTTTGTTACAGTATTTCATAGATTACAATTCCCTTCCACAAAGGGTTCCAAATATTCTCCTGGAATTAAATTGGTGGCAGTGGATTGCTACATTCCTGCAGCTCTTACAACGGTTGGAATGGGTCCTAAATGGAACATAATACAGCAAATAACAAAATGATGAGCTTGCTCAGAAGGACCAGGACTGCAAATGTACATTATTACCTTTTAAAAGAAGAAGTTTCCTCCGTATCTTGCTAGTTTTGCAATTTGAGAAAGCAGCTGGGGAGAAATGATATTAAACATATAAATTTTCTTTCTTTGCTGCATATTGATTGTAGCGAATTAGATTAAATCTACAGCTATTTTGTTTTGGTTTTGAGAGCTTGTTTGGAGTCAGTTGGCTGCAAAACTACCATTTTGCCGAGCACCACTGGCACAGACGAGGGAGCTGAATCGATTAATACATGAAGAGTTATTTTGGCAAAACGACTGACGTGGGCAGCTGACGGCCCAATCCCATCTCCCACCTGCAGGGATAGCTGCTTCCTGCTGCAAAGGGCCACCTCCAAGGCAGCTGGAGCCTTTTCCAGCGGGAGGCAGGAGCCAGGGCTGGGTGGGAAGGGGGGCAGGGCTGCCTGACCGTCCCTGTCCCCACCGGGTTCCATATCCCGGTTGTACATCCCGGTTTTGTATCCCGGTTGTACATCCCAGTCTTTCTCACAGTTGCTTGGAGACAGTTGCTGTGTTACAAGTCAACTGGAGCTGTAAAATAGCACCACGGGCACAGATTGGTGATACTCTGTCAAGGGGGATCTTGTACTTGCTGGCTGCTCAGGGCTCTCTCTCCTCGCTCCTGAAGATTCGGAGATTTAGGTATTTAGGAGGGAATGACTGAGGAAGGTTTCTGTCCTCACTGATACCTTTGTGATCCGTGTTTAATACCAAAGTAAACCTTCTGAAACCACACTGATCATTTCCCCGTGTTCAATTTTGCTTGCAGTATTTTTCGAGTTGCACAAAAAAATGTGGAGATTGTCATTAAACAGGACAAGGGAAATATTTCACACACTGGCTCAATAAATAAAAGACATAGTTTACAAATCAGTAGCTGCATTTTGTTCTTGCTCAGTATTAGGGGATATGAAATACCTTTCTCTCTCTTATAAATTTGAATCTGGACCATGTGTCAGAGCTACCTGCTGTGAAACACGAAGAATTTAACTCACTGCCACTCTTTCTGTCCCTTAGCACCTTATCCTTGCTCATATTTCTGGCATCTTTTGCACTTTGCATGCATGTATTTTAAGCCAACCATGAAACAGAGGCACAAATACATTTAATGAACAGAAAGCAGAAATACCAGGATCTCTGAGTCCTCTGCAAAGCTGCTTCCCAGCTGGTCAGCCCCCAGCACGTCCTGGTGCCCGGGGTGATTCCTCCCCAGGTACACTTCCTTTGACATACTCAACATTGGCATCTACTGCTCTTTTAGTTAAGCTCCAAATGCTTTACTGGTTTTGAATTATGCCTAAGATCCTATACCTGATTATTTTTGTACAAATTTAACAGGACAGCTCACAGAGCACAGCCCTCAAAAACTGCACTCCTTTTGCCTGTATTTTGAAATCAGTCCATTTATCTCTATCCTTTATTTCTTATCCCAGGGGGTCATTTTCTCCTACTACACAATAATCTGCTTTTCAAGCATATCTTTCCCATTGTCCAAATGAAAGCTGAGACTGCTAGGGCAGTTTTCCATACAACCACCAATTTCTTCCAAAAACATGACTTCCCATTTTGGAATCCCTAAGGTTGGAAAAGACCTCCAAGATCATCAAGTCCAGCCTTCGACTGAACACCACCACGTCCCTGAACCATATCATGAAGTTCTAAATTTTAGCTCCTGGAGGCTGGTGGGTTTTTTAATCCCTTTTCTAGCAATTCTCATCTTTCTGACACCAGCACCAGCTCTCCAGCTGTGGGAACATTCCTGATTCAGTTCTCAGGTCGTTACTCTCAGTGGCCTGAGGAAGCAGCAGTATCCCAAACTCCTCCATAGCTGGACTATGACTAAGCACCCTCTGAGGTTTCCATCTATAACATTCTCTTTCAACAGTGTTGCCTTTTAAAGGTCCCTCATCCTCCAGGTCTGCCGACCTCTGGCAGACCTCCCTATTTCTGGCACATTTGAAAGAAAAACATCTACCATCAGATTTTTATGCTTTTGGCTACTTCTTCCTCGAGATCTATCTTGGTGAGCCATAGGACAGAGTTTTAGCTCTGCAGGGTTTAAAGTCTTTTCTCCCTTGTTCATAATTCCAGTTTTAAACTAAGACTTCCTAACTCTAAGTGATGCTGCTTAGAAGCCATTTAACAACACTGTCTTTTTTGGTGGCTGCACTCCTAACAGAAAAAAAAAATGAGGAAGAAAAGCAAAAAAACATTCAGATATCTTTTGTTTTAAAAGGTGTCTAAGGCAGGCCAATCTGTGTAGAAGGATGCTAAATTTCCAGACTCAGAGCAAATAAAAATACTTGAAGAGCCAAGGAGAAATGCTGTTTGGCGTAATTCAGAAGAATGTTTTAATTTTGCAAACCAGGTATTGCTCTGGAATTGTTTAATTTTTCACCCTTGATGTTGTTGTAGCAAGGGTTGTCCTGCCACATGCTGGGTTAGGCTTTCTGCAGAGCCATCAATCCACATAAAGTGTATCCAGACAGCTCCTTGGACACCAACCCAGGACAACTTTGAGAGCTCTCAGGAGCTGACCTGTGTCTCTCACTAAACTGATGAGGCAGCACTTCTCTGTGAGGCCAATTCTTTGCAGAAATATTTCATTATTTTCTATTTTTCTCACTGCTTTTCTGTATCCCAGAGACCACCACCTCAGTCCTCCTAGAACAGAAGGCACGGAGCAGCCAAGTTTCTTTTCAGCCCAAGCAAACTCAGTGAAATTTATCCAAAAGACCATTGATGGAATTAGGATATTTTAGTGACAAACCGAGTCCCAAATGCCCAGTCCCCAACCATTAATTTATTAGGTCATATAACAGAGAAAGAATTTGATCTCAACACCACAACACAGCTGTTTTATTTCTGATGTGGAAGGGGGCCAAGTATTTGATAATTGAGCTGCTTCAGTCAGCGGTGACTGGAGAGCTGGGGAAGTGGCATTGTTTGCTGCCGGGCAGGAAGCCCAGGGAAGCTCATTAAGCAGCCTGAGGACGTGAAGGGCTGAGGGGCTGATCCCCAACAGGCCATGGCAGGTGGCAGCACAGCAAGAGCAGGGACCTTCCTTTCCCGCACTGAGCACAGTTAGCAGCAGCTCAGCCTAAAATCTGCATTTCCCGGCAAAAAATTCTGCATCTTCCAGCCAAAGGATACCAGGCAAGGTTGTCTGGGCCTGTGTAGAGATCTCAAAGAACCATGGAATGGAAGGGATCTGAAAGGTCATTTAGTTCCAGCTCCCCTGCCATGAGGGAGACACTTCCACTAGACCAGGGACACCTTCCACGAGACCAGGCATCTGATTAAGATTCTCCTAATGTGATAGAGCTGATTTGCATATCAGCAGCGTCAGTAAAATCAACGTCTGTGGTCTTCTGTTCATTTCCCTGGAAGTTCAATCCCACATGCTGCTCCTTCCTTGTTCATTTCCCCCTGTTAGAACACTTTATTCATCCTTGCTCTGCCCTGCCTTTAGCAAAATGCAGTCGTCCTATCCCTAAGGCAGTGATGTGCTGTCAATATTTTAATAATGCTACCATAACTCAGCTGTCCCCAGCCCCCAGCTCTCGGTGCAGGATTAGTGTCCTCTGATGCTCTGGAAATCCCTCCATGCAGAAGTTGGGAAGCTTTTGCCTCAGCCAAGGCAAAAAGCTCACAGTGCTGTATTATACTGCCACTGCAAATCTCTGCCTTGTAGAAGCCAGACAAGGATGGAGAAAGGTTGTCAGCATTAACCACCGTGGTTGCCATTCTTATCTGACCTTGGGAGCGAAGGGGAACAGGGGAAAACAACCAATCACTCTTTATATTTTTCAAACTGCTAGAAAAATTTGTCAGAGGGAGAATCATATCATCTTCCTTTTTTTGTACTCTCACCTCCTTAGGAAGCTTATTCATATCCCTATTTAGGCTTCCTAACACGTACTCATTGGTGCATTTTTGGAGGGGCACAGGGAAAGGGGGGCCAGGGGAGGCTCTTCTCCCCCAAATCCCCCTCCTGGCTGGTTGAGAAAGCAAAGGGTTAACAGTATTATTATTATTATTATTATTATTATTATTATTATTATTCCCCACCACTTGCATTACTCAGAAAAATCCCGGCAGGCTGCCAAAGCTGCCACAAAACATGAACAGCCTGAAGAGATGGATACATATGGTGGCTGAGGCAGCTACATCCAGCTCAGGCTACCACTGCTGCTAGGAATGCTCAGAGAAAAGGGCCCTGGGAATGCCTGGGAAATGTGACAGCACTTCAGGGAGCTGGACTCTCATTGTTCCATACCAGCTCTCTCAGTGTTACTGGGTTCTGAAGCTTATTTGGGGATTGAAATTTGGACATCTCTGCTTGAATCATGGGGTTATCTCCAGTCCCTGACAGAGGAATCCGAGGGGACAGCTGGCACTAACATCAAGATGACAAGGCATGGAGCAATGAGAGTTCTACAGATACAATCAACGCTTTCACCTTTTTAAGAACTCCTCCGAAAGTGAGGAATTTAGGGAACCAAAATAATTTATTAGGCTTCCCAGATGTTAGAAAGACCTGGATTTATGCTTTTTTCCACATATAAACAATATGTTACCAGCCTTATTCACATATTTTACTGTTGATAATCTTTGAGTGATTCAGTGCCTTGATACAAAGCCATAAATCTGACAATTTCCAAATGTTTTATTTTTCAAAATATGTACTGCCATTGCCTTCCTACTGGTATTTATGTGGAAACACATGGACTGGATTTATCCAGCTCAACTTACATTCCTGCCTGGAGTGTCTTCTGAGCATTTGTGTCCCTAACCTGGGCCAACCAGGACCTTGTTTAGTGCCCAGCTGTGGTCTGGAGTCCTTAAGAAAGAAAGGATATCTAAAAATCTTTTGAAGAAAAAAAAAAAGACTATTTTATTTTGATTTGGACAGCTCTTAGTCTTTATTCCTTCTGGAAATAAGTTGCTGTGCGTTTTCTACATTGCACAGTAAGTTTAGTAAACATTACATTTTAAATGAGGTTCTGTAATTCCAAGTCTAAGTATAACCTTCTTCCTTCAACCACTCCTAATATATCCTAAAATCCCAACAGAGCCATTCAGCAAAGCTGTTAACTTGCAAATACAAAGTTGATCCTCAGATTGATATCTTGAAGCTTTATTCTGCATCACAAACACCTCACAGTCTGTTAAACCATTGGATCAAAATGTCTCAGTAGGCTGACAGTAAAAAAACAACATGTAATCACTTTTTTTTCCCATTTTCTTGTTTTCTCCCCATCTCTATCAACTTTTGGGATTACATTTGTAAGGGTTTTCCTTCTTGGGTTTTTTTTTTTCTCATTAGCAAGAAGATTGACAAAAGAAGAGAAGTATGCTGGGATTACATTTTATCTATTTTTGGTCTCTCTGCCTGATAGCAGCTCATCCACTACTTGGGGGATCTTACTCCAAACCAGAGTGAAACGCTCAAAGTTTAACTTACCAAAGATGAGCAGGGGGCAGTGAGACTGGATCTTACACAACCTTGTAGAAAGAGATTATCTATATTGGAAGCATCAAATAAAACCAACCCCTTCTTGTGCTAGAAGCAGATGGGGCTTGCAGAGAGCAGGAGCATCCTTTGGGAATGGGCTACTGAGCCTGAGCTTGCACACATCACTCCAAACTCCACATTAAGCAAATTCTCAAGTCTGCAGACTAAAGACCTCATTTGATATTTAGGATATGAAGGACCGGGCAGGCAGGAACCTTCCCACAACTACGGACAAAGTGATTTTTTTAATGCCTGTCATTGTAACGGGGCAGTTTTCAGAGTAAACTTTGTGGTGAGAGAGTTCTCTGTGTGCACGGGAGAGAACAGGAACCAACGTGAATCAAAACTAATTAAAATAATAATTCAAAAGAGACACTTCTCCCAAAGACATTACTGCAGAACAATAAAGAAGTTGCTGTGCAAACATGGCATATTTTATTGAAGGCAGCATTTCTTTATTCGGATCCCTAAGGACTGGAAACCAAAATCCAAAGTGGGGAAAATATTGTTTCTTGTCTATAGAAGATTATAAAATTGAGATATTAGAAGGGACAAAAACCCAAAACCAAAACAACAAAACAAAGACCAAAAGCAAAAAACAACAAACCCCTGATATTTTCGCATGGAGACAAATAAATAAGAATTAGAGTTTTCTAAAATGCGGATTTGCACAATCCTGGCAATTTGAAAGTTCATGTGCAGAATGGGTCATACATCTCCCAAAAACTGCTGTCATGTCACTGATGTGATGCTGATTATGAGTAACTGTGTTAAAACTCTCTGGGTGGAAAATTGCCTGGCAGCAGCATTTTTGCATATAACATCATCACCAAAAAAAAAAAAAATTAAAAATAAACAACTTTTACATCTTACTACATCAAAAGGTTTTTAGAAATATGTAAATTGGATTAATGACATTCATTTGTACATTAAAAGCAGCAAAACAGAGGATATAAAACTACTTAAAATATCAAATGTTTTTTTAATATTCAGAGAGTCAAGCTGAAGCTTCAAGAGTAATCTAGCAATAAGTTATGGGTTAGTATGCAAATGAAGGAGGAACTTCACCCATTAAAAATTCCTCTGTAATGTTAGGAAGGTGACAACATTCCTGTGTGGAAAACATATTCTTGGTGAGTCTCACAACAGTGTCAAATACCGCACCAGTTCCCATTTTTACATTCCAGACCCTTTCTTGTTTTCTGAGGTTAAAGACAAGAATTTACCAACTACATAATCCCTTCAGAGATGGAAAAACCTATCCATACAATCTTTCTATTCCAGTGACAGTCAGTATTAACATTCACAGATCCTAATCTATCCAAAATGAATCTAACTTTCATTTCAATCCGCCATGAAAAAGGACAAGAAAAAAGTCAGTGCCTGAATGACAAGATCTAATGTAGCTGCTTTAGGTGCATTTGAATAGTTCAGAGAGGATCCAGCCACCACACGCAGCCATCAGAGGATTTATCCACCACGGGAATGTTCTGAATCCCATGTTTCCAGTTCCAGTGAAGCAGCTGAAACGTGAGCACTTGGATAAGGCAACTACAGAAAGCTGGAACTGCCTCACAGAACCCTAAACCCCTGCAAGTTATCCCAACTTCTTTGCCAGGATAGAACCAGAGAATGGTTTAGGTTGGAAAAACCCTCTAAGATGACTGAGTCCAACCACTAATCCAGTAAGGCCAAGGCTACCACTGACCCATGTCCCCAAGTGCCACATCCACACGGCTTTTAAATCCCTCCAGCAATGGTGGCTTCACCACTGCCCTGGGCAGTCTGTTCCAGGCCCTTCTTTCTGGGGAGATGTTTTGCCCAATATCCAATCTAAACCTCTCCTGGTCCACCTTGAGGCCATTTCCTCCTGTCCGGTTCCTTGGGAGAAGAGACAGAGGCCATCATGGCCTTCAAATGGCAGCAGCTGCCCAATTTTGCATTATTTGTTACCAGTCAGGGCAGTTTCTTTACCTTCAGAGCTGCCAAAGATGAGCATCAGGTCTCACAGTCCTGAGGTTTTCACACCTTTACACGTGGAACGAGACTTATCCAGAGAAAACCACCTCAATCAATACCTTGGGGAGACCCAACAGGAACAAGTTCAAGCATCCAGATTTGGGCCCACACCATAAGAAAGGAGCAAAAGGACCGAGTTCTGAACAGCACTTCTGCAGAGGTTTGCTTGGGATACAGAGAAGAAACAAGGGAAAAAATGGCAAGAAAAGGAGAGTTAAAGATGAATGTTCCTAGTCTTTGAGTCTTGGGTAACAGGTGCCTACATCATTTGCAGCTCTGAAGACCACCACTTTTTCAGGTGTGCACTTGATTTCTATTAAATATCTCCAAACTATTCTAAAAATGCACGGGGAATTATGGGAACCAAAGAGCTACTCCCAGGTAAAACCCATCTTCAATTCCATTCCCAATCTATCTGGTTTTGTACGAGCCACCTCCAAAAATAGGCACAGTCAATAAGGCATATTTAGATATCAAAAAACCCAAGAAACTTTTACAAAATTATTACAGTGGATGTTTTGCTGGTCATTTGAAAACAATTCTCTCTTTAATTTAGCAGCTGAAGTGAGCCATAATCACCCCCAGAGTAAATAAACACACCAGATGCAGTTAACAACTCATAAGCCTGTCCGCAATGACCACAGCCTCTCACAAATCTATCTGGTGCTGAAAAGCCACAGGCTGGGTCCACTAAAAACAATAGCAGTTGTTTGGTGAACAGCTCTGGAAGAAGAAGTTGCAATAAAAAATACCGGGGAGATTGATGTGGTGAAATAAAAAAGGATTCTTTGACTTTGCTTCTTGTGTTTTTTTCAACTAAAATACAACATAATCAACACAAGACTTTGGTATCTGCCTTCTAGATTTTTGTATGATATTTGTCCAAAACCAACCCTTTTTGTACTAGGCCACAAATAAACTCTTCCATGACTTCTTTTTATGTACTTCCATGCTTTCAGATTTTCTCTTCATCAACAAATAAAGGAACTCTTAGCTACCTACCCTTATCCTAGCATCTTATATACCCATTCTTGAGAAACTTCCATGTATTTGCCAGGACAATTTCCAGTGCTCTGATCAGCAAAGCCCTCAGAGACCTTCAAGTCCAGCCACATCCAGAACCCAAAACAGAGGAGTCACCACTTGGCCACGAAGACAACACAGGAGATCCTATTTTGACCACAAAGAAATTACGTTTTTCTAACAAATGAAAACTTTGTGCCACAGGATAAGGAGAACAAGACATCCAGCTCCCCAAACAGCTGCCAGAATATATGAGGCAAAAATGAGGTAGAGATGAAGGATTATTATTTTCCTTCATTGTTGTACACAAGAGTCTCCGAAGATTCCTACCAGCGGCACAACAGGATGTAAAACGTTATTTCTAATCTGATTGATTTAAAGTACATTTCAATTTGCTTATTAGATGAATTTGCTGAGCCCCACAGTCACAAGCCATGGAAAAGGCTTTGAAGGCAGAGGAACCAAACAAGGCAGGGATTCCTTGGAAAGCCACCTTCTCCCTCCCTGGTGTCCTGCAGAATTGCACAGCACTTTCAGAGGGGCACAGCAGCTCCCAGTGGATGGCCACCATTTACTGGGATCAAGCTTAGCACAACTCCAACACTGAATATTCCCATGTATTTACCATCAGCCGGCTTCGGAGGAGAATAGCAAAGGGGAAGGAAGCCTTCTCCTGCTTTTTTTAAGCAATTAATGGCTTAAATCTGAACCCACTCTTCTGTAGAAGACACAGGCTAGAGATTGGATAATAAAGGAATAATAACCAAAGGAATGAAGAGCTTCTGCTAGATCAGACCCAAAAGTTCAGAATTTCCTTAAATCAAGTGTTTCTGCAGCTCTTAGCACCCACACACGAGCAGTGGGGAGCCTGCTGTGTGTACCAACATGGAGGGATTTATTTAACCCCTCTGAAACCTTGAGAACAGTTTAGGAACTGCATTCCACAGTGAAGGGTAAAAGAGGATGACACTGAGGAAATCCTACCAAACAACCCTAAATAAATACAGTACATGTCCACCTAGAGAGTTCTCATTTGCTTTTTCAGATTTGGAGATAATAGCAAAGATATATTTACCTAGTAGGGGCCCACGAGTGAAGAAATTTTTTTGGAAAATTTGAATTTTTGGGATAGAAAGAGAGGGGAAGGTTACTGCTCATGAAGCATATGATGATCAGATGTTCATAATGTTCCTTTTAACCTCTGCAGAGACTTGTGGTTCATGAAACACAGCCAGCAGATGAACTGAGCGTTTCAGTGCCACACAAATTGATTGCCAGTCTCAGAAGAGGAAAAAGAAAACCGTCCATAAATAAATGAAGAAACCATGTACACACACATGTAACTCCCCGTGATAGTATTCCTCCTGCTTGTAAGATGCTTGCACCTCCCCCAGAAAAAGGAAAAAGGAGAAAAAGAAAGAAGGAAAAATCCCAGATTTTTAGATTAGTCCTGTCCTCAGCAATAGGAGTTTGCCAGTTCATTCTCCACCATTTGAACCAACTCATCTGCTTTCCCTCACCTGCAGTTTTGCAGGTTTGTAGCAACATCCCGCAATTAAAAGAAATGGTATTTTCTCCCCTAAAATACCAGGCACAAGTAGTGTTTTTCATATAGCTCCATTCCAGCAACCAGGTTTCCATAGTATCCAGAGACTAAAAAAAGCCAACGGGCTTCGGGGAAATTAATTTTAATATAATGTCTTGTGGTAATTGCCCAACCACGCCACAAAAAAAGGCATTTATTTATTTAGTGTTAGTTTTAGTACTCAACCCCAGCACCTGAGAGCTGGAAATGGAAGAGATGCATCATTCCTGTGTTATTTGAAGAGAGGATGGACAGATTTCTGCACAAGTGGAGACCATCCAGAGCTGGGCTTTATGTGAATTGTGGGATGGCCAAAGTGGCTGGATGCCACTGGATGGTTTCTAGGTGGCCAAGAACTGACTATTGATATTAAGCAGCTTAACTTTATACAAATTTGCTATTTTTAGAGGATTTTGTAGTAGGAATTCGGGGAAAATAGTGGTTTTCATACTCACTAGGAGTCAGAAGGCTCCCCGTGGATATCTCCACACTCCACACGCAGTCCCACGAGCTTTGGCAGAATCCCCCAGGATAGGAATGTCAGGAAATTCTCCTAAAATACTGTGGCATCCAGGCCAAAATGCCTTAAAACTGAAAATGGAGAACTGAATGGACACAGAGCTAGTTCTGGCTGTTGCTGCCATTATCATCACAGTCCCTTGCAAATCCTCCTCTCCAAGAAGCAGAAAAATCAGCTCTGAGTTTCAAAGAGCTACTTGTTAAATTTTGGGGAATCAGAAACGCAATATACACATCATGGAGAGTCAAGGCTAAAGGCAAATGCTTCCCAGTTTTGCTCACAGCCTGGAAAGCAAAGGTCTTTCATTCTTGTCTGCTCTTTAATCTTATTTTAAAGCATATTATTTGCTTATGTGGGAATAAATGGGCTCTTCTAAGAACCAAATTATCTTTTGTCTGCCCACTTCCATCTATGTCAAAATGGTAACAGTCTTAATAAGGTATTTTAAAAATCAACCAAGATTTGTTCCTCTTTTTTATGCTCACACTGGCACATTTGGAACACCATCACTTCCTACGGGTTAGAGGATACATGTGGAAAACAGATAAAAAGAACTATCAGAAGCAGTTATGTACAGTGGGTTTGTGCACATGCAAAGCGCTCTGAGGGCACAGTAATTTCATTCAGCTGCCACCATCCACTAAAAACATAAACTAAGAAAAAAAAAAAAGAACAAACCCAAACCCTCAGTCACTGAGTTTAAGTGGAAAGAAAGTAAAACACTTCTCCAACAAGTGAAAAATCAATTCCCTCGGTCAGATGCTGCACAGATAAACCAGGGTGTTCAACACTTGCACCACAGCTGCTCTTTTTCCAAGAGCCCATTGTCCCAACCCTCCAGTACGTCTGTAGCTACACTTCAGCAGGAGAATTCCAAAAGCAAAACAGGAAGAAACTTGTCTTTGGACCCTGCGAGCCTGCATTTTAAGCAGTGTCAGGGGCTTGCTGGTGCTTAGCAGACATCACTTACAGGTGTCACCAAGAGGATGACTAGTAACTGGTTCATAGAAATAAGCTTTTTCCTCTAATGGTTGGATAGATCAAACTATGTGTCAATTAAATATACAGATTTAAAAACAGCGGTGACCCGACTAAGAAATCCCAGAATGGTTTGTGTTGGAAGGAACCAAAGACCATCCAGTTCCAAGCCTGGAACTCCCTCTCTCGAAGCTCAAACACTGCAGTGCTGCTGCAGCTTTGGCAAACCCCTCATCATTAAAAAGATGTTTGTAGAGTTGATCCAAACCCAAAGTTGGTGCTGTCTAGGAACAGAGCAGCTCCCAGCCTGGCTGTTCTGCTGCCAAAGGGGAGGCTCCCTGGCAGGGCAGGAGCAGCAGCCAAGCTGGCAACAAAAACCCTCCTGCAAGACACTGAACTAACGTGGACCTGACTCTGCTGGTGCCCCAAAAAGGCCTAAGTGTGAGAGCTAAATCCAGGCCTCAGAAATGAACTGAGAATGTTGGGTTTGCTTTCTTCCTCCTACACACAGCACTCTTCTGAAGCACTGCATGGAGCTGGTGTCCACACTGCTGGGAGGAGATGAGCAAACTTTCAGCTGCAACGTGAGAATCCCTGTTCACACAAAGCCATTAACAAAGCCTCCAGTTATTTCCAAGAGGGAAAAAAATATCATGGTCCCCATGAGCCTGCCCGAGAAAAAAAAAAAAAAAATTCAGATTTGTATCTGGTGGTGGAAGTGAGCAAAGTTCACACCAGAAATAAAATGCAGCCATGGGGTAATTAATGAAGATTATCAAAGGATGAGAAGATTTCTCTGTTGCTAAAAGGATTGGGATCAGTAATAGCTGGCTTTGTAAAACCACTAATTCACCCAGCCTTTGAATACCAATGTAAGGCATAACACTGTTAAAAATATTCATAATTATCAGAGTCTAAGCTACAACAATAAAGCTCAAAGTTTGCTTTCCACAGCAGTTTTCAAGTTTGAATAAAGTGCTTACTGGAATAAAACCAGTAACCTATTGCTAAATACGGATCTGAAATTATTTGTGTATGAAGGTGGGGTCTTTTGGGGGTTTTTAAATATTTCAGATATTTTAGATGTCTCCCTAAATTCTTCTTGCTACTTCTTACATGCAGTCAGAGGACAGATATCTTTAATACAATAACAAAATAACGCTGTCTGTAATAAAATGTTTATTTTCCACTCAAAACCAGTTAAAGAAAAGTTCTTAGTAGTAAATTGTAAAAGCTTTTGAGGATGAAGAAATACAGGCAGTTATGTTACAGATATTTTACATGTTTTAGTACAAGCACCAGCTGAAGAGTTCTGCAGCAAAATGATGAAATTTCTTCTATTATCATCTCTGGTTTTGATCCTCGAATTAAACCTTGAATTTTGCCCTTTTGGTTTTATTTTTTTAAATGAATAATTCACCAGGTCTATCTAGTTTACATTTTAACTGGAATGTAAATAAGCAGCCATGCTATTCCGAAGACAATAACATTTCAATTTATCTGGAAAAATAAGAGATTTTATGGCACAATAATGCAAACTGCAATGCCTCATTTAGAGAACAAATGCATTGTTCTGGTAAAATATTGCAGAATTAACTCGGCTTTCTGAATATTGATATTGTAACATTATTGTTTGTGTGACAGGAAAAATCCCCATGGGCCCCATCAGGCAACACCTGCAGAACAGCTGCACACTCATGGGGACAACAAGAACAAATAGTTAATAATCCACTGGGAGTTCATTTTAAAAGACAATCTATATCTCACCACACTAAACCCTCCAAAAAACCATATTCTGGGTTAAAGTAGGCCTTCCAGTTTAATGGCTTTCTTTACTCAAAGATGGTTAGATTTGTTTATGTCATCAAGGCAAATCTCCAACACAACCCCACCTTCAAGATTTCTTGAAGTCATGTTTCAAGGCAGAACTCTCTGAAGTTTTACAAACTTGAGCAGTTATAGTATAGAAATCCAGTCACTGATGGGTTATCAATGACCTACAAAGGAATCAGTGATGGTTGGAATTTTTTAACCCCTTTCTGATGGAGACTGCAATTTCTAGCACTTGGCCTAATATGTTGCTTTACTTCTATCTATCTTTTTAATCAAGCTGATATCAAGATTCAAGAAAACATCAACTAAAATAGTGAAAAATAACACATAGGGCACGCTGTAAAACCTCAGTTATAACAACCAAATCCTTGTTTTCTGATTGTTCATCAAAGCTTAGGAAAAAAAATCACATTGAACTGGCATCTGCTGAATTGCTTATGGAAATCCACATCATTGGCAGCTGTCTCTGCCTCTCTCCTTCAGCTCTAAAAGTACTCCTGCACTTTTCCAGTACACTTGCCCTGTGCTCTATCCACTACACACTTTACAATTTCTATCACAAAAACCACGGCTGGGTTTGAAGCAAGGAGGAGACAAACCACACGCTGTCAGAAATTTCCATGGAGACTCTGTGAGCACTGTTTCCAAGGGCAAGTGCAATGTTCATCTCTGAAGTCTCATGTTAAAATGAGTTGTACAGGTTGGACAAACCAGGAACTGCACACTTAATAAAAACTCAGTCATATGATACAATGCCAGCTGCTCCAGGTAATCCCTACTCCATTTATCTGCTGGAGCAAGACAGCACCTTTTCTTCCTTTTTTGTACAGATCTTTTATTTGTTCTGCTCCACACATATCAACTCACAACATGAATTATTGTAACGTTTCATGGCTGATATCAAAGTTTTACCTCCTTCAGAAGATTCCAGACCATAACTGTACACGGAGAAATGATGCCCTGCCTTCTCCTACCCTTGTGCTTTCCAAAGAAAGGATCTATTTCCCTGTCAAACCTGTCTTTCCATAGTGAGGTTCCCCTCATCTCCACGACCCCGAGCCACCAAACCTCCTCAAGCAAGAATGAAACCTCTGCTCTGCCTCTCATTTTGCCCCCTGCCAAACCGGACTCTCCCCTCCTTAACACCCGGCGCCTGCCACGGGTGTTATAAATGGCACTAATTAGGATCCTGGTTGCCCATTAACTCTTTTATTATTCATGTGACATTTATGATAAATGCCTTATATTACTTACAAATGGTTGAGGTGGCGCTTACACACAGAGGCATAAACTTCAGAGTCACGGGAGAAATCATTTAGCAGTGAGGCAGGCTGACTACAACCACTTGCTGCCGTGGAAATTCAAATCTTCTCGTTCAGCACAAAAGATAAAGCAGTGTGGCATTCCTAGAAGTGCAGGTGGACTTCTATTTCAACAGCCTTTTGCCTCACTGTTAATATCTCTAAAGATGGCTTTCTCCAGCCAGCCAGGGCTGTGCACTGCATGTTGGCCAGAAAACAGAAAAAAAATCCTGCCTTTCTCCAACAGAAAAGTCTCCAGCAACAGCCAAGTTGTCATTTCTCAGGATTATCACATCCTCTTAATTAAGTTGCAAAATTCAGAACGGAATAACCCCGATGAACATAAATTACACAGAAATGGATTTGATTTGCATGTAATAATGGCTTCTTTCAGAATTAATTACAAATATGCTGGAGTATGGATTAACGTCCTCCTGATTCAGCAATGTATGTGCATGTTTAGCTGCTCTTCTAAGCTAAGGCTAGGAGTAAACTGTCTAGACTATTAATTATAATTCTTCTCTCATTTGCCAAAAAAACAGTAAAGCTTTGTGCAGAATCAGTTACCCAGACTTCTTCCATCCCTTCAGAGATCTTCAAAAAATCCATGGGCATATTTGCCATTCCATAATGAATTAAACTGCACATTGTTCACCGTCAATTGTGCAATCTGCCAGTAGAGACTCCTCGTACTTCCCATGGATTAAAAGCCCAACAAGAAACCAACCTCTAAAAATACAGCCTTGTTTCAAAACCCCACCTAAGAGGAATAAGGAGAGCTTTGGAAGGATCCCTGCCCAGGGAACGAGGCAGTTCCATTTGTAAGCTGGTCTTTAACGCTCTGCTAAACGCTTCTTCTTAAGTAAACAAACAGCGAGGGAAATGTGCTTGAAGACAGAGATAAAAATGCACATCTATTTACTTTAGAAACCTGCAAAGCCTGCTCCTTCACGGCTCCAGTGTGAGGAAGTGGTGCAACTATTTAAATTCAATCACCATGGGAGTTCAAGGCACACTCCAAAAAAAGCTGCATGTTGTACCCTCTCCCGCATGCAAAAGCCAGCTTTGCAGAAATAAACGTTGTAACACCGGGAAGCATTTTACCAAACTATACATGAGCCTGAAGAAGAACCCATCAAATAATGTGAAATCAATAGATCTCACAGACAAGGCTTGGTCAACCCATCCCAAAAGACCTATTTTCAATACCCAGTTCCACAGAAGCACAGCATCCCTTTGTGGGTTGTGAGAAGGTTGTGGGGGGAAGAGGAAGAAAAATCTCAAATCATGATTTTGCTGCAAACTGCCCAGCAACACTCAAAAGGAGAACCAACTATTTAAACAGAACCTGAAATACCAACAAAAAATCCTCCAAAATATCAAACACGAAGATATTTTTGGCATGAACGAACAGAGTATTTAAATATACCCTTTTTATAAAGTAATTTATACTGCAATAACATCCATTGCTTTTTAAAAATTTTTTTTGTATTTACAGTGTAGTGTTGGAAAAATTCAATTTCAAGCCAAAGTAATTTGCTTTATTCTCCATGGTTACTAAACACCACTAGACCAAGGATATTTCTGAGTGCAGAAACAGTTGCATAAAAAGTCATTAATTTTGGTTACTTCCTGAAAACATAGAGAAGAAACCAGAACTGATAGCCTACAATAAATACTGACATTCATCTAAATTTCAATAACTCAAAGAAGACTACGACCTCCCAAACATCTCTGACAGTGTATTCCCAAAGGACAAAAAGAACAACCAGAAAATTCCCAGCCAGCCTGACCATTGTTCTCTGTCACTGCTTTCCTGCATGCTGCATGAAGTTTTAAATTGATCAAGTGAAGCACATTACTGGTGTTAGCCCACTGAACTTGCTGCTCAGAGGCATCCCATACTTTTTTCCAGAGTCAATTCTCCAACGGGAACACCACTCTTTCCCCAACAGAGCACTGAGAATCAAATTTCAGGATCTCCTACCTCGATCAAAAAGTCTCCAGTTCTCAGGCCAGCTTGCCATGCTACTCCCCCTTCATCCACAGATTCCAAGTACTGCAAAGCAGGAAAGGCTGGAGTTGGGGTGAATTCTTCAATTGGTGTGTCAGCTTTAAAAATAAATACCACATTAAAAAAAGAAAGTTATGGAGTGCTTGCAAATACCACTTGACTACAGGCCTATCATTGGCCATCCCAATTTAGGGTTAAAAAATGGTGGGTGCTGGAAGTGAGAGGGATGTGCCTCACGGGAGATCAGGATGCTGGGGACAGAGTGCAATCCCTCTGCAATAGCAATGCACGGGTCTTCCTTCCAGAGGGGAAAATACCTGCTCCTTTCCTGACACAAACCAAATCAAGCTGCACCAGGAAATAGCTGGGTTCTGATATTCCAGGGTATTTGGTATTGGCTCGAGTAACCCTCTTGTGTGCCTGGCAGAATGCTGTAACTCTGGCAACATCCACCTAAAAATGAATTATGTGCTGTAGCCAGGAGAGAGCAGCTGGCCAAACTAGGGGGGTGGGGTGGGTGGCAAAGGATGAAAAAGATCAACCAGAATTTTTGGTTTTTCCCTCCTAAATTTAGATGTGCATAACAAAGAAGAGACTAGGAGAAATCACTTTTAAGGACAGGAGGCACAGCTGGCCCTTTGGCAGCCCTGCCTGCCCCTCTGTGTCACGTACACACACGGGCAGAAAAGTCCTTGGGTCTTTCACCTGAGGTGCCCCCGCTGCTACAGAGAAAATCTGGGGGAAACTGCTGGGCTCACACGGAGGGAGTAAGCCCTGCTCGAAGCACTGATAACCCACAGCAATGCTCAGAGATCAGGCAGTGCCTTTGGCTTTCCTGCTTCAACTCCAAACCCTTTATTTGGCTAAAACTGGCAAAGCTTTCCCAGCCCTGCAAATCCGCGGTGGCACCGGTTCAGGTTTAGGGGTGGGGAACGGGGAGAGCAAAAGCCATGTCCCAAGAATGAAGACATGGAATAATTTTCATGCTCAAGCAAGGCAAGGGAGAACCCATGTGAAATGAGGGGGAGCAAGAGATGGGACATACCATCATAAATATATATTCTTTTTTTAAATACAAAAGGAGCAAACTGTGCTGAAAGTTAAAAAGCAAAGCATTAAATAGAATGCCTTTTTTAACTCTTAGGAATGCCACCGGGATAGATTTTAGCCTGCAGAGAAGGACCATGCAGCTCAACACATGAACAGCTTTAAAAATGAGCACACTACAGGCCATGCAACATACGTGCAGCTTCTGAAGATATAAAAAAAGATGGTATTTTCATACTAAAACTGCACCAATGTCACCTTGCAGAAAGATCCACACCTATTTCAAACAAAACACCCCTCTCTTGTCTGTTCCTATTCACAGCCCTATTTAATCAGGCTGGCATTTGCAATAAAGCAGCAGTTTTTATGAGGAAAGCAGGTTTCCCACAATTAAGTAAACTGCACAACAGAACAGATTAATGGCAAAATACTACATCCACCAGCACGAGAAAAATACAGGCAAAACTTTCTCCCCCCAAAACGATTATGCAGGGCTTCTCCTCTGTAAAAATGCAAACTGCTTCGGAGAGAAGCCACCGAAATCCATCGGAGTAGTACAGCACACAGAGAATCCTGTTGTCTAGCAACCAAGTGCACCAAGAATAATTCCTGCTTATATTCCGAGATGTATAAATTTCTTCATGCCACTGCACATCACACACACACACACACACACTCTCACACACACACGCACACACACAGAAGCACATACCTTTTGCCCCTCTGAGCACAAATCCAAATCCTTCATTGTCTTTTTTCTGCAGGACCACTGCCTTTTCTTCTATTATGCAGTCACTGTAGAGAGAATTCCGAGGATAGCGACCATTATTACATCCCTTCATCACCACTGTAGTAGCTGCTCCTCCAGTGTGCAGGTTCATCATCATCACAGCCCGTTAATCAAATAATAGTGCAGTAACCAAGCATGGGAAAATATAGAACAAATAGCAGCGAGGGGAAGACAAAGACTAAGCTGGATGGTAAAAGAGAACATGACAAAGCAACTTAAAAGGAATAAAAAAGGCAGAGAGGAAAAAGAAAGAAGAAGAAATCATGCATGGTGGTTTGTGTTCTATATGAATGACTGGATGAACATGTGATCATGTAATCTGTGGGCTAGCTAGGACTCTAAAAGGAAAAAAAGTAAGTGAACTGAACGACAGTATCATTAATAAACTCCTCAATCGTGGATGTACCAGATGCATCTTCTAGTGAAGCCAAAATGAAACCAACCAGAAGAAAAATGAGGCAGCATTTTAAATTTAAAGATAATAAATTATGATTTTCTATTAGCTAACTAAAAGGCACAAATATATTCTGAAAGCTATGCCTTGCATCAAAAGCCCTTTTTCAATCCTATTGAATGTTGCATGCTGCAAGAATCCCACATGATCATCTGACAGCCTACAATGCTAACAACGTGCAGCTGCCTTGGCGTCATCAAGCACAAATTTCCACAGCATCAAGAATCTGCATAATTGAAATAGTAACAAGGCATGCACAAGCAGGAAAACACATTTTCTAAGGAATATTTCCTGTCTCCTGATAAACAATTAATATTATAAAACAAGGAGATGGTGTAAAGGGCTATTTATGTAAGCAGTATTCCCTTAAAGAGAAAGTAGCCTTAGGAATCTCACTGTCATTGGCTGAGATAAAAGTAGAAGGTAGATGAAGAAAATGCACAAAATACACATTAAAATGGGACCCTTCAGATACAGGGAATGCTCTGTAAAAGCCTTAAGTTGTTTAATACCTTTCATTAAACACGAAGTTACTGAATATAAGCTCAAAGCAAAAAAAAAAATTTTAAAAAAAAAAAAAAATTAAAGAAAAAAAAATTGAAATGCTCTTTTTGGGTACCAAAGCATTGCACAGCACAAGTTGCAGGGGTTAAGTCCATGAATTGTCAGCACTGCAAACTGTGCTGCTCTAAAATACCTACAGAACCAGTTCAGATAGAAAGGACTGTGGGCAAGTTTGCTTTCCTCAATTTTTTACTAGCCAACCTCTGTTCCCACTGGTCTCGTGCAGAATCCAGTCCCCCAGGCAGTGAATGCAAGGAGAGACTGGATCTGCCTCAGGGCCATTAATAATCCCCAGGGGGAGGAGGAGACAAAATAAAGAGAAATTGCTGTGACCTTTTCATGTAAAGCTCTGAACAAAGCGAGGGATGATGATCTCAGGACACCAATGGACAGCCTCCAAACTCCAGATTTTTCGTGCATCACAGACCATCCTTTTGGTGCCTTTCCAACTCTGCGGGATGAAACTTCCCATGGCTGCTGAAGCGATGATGTAAGGTTGTCTTCCAAATTGCAGAGTGTTTGACACCACACATGAATTCAAACTGCCACAGCGGTGACTTTGTGAGCCAGAGATGATCTCCATCAGCACCAACAGCTTTGGTAACTCTCAACTTATTGTTATTCATTGTGTTATTCAGACATTTCCTGTTCTTATAATTGAAAAACTTCTGCTTCTTGAGAAAGCCCAACACTCTCCTGCTCAGGGATATCAGCATGGGATGGAACATGCAACACTCAGAGCCCACTGAAGCTCTCCATCAACATTCTGATGTTCTAGAAGCTCACTGGTCCTGCCAGTGCATTGGCTAATTTTCCCTCTTTTCACCACCACTTTCTCAAGGTGGGTCCCTGTACTTGTCCACTGAGGAGTCAACAGTGTTATTTTTCTTGATACTCCATCAAATTAATAAAACCCATTCCCTTCAAGTTTCCTTGTAAGTAATCAATAGCTTAATAGAGCTTAGAAGGCAACTTCTGAGATCCTAATCATAGCAAGAGTTTGCTTCAAAGAACCCCCTCAAGTCCCCTCCCCAAATGCCACTCTCATATCAGTTCATCTCCATACACAATTCAGAAGTTTATCAGCTCAGCAAACTCAGGATCAGTTCATCTGGTCCACATCCCCCAAAAAAAAATCCCAGGCATCCAGGGTCCTTCCAGAGCCAGCTAATGAAATGGATGGGCACTGTCAAGTCATGCTCACTTCATCCTAATGTACAGATTGAAAGTCTAAAAACCAGCTGTGATTTTCTTCTCATGTACAGCACACCTATTCCATAAACTACCCAGTTTTATACTTCAGTTCGTGTATTGAAAGTGGGGATACCAAGTTGCCAACATTTCACAAAGTTTTGAGTTTTACATGGAGGGGAGAGGTGAGAGGGAAGGGAAGGGGAAGCAGAGCATGATTTTTGGTAAGAAAACACACAAACTGATCTCTGCTATTTGACAAATACAGCTTTCTAATATACAGTTGCAGCCATAAAGAAAACAGCATCACAGCCTGGAACATAAAAATGTAGGCTTGAAAAAATCAGATGTGTAGCATTTCTTCTCACTTATGTTCCCTAGGAGTAGGAAACCTGCAATAATCCTATGGCTTGAGTAGCTTAAACTTGTTCAAGCAACCACAGAAAGCAAATTGATTCTCCACGCACCCCCCAGTGCTGCAGAGCAAAGAACCAGCAGCAGGAAAAGGTGGAAGACCAACAGGCACACACAAAAATGAATGAACTTGCAACCTCCACACCCTTTCTCCCAGGAAAGTTTGCATTCCCAAGACAAGGGGGCAGAAGAAGGGGAGAGTTTAACCTCTGACTGTTTACAATGCTGCTTTTTGCTTGCTTTGCCACACCAGGGTTCTCTCTGCCAGTCAGGGTGGACCCTCCACCGAAGGTCTGTTCACAGTCCACCTGCTCCTGGCAGGCAAAGTGGTGCCAAATGTGAAAGTAGGTCACAATTTCTCCCCATGAGCCTTCTTGGCAGCATCTCTTTGATCCTGGAGGTGTTGTAAATACTCAGCAGCAGAACACAGGGTACAGCAACCAGTGACAAATGAAGGTGACATTTCATGAGAAGCCTGCTCAGAGGTCTGAGCTCAAGCAAGAAAAGGAATTTCTTCCCAGGCTCTTTCAGCACAGTGCACAGCTCTGTGTGAGGCCAGGCAGTCCCTGTTATCTGTGATATGCCAAATTTCAACAGGTAAAATCCCTGGAGTCCATTTCTGTCCCATCCCAAACCGAAATTAAACAGCTTCCATTTCAGAGACGAGTCCTTAGAATATGAGCAGTTCCATATGATGGTAATAAAATGAGTAATTCTAAAATCAATAGCTCATTACTTAAATAGGGCACACACTGCTCTGACTTTGGGCTGTGTGAGGCCAAGATTCATTGCAGGCAAAGTCAAATGCAAAAAGCATCCTATCAAGTGCAGGATAGTGCTGTGTGGAGAACAATCATAAAAACTTCAGGCCAAAATAACAGGCAGTCTAAAGCTCTGCTTTACTCAAGCAGTAAGTATTAGCAAACATATTTGTTCATCAGCTCATGTAGCTTCCTGAACAATTTAAGGCTCAAGAACTGTGCAGAGCTGTTACAACTTCCATAATTTTACAGACTTACCAATGGAGAAAGGGAAATGCAAGGATTTGCCCACGGTCAGACAGACCAGTGAGTTCTGAACTCAGCACCGTTCCACATAACAACCACCATTTGTGTGGGCTTTTCAAAACAGCAGGAATTTCTGTTTTGCTAACAGCCCATTAGGATAATATTTGAGGAAGGAAGGAGAAATGTCAAGTCTGTCATAAAGACCTGTATGAAGAAAATAAAGGTTGGAGTGCAGGTTCCTGCTGGAGGCAGGTCCATGAAACCTGGCTTCCTGTTCTCATCTGGGATAACTACACCCTGTCTTAAGGTATGACTTATTGAACAAGTTAAAATGCTAAATTACAGGGGTGGAGACCATCAGGACTACAGGATGTGTTTGGGCAAGTTTGTATCAAGTGTTTCATTGCTGATTTCAATCCGAAAAACGTAGAGGACACTCCACTGAAAATTATCACCATTATCTGGAAACAAAAGTGGCTGTTTGGCATGTTGTCATATATAATAAGCGTATATTTGGTATATTTCCTCTCCCCAAGGCAGAGGAAAAAAATGAATTTAAAAGGAATTATTTTCCTGATTCTCTGCAGTCATGCATCCCCTAGAAATGTAGCCCAACCTTCTCAGCCCCAGCAGCCCCTGAGCCCACAAGCCCTTCAGTCAGGACTTGCTCTGCCCTCGAGTGACAAGTGGCTCTCTCCAGTTTCACTCCTTTCAGTTGGCCAAGTAAATCTAAATCTCTTCATTAGCCCTTTTTCCTCTCCTCAGCACTCTTGCAATTGCGATCTTTTGGAAAGATCTACTGAGTTCACAGCTAGATACATCCTAGAAGAATCAAGTACTCTGCCAGGTGCAATAAAATTATATCTAAATCATTCCATAAATTTATATCCAACGTCTGGAAGCAGTCACACTAATTCCTTTCAGGATAAGATGGCCAATTTATGGTGGTTATGTTCAAGCCAGAGAAGGGCATTTGGGAAATCTGTTCAAGAGGAGGAGCCCCCTTGTGCATTATCCAACAGTCAATCCCTGTTAAAGACACATCAAAAATATTCTCCCCCTCTTTTCGGGAAGTAACGTGTCCTGATACCACATAAAATGGAAATTATGTCTACAGCAAACCTTATTGTAGGATATAGCAAACTTTCAGTGGGAAAACATTTCCTGGTACTGCTGGAAGGGGTCAACCTTACAATTTATAGTCAACTACTCTAATGACTTCAGGAAAATTGGCTAATCCTAGTAATTAAGACCTTCAAGATTAATGAAGACTGCCTGTGATGGCTCAAGTTTCCCAGGCATTGATGATCCACTTTTAGGTCCCACAGAAGAGCTCTCACAGCCCTCCTGTATCAGGCACAGCAGCAATCACTTGTTCAAGAGGCAGCAGCTACAGCAGGGAGTGGGTTCTGTGCACAGCGGACAGGAAAATACACAGATTGCCCCTAAAAAACCCACTGGCAACCCAAACAGAAACAGAGGGATGTAGCCAACCATACATTCAAACTCACAGTGACCTCTCCCTTCACGGAATCCTGGAATCCCACAGTGGTTGGGGTTGGCTTACTCCGTACAGCCGAGCAATCCTAATGTCATATATGGCAAGTCTAAATGGTTTTCCTTTAGAACATGTGTTTATCTGGAATTTTATAGCAAGGTATGATTGGGAGGAAGAAAATATTCCCAAATAGATGGGTAAGTACCTCAGCACTCTTCTCAGGGCAGACAGAACCCGTCATCAGAATAGAAATACTGAGAACAGTAAACTTTAAATTGATACGTTCCTTACTAGGCAGCTGAAGATACAAGTCCAAGGAATGTGATCATGGTACAGTAATTAAAATATGACAGAGAAGGGATGAACAGAACCACATAGAACTAAAACTTCTCCAAGTCTTTCTGCTATTTCATTTAAAAAACATAAATTGGAGAATCAGGATTGTATATGGGAGTGCAGCATGGAATCAAATGCTTAGTGCTACCTATGGATCTCAGCTTCACAGGTGCTCCCAAGGGAATCCAAGAAGAGAATCTTTACTGGCACAGACAATTGCTGGTTGTGTGTCTGTGCCTGACTGGCACAGCTGGCACTCAAACCAAAAAACCCAGAGAAGACAGACAAGATCACCTTTACCCCTGCTTGCACTGTTTTCCTCTCTGGCTTTATAAATTGTGGGAAACAATTTCAAATTGCAACAGGAAGGACACGGTCTAATTTCTCCTTGGTAAACTTGGCATAGCTGTGTCTTCCTCAGCTGGCTGTGTTCAGGCCAGGTAAAGGAATAGGACAATAAAAAAGGAAGCTCCAGCAATCCTCCTCTATCCTCCCCATATTCATATATTTGCCTTTCCAATCTCCTGTACCTGTGCTGCTTCTCCAAAGTTAGTAAACATCTCGTGGAGCTCTTTGATCATGGGAACAGCAAGGCTGCAGATTTTGCTTTGAAATCTGCTGATGAAAGAGGGATATGTCAAACTGTGGCTGTTTTAAAAGACATTCAGATATTCTCCAGTTCTGGATCTGTACTCCACAGTGAGGGAATCACAGACTCCAGTAAAACCTGACAGGGACATCACATCTTCCACCTAAAAAAGGTGTTTCATTCACACTTCTAAACAAGGAATCAAGCCATCTCTATTGGGGTTTGAATACTTGATACCCTGGGTGAAAAAAGAACAGTTCTTCACTAAGTCCCCAAACCCACACTAATATCAGCCATGAAGTGATTCAGGAACAATCAGGAAGTCAGAAAGATGGTGCTGCTTTTTCCAGCCTGTGATCAGCAGAGGTGCCCAAAAAATTAACCATCATTACAAAGGAGCAACCTATCTTAAAGAGAGCGACAGTGCTGTACACTTGGGTGGGTTTATGCCATAAAGCTTTACCAAAAAATACAGGTTTAAAAGAGAAATATTGAATTTCACAACAGAAGTGCAAAGTAGTTGCACAATGTCTTTACGTAGAACCAAGGAAAAATTTCCTCTCTCTCTCCCCCTTAGTCCACATTCCTTTATTCAGCTTTTAATTACACTTAATGTCATATTTTGTGGTGTGTAGAAGAAGGGAGTAGCCAATCTAAAGTAATACCTTTCAAATCAATTGGTCTGGCTAATGGTACTTGTGGGTCTTTTCTCTGTTTCCACCTTATGTTGCTGAAACTTGAACTAAAGTAAAATATTGATACAGCAAACCAGGAAGTCAAACAACTTTCTGGAAAGGGAAATCATCCAGTAAAAGTCTGATTCTGTATGATGGAGGAATCTCAGGAGAGGGTGTGGAGGGAATAAAAAAGTTAGTGGTAAATTCACAATCCTAAGCAAATACACATATAAGGTATGTGTGCACCACGTGTGTAGATATATTGATATCCATATATGGATATATTTATACAAACTCCTTACAAAACAAGTATTTTAGCCTTTTTAAAGAGAAATGTTATTATTCTTTCACATCTGCACTGGTAGGGAGAAAAAAAAAAAATCATTGGGGGTGTGGAGAGTGGCAAAATAAAAAATAAAAGCTTCATTCTCCTGTATTAATGGATTTCATTTCTATTTTAAAAATGAACAGTCATTTCAAACACCACACGTGACAAAGAGAAAACCAGACATGGAACATGCAGGCAGGAGTCCTTCTGGTATGGAACAGCAGAGTTTTACAGCCCAGAGTCCCCCAAACCCCTTCACACTTATTGTTCCACCTAGCACAGGAATATTTTGGGCTCCAGCACACTCCACTTGCAGCTGATACTTATCAGCAATTTCAGTTTTAATTATCAAGCATTTGAGCAGTGTGAGCCTGGACTGTGAAAATATTAATATTCCTGCTAATATGATGAGCCTTGAGCACACAGGCTGTCCAAACACTTACATATGTTTAGGTAACCAGAATATTTATCTAATAAACACTTTACTATTTAGGTTTGTATTTTCCTACCCCAAACCAGCTGCAGTTCCAGCCCCTGATATTGCCACTAAACTACAGAGAAATAGGAATTTTCTCCCTAATCATCTTAACATACAAAGTGTTTAGATAAAAGGAATAACAATTATAGATATTAAAACCACTGCTTTTTTATAGAGGTTTGTTTTTTTTAAATTAATAATTTTCCAGCTGTTTTTGCTAAAATTGGTCATTACCATCACAGACAACCTCAGTACCAAGGAGAGGAACATGTTCAGGGTTATCAATCAGGACAAGTAACAAAGGTAGAACAAGGCAAGTAACTTCAATCACACCCTGAGTTTAAAAGAAAACAAACAGAAAGTGTTTTATTAACACTTTTAAAATGTGTTACTAGCCCTTGAAGGCAGCAGTTTGACCTTGCAAGTCTTTAAAACAATGATTAAACTCACTGTATGTTTTGGTATCATAACTCCACTTGCTCCAAGAGAGTCTCAACAAAAATAAACTGTGAAATAGGGGAAAGAAACAGGACTGGTGAGAAACAGGAGTTTCAAATTAGTTTTAAGGGATCCCCCAGGTTTTCCATCACACCCTGTTTGCTGTGATGAGCAGGAGGAATTAGCATCCTCCTGCCCTGCATTCCTCAGAAAATAAATACAGCCCTAACCACAAGGAGTCTGAGTAGCCCTGACTGTTCATTTCAGCTTTACAGATGTAAGTATTTCACCTACAAGTCTGCATTGTGCAGAAGAGCACAGTGCTTAAATCAGTGTTAAACACACTGCAAAATTTTATGACAAATGCTATGCCTCTAGTACATAACTTACAAGTAAGTTTGAAGTTCTGTCTCAAAACAAATGAGGCCTCACTGAAGGCATAAAGTTCTTCTGAAAACATCTTTATTCTTCTCCAAGAGCTTTAAAAATACAGTGTGCAGTGAGAAACTTTGGTTTTCTAGGATTTTACACAAAAGGCCTGTAAAGGTGATATGAATTATGGTTTAATTTTCACATATCCCTTTAAAAATCCTGACTAATCACCATGTTATTTCACAGTCTCATTAAGAGCAGAAAGGAGATGGCAACTCTACCTTTTATTCTGAATTATATTCTCCCTCTCCATTTCTCCAATTGCACTAAGCCCTTGGGTTATTTTAAGTGTCTCTCCAAATTTTGCTTACCTGCAAGACAGCTTGAGAAATGTCCACCTTAACAGCTCTCCTGCCTACCAGCATCATCATTTCCAGCAATTTTGTCAAAGCATGGCCAAGTTTAGCCCAAAATGTTGGTAGCAGTGAAAAAATCACTGACTTTGCAATTTAATTTAAATTGGCCATGACTTCTCTTAATTATGTGAATGTTGAACTGGAACCTCTCCTCACTGCCCCCTTGCCTTTCACACTCAGCTCGTTGGTTGCACTGATGTGGAATTTCTGGGAATACGAAGCTTTCTTTTTCTATGTCCTGGAGACAGGGTAAAAATGTTGGTTTATCCTTTCAAGCCAGTTCAGATGCATAGAGTTTCATGTATTTCAGAATTTAGAGTGTTGGAAGTGTTTGCAGGAGAGGTAGAAACCACCTCTGCCACAGGTGCAACCACTGCAGGTTTGGACACGCTGGTCTAAAGGATCCCACAGCCTATTCAGTATCAGCCCTGGTTTTCACCAAACTCTTAATTCTGTTATCTGGGCTCAATAAAAAATTAGAGAATTTAAAAGACGCATGGGTAACAGTCTTGTTTTTCCCCTAAAAATGCAGGTGCCACTTTTTCTTAGTGCACACATCAAACACTCGCTACTCCTCTGCTCAGAACCTGCCATGAACTCGGTTCTAGTGTAACACTTATCCCTTAAAGCAAATCCTTTGTTGATACATTTTAGTCCTTGTCAGACATCGTTTCTCCCACGACAGGCTGACATTTTGTGTCAGAGAGAGCAGGAAGCCCCAGCAGCATCAGCAGCTACTCAGTCGGTGCATCTGCCAATCATTGCCATGGAGCTCCCCACACAGCCACGAGGATGGAGAGAGCATCTGCCCCTTGGCTCGGGGAAGGAAGAACACTTTCAAAGGACTTGGATAAAGCACTGCTCTGTCCAGCAGGTTCCTGGCATTCAGCAGCAGCTCAGGCTGTGGATTTAAGTCTGACACACATGGGACTCGAGCCCAGACCTTCTTTAGTCCAGGTGAATGCTCCAACACCAGCTATTGTTTACTCTTTAGCTGCTCTCTCTTTGTTGGGGTCGACTCCACTCCATTTCTAAAGAAACACGACTCCAGCACATCTGGTTTGTCCCAGGACAAGCAAGGCACCCTCCTCCCCCCATCTTCCTCTTGCACCACGGAAGAGACCGAGCATGAAAATCCACCCCTTTCCGATTTTGGATCATTTCAGCTTCTAAGAGGAACAAAACACATACGTTGCCTGCCAGCCACCCTGAGAATTTTGCCTCATAGATCAAATTCACCAAATGCAGCAAATATTTGTGAAAATCTGGCTGGAAAGAGGAGGGTGGGGAAAAAATGAGTGGTTTAAGTCATTGCTCCCACTGGAGGCAAGCCCACAGTGCAAGCTCACCAGTTATTTGTTCCATTTGGGGCTGCCAAAACTTCCAACTGCATCACTCCCAAGCAGAGGCACCATATGGAGGCTTTGCTCAGCTGGTGATGAGGTGAGAGCACGGCAGCCAAAGGTGCCCCGGGGCAGGGAATTAAATCATGGCAGGGGCTGGGACACAGGAATGGAAAACACTGATGTCAGAAACTTAATCATTCTCCATTCCCCCCCAACCCATTTGAATCTCCTGTCATCCTCTGCTCTAATTATGTGGCTCTTGTTTCTAATCAACCTGGTGTCACACCCTTACAAATTTCTCTTTCTGCATCTCTACTCCTTTTTCTTTCCTTTTCTTTTTTAATTTTCCCTAGTCTAATTTAAAGAAAAAAACCACTTTATTCCCCCCATGCAGAGGACAACAGGCTGCTGCTTTCAGTGGTGACATTTAAATCCACGCTGTCCTCCAGCATCCGGCCGGAAGAGTTGCAGAGGAAATCCTGCTGAGCCTGGGAGTACCAATTGCTGTGCAGGAAACAGCACAACCCCCAAATCCCAGCCCTTGCAAGCAGCAGCTTCTCTACCACACTCACACAGTTCAGTCTGGACCAGCACTAGAGGTCGATCCTAAAAGCTTTTCAGAAGGAGCACTGTGATTCTGAATTTGGGAAAGGCTGTATATTTTTTGTCAGCTGCTGATCTCTCTTTGCTGACACTTATCACTAAAAATTTCGGCAAACATTTAGCCCAGAAAATGCCTGACACACTTGAATCATTAGTTACCAAACCATTGGTTGCTAAAAGCTGAAATCTCACTGAAGTGGGTTAAGCAAACTTCACTGTCAAGGCAGCACACTACTTTAAAATGCACCTACAAGCTAATGGAAACTTTGATCACTCACTGCAGAGTTTTGCATCTTACTGTACTTGTGTTGGACCTTAGCAGTGCAATTCTAGTAGAGGTTGAGATAGAGAGGTATCACAATTCAGAGGCACACACACACAGACACACCCTTTTCACCTCCTATTTCAGCAATTCCTTTCAATATTTGCTGTAGTCACCAGCACAAAAAGCTCCATCATGGCCTCACACAACAGCAAGAGAGGCAAGGTGCAAGGTTGTTTATCAGCAACCAAAGGAATTTTCATTAGAAATTGAATAACTGGAAATGGAAAACTTCACATTTTACATCTCCACCTGCTCCACGGAGGCTACAATTATTGCTTTAATTATTGCCTAAATACATATGCAATTCTTCAAATTGCATCAAATTATGCTCTTCAAGTTAATGAGGCACAAGGTATTAAAATTGAGCTACCCTTGCCTTTCTGCCTCACATTAAGAGCAGTTCAGGGCCATCAGACAGCTACACTCACAGTTAATTAATTAATTCAGAACAGACAAGGGGCAAGTCCAACAAAATAACTTTAGACATCAGGTGAGGTTACATGCACACAAAACACTTTACATGCTTTTTTTCCTACAGTTTGGCTGGTGCTGACTGCTCTCTGTGCCCAAAAGAACCATGATATCACATCTGCAGAGATCTTAAATCATTACAGTCTCAGAGAGCTTTCAGATGTAACCACATCACTGCCTCACATGGCTGTATTTACTTACAATGATGAGCATACGCAGATATTTTTGCTGCCATCTTCTAGGCAAAACCTGAGCTATGTGTATAGGTAAAAAAGGTAAAATGCTGCTGGTTTTCCTTGTTTCCACCAGAGGAAACCAAGGATTATGCTTAGAATATATGCCTGCAGGTAAGAACAGCTGTAAAATCACTTTCCACTTATTATCTATGTGTCAGTCCCAGAACAAAGCAAGAGAAATTGTGGATTTATTGTTAAGAGTGAACAGCACCATTTTAATCTCCTGACTCCCATTTCCTTCAAGAGATCACCTGAACAGTAGAGGCTTCCCAGGAAACATTAATACAGTGGAACTGGTGCCATCCAGCAGAAAACAAACAAAAGAGCAGTTCACAGAATCCTAGAATGGTTTGGGTTGAAAGGGACCTTAAAGATCTTCCACTTCCAATCCCACATCATCTAGGTCTAACCCCAGTTCAGAAAATCCAATTTATTCTCTGTGTAACAACACTTCTCTCACTGTTCTGCCTGGGGAGAAGCAACGTGAAAATGTGGGAAGCAGGATACAAAATATAACAACAGCTCTTATACCTTCCCTCAATTTTTGCAAGGATCCATTTGCTGGGATTTAGGGGATTGCTGCCAGGCAAGCAGCACTCAGCAAGCACATATGCCAAATTCAGCACTCCAGGGACATGGGGCCACCACAGCCAGGAGAAGATCCCTTTGCTCCCTGTCAGTTCTACATTCCTCGCCGCATGCAATGGCCAAAATGCCACCAAAAAATTTCCATCTCTTTTAAATCTATCTTTTATTATTTTCAAATCTATAGTTAAAGAGATGAGCGACTGCATTTCTCCAGAGGGAGAATTATTTATGCCAAATATCCACATGAAACCAGATCTCGAACCAGAGAGAAGTATTTCTGCATCAGACTTGGAGCTTCCACCAAAAAAAGGTGTGTAGCACACCTAATGCCTAAACTACCACTAAAAAAATAGTGTGTAGCACACCTAATGCTTAAACTACCACCAAAAAAAGGTGTGTAGCACACCTAATGCTTAAACTACCACCAAAAAAAGGTGTGTAGCACACCTACTGCTTAAACTACCACTAAAAAAAGGTGTGTAGCACACCTACTGCTTAAACTACCACCAAAAAAAGGTGTGTAGCACACCTAATGCTTAAACTACCACCAAAAAAAGGTGTGTAGCACACCTACTGCTTAAATTACCACCAAAAAAAAGGTGTGTAGCACACCTAATGCTTAAACTACCACCAAAAAAAAGGTGTGTAGCACACCTAATGCTTAAACTACCAAGACAGCACCGCTTCCATCACAATTTTGGAACAAAGGTACCCAACAGGCACATTCTGTGGGCTCAAAAAAATTTTAAAAATAACAAAGCTCTCCACAGTATGCTGAGTTACAGGGGCAGACAGCTTCAGCTGTGCCAAGGAGTCTCTCTGAGCTGCTCAGGATTAAAGCTTCAGCTGCTTTATCCAACAGCCAGGATGACAACAGCAACGGAGAACGGTCTGGAAGGAACATCTGAGAAGAACCTCTCAGGTCTTTATTAGGTGTTTGTATGTAAATTGGCTCCTGAAGAGTTGCTCCTGTCAGCTTCTACACTCGTGGGACACGGATGCTGCCACCTGACTCCAAGTAGGGACAGTAGGGTTAATGAATTAAGCTTTTAATTAAGTTTTCTTACAGACTACACCATCCAATTTTCCTCTTTTTCTTCCTCCAGAAAAACAGAACAAAAACCATAAGGCAAATCAATTTGGTGCTGTCATTAACTTGGTGGCAACAAGCCTTTGAAAAAGGTTATTTGTCATCACATCCTCTCCTGTGAGCTTCTTAATGCTGCTGGAGCCATGGGATGTCAAGGAAAGGCACCAGAAAAACTTCTCCCATGCAGGGATTGGAGCCAGTTAGAGTGGCTGGAGGAAAACCCCCGTGTGGATGTCGATAATTCTGTGAAGAAAGACACACAATAGGCAGGAAACCTCACATTTATCTGCATATTTGACTGCACTGAGGTTGGCATACAACTGTGCTATTGACCTTTGCTGTTGCCCCATTCTGCTGGGGGCGGGAGATGATGCAATGAACGCAGTAGGAAAAGTTGCCACTGTCGTGTCCTGAAGTTCCCAAATTCAGGGAGGCAATGGATCGTGTTGTCCCCGCACCAAGTTTATCATTTTTTACACAGCACCAAACTGTCTCACACCATTTATGTCTTCAGAGCATGAAACTGAGTTATCACTGCATTATCAGCCACATTACATTTAAAAGGGTGATAACATTTTACGTTTGAAATTAAGCAACTAATTAACTCCACATATTTTCCTGACTGAACAATCCACTGTCCCATCTTGAGAGAATTAATCAATGCCCTCACTTCAGTTAAAAAGCAGATAGAAAATGATAGTTTCTAAAGGTTTACCTTAGCTTTAAGTTTTTAAAAATAAAGAATTTTTTTAAATTCGAACATCCATTCTATGCCTTAGCAATACTTTCTGTTATTAAACTGGAATTCAACCTTGATGAAATAACTCATTTACACCCTATGAATAATTTCATTTGAATTAACTGCTGACCACAAATCCAGGGAAGACAGAAGACTCCAGAGATGTGGCAGAGCAGCCTTGCATTACATCCTTGCAGTTTTAGTGGTGTACCTGCTCTTTAGGACAAGGAGTGGGAATTTAAACTGAAAGAGGATAGACATTAAGAAGAAATTCTTCCCCGTGAGGGCATGTCATGAGCATTTAAAGCAGATAATACATCAGGCCTGGCAGTTTCAAATATGATATTATATTTGTATGATATTTAGTGACTGTTTGCAGGGGCAAGCAAGTCTCAGTGCCCTTCCCCACATTAGTAAGCATCGTCCCCATTTTCCCAAAGTCGGTGTATGGATAGCTGATCTCTTATGCAAAGCTGAAATAGGATTTAATGAAGCTCCATTACTCAAGCTGCATATTTTCCTCAAGATGAAAAATGCCATGTACAATGTATTTTCCTGCATGTGAATAAGTCCATTAATATAGATTTCTGAACAGAGTGTTTCTACTCAGCAATTTTTGCCCTTTGGGGGGGAGAAGGGAAGAGAGAAGGGAGCAGACACTTCCCTTCACTCCCCCACATCATCTCCAGAAAGGAACTGGATCAGCTTTGTTAATACTTTGGATTCAGAGTTGTTCTTAGCACAGAGGCACAATTGCCTTCTGACTAATGTTTATGGAACCTTTGCTGCCAGCGTTAAATCTGTTGCAATGCATTCTTCCCCGACTTTGATAGGAAATGATAACACAGAAAGTAATCAAAGCAATACAAATCTGGCAATATCAAAAATTGCTCTCACTTTCACACCTTCTTTGCCTCTTTGGATAATTGCCCTCCCTGAAGAAGCCCCTTGTGAGGAATTAAATCTGGATGTACCACCAAGAGACAATAATCTCCAGACGGGTTCTGAAATGCAAATTCTTTTTGCTTAGCAGCAATACATAAGCACCAGTGAAATCACCATTCAGAGGCACAAAAAGCTGATTTGCAGCCTCAGTCAAGTACCTGAAACACAATTTGGTGTGTTATTGGTTTTTAGTTTTCTTGCTGTTACCTTACAAAAATTCTAAATTTACCACACTTTGCTGAAAAAAATGTGTTAAGCAAGTCTATCTTTCCACTGTAGTTCTCGGAGTTTCCCATTAATTCTGTCTTCTTCTACCTTTCCCTCTCAATTTCCACTATTACCCTTCAAAATGGACCCACTGGGTCTTGGATTCTCTGTGGAAACTCAGGGAGAGTTTTCTTCCAACCCTTGCCTCTGCTGCTTTCCCTCTCTCTGCTCAGACAATTAACAGATACCAACTGCAGGCACACTTCATAACTAATTTATACAGGGCTGTACAAAAGTTCATTTTTTCCTGACTACCTCTCCTGCTCAGTCCTGAATCAGGTAATGTACATTTTTTGAGAGCTTTACTGTTGCGCTGCACAAACCCCATACCTTTAGGAAAAAACCTCGAAACAATACATAAATGAACCAACAACTTAAAAAAACAAAGTGGGGAGCGGGGGGGGGGATAGAGAAAAAAAAAAGGAAGGTTTTGATGGAACTGTCATTTTCTAATGAAAAATCTGTTGTTAGAAAGGAGGAGGGGGTTTCCGAGTGGAATGATTTGGTATCTCTGAGGCAACAGGCAGCAGCCACAGCTTCTCTCTTCTGCAGGAACAACCCTATCCATTCACACTGAAATCCAGAGACAAGGCTGTGGATTTTGCAGACTAAAGATCACTCAACAAACCTTGCAAAAGCTGACCCTTCTCACTGCAAATGGCCCCAGTAAGCAGTGAGTCTGCTCTGCAGAGCTGCTCCTTGTCTCAGAGTATGGGCTCACAGCTTCTCTTGACAACTTTACCACCATCAGACTGCCCCAGTCAATCACATCCTGTCCAGCTGTGAACTCCCTCCCCAAATGGTTCAACTGACATAGAAACTTTGCCTGAACCTCAGAACAAAGCCTAAGATCACAGAATAAAACCAATGGTCACCACATTTTTCTTTCTTTTTTTATCTTGTTTTAATATTGTGCTAAGTGAAACCCTGCCATTGCTTTACACATTTCAGAATGTTTCTCCTGCAATAAATGTGCTTTCCTTGAAATCAAAAAACAAAAAAAAATCCAAACCCAAGCTGTAATTTGACAGTCAGGAAAGAGCAAAATAATTCCAGTATGGCACCAAAATTTCCTCAAGACACCAAAAGCCAATTGTGGTTCTGCATTTTAAAGGCCATCCTCTCTACCAGCAGTCAGCTCTATGTTCAAGGTATATCCATGGGGGAGAAGAACCTGCTTAAAAATTGTGTATTCTCCCCAAATAAATAATCTGATTTCTCAGTTCCAGAAGCTTCAGTTCTACTCAGGTTCCAAAGTTACTGTTCAGAACAACAAATCTCTTTCCCCACTCACAAAACAAAACAGTGATACTCATGACTTCACCGCTCCCGGATTTTCTACACCCATCCCATCTGAACCAAGTAAACTGCAATAAAAACCAATTCAGAAGTTAAATGGTACCCTGAGAAGCTCTGTTTAGTGATCTGCTTCCCTCTTCCCCTCCAAAGCCCAAACCAAAAGTAACAATTACATAAAAGCATGGAAGGTTTTGTAAACACATTGCAATCAAAAGGAAAAACTCTTACCTTGAAGCATCAAAGCTGTCATAGGATCCAACTGTGTAGTGTCTAAACAGCTTCTTTGTTCTATCTGTTCGTGTTTCTGCACAGAGAAAAGAGAACTTTCAATACTCCTGTATTTCTTAATCGAGTGCTGAAGTATTTGTTTATATTCCCTCGCAGTGAATTAACATCGTTTCAAGGCATTTCAGAAAATAATGTTGGCTTTGGAGATGTTCTTTTATCACATCAGACACATCAAGTGAATAAGGGGAACTTCTTGGAGATCATGAATCACATCATTCACAAGTTTTAAAGCTCCACTCACATTCTCAGCGGCAAAAAACTTTTGCGTCCAATATTTGGTTCTTTTATAGCTGAGAGGAAAATAAAAGAAAGAAAGAAGAAAAACCTGCAACACGTTTCAGAAAGCTTGGGAAAATAGCCAGAATATGCAAATCAATATTTTTTTTGCCTAGCTACAGGTTGGTCCTCCAATGCAACCACCTGAAGTTTGGCTAAGAGGCATCAAAAATCAGATGGAAAAGTTTCTGGTTTAGGTTATGACCACAGATGTCTCATCTTCACAGCTGAGGAACTCTCCACTGAAGGACAGCCTGACACCATCCCAACAGATCTTATTAATTCTCCAAGCCAGACACAGCCCTGAAGGCACAGCCCCTCTATGGCACAGCTTTTAAGGATGGTACAAATGACTGAGAGGTTGGTGCTGTCAAATGACCAAGGGCAAACCTGCAGACAGAAAAAGAACATCAGAGCAGGATGGAAGGGCTTTGAACATGGCCAAGGAGCAGGGGAAAGTCCTGGGAGGCAGACTCTGGGAAGAAGGGTGGGCAAAATGCATCTTTCCTTGCTTTAACCAGTGTACCTGACGTGTAACTGGATCGTGCCCCCAGCTGGAGGCACAAATACAAATACATCCATAATACAGAGAAATTCCAGCTGAAAACGTACGTGCAGGTTGCAGCTGGCTAAGGGAGTAAGAAAGTTATTTCTTTAGAGCTGTGCACCGATTTGCAAGGTCCAAGAAAAGCAGTACCAAGGAAAACCAGAAATATTTACATTTATATACATTTTGTGGAGACCAGCCGGCCTCCATCCTACAGGATGGCCAGAGAGGGAGAAAATCCCTATTTTATTATATGATCCCTACTTGATAGTTTAGTTTATTTTGTCCCTTTGACACTCATCTACAACCTGTACTTTCTGCCTAAGAGGCCTTGCCTTTACCCAAAACTCCTGCTCCTGCTGCACAAATTCTCCATCGAGCAACATTCTTCTTTCATGCCATTCTAAAAATCAGGTTAATAGCAAGAGATATAAACAGAAGAAACCACAGAAAATCATAAACCTGGAGTCCACTTGGAGTTTCCCCCTGGCCTGTTTTCAGAAGTCCCTCAGAAATGATTAAAAGAAATAAATTATGATGAAGAATATTTTGAAATCTTAAAACAACTGCTTGAGCCGTCAGGAGGCAGATGTTTCCCCTGCAGAATCTGTTTTTTCTATAGCATGATATTTCAGTGCTATAAGGAATACAAAGTGGGTGGGAGGGAGGGGAAGGCACAGCAAGACAGAGAGCTTTGTTCAGCTCCTCAGGACTGCAGAGCCAGCACTCTTCAGCTGCAGCTTGGATCTGCTCCCCGGCTCTGCCACCCCTCTGCTTCCCCCCACTCCTCTGTGTGCAGCCAGGGATTATTTGGGAAAACAGAAGCCTTGCAAGTCGCTGAACTCAGGGCTCAGTGGTGGTTTCCCAGGGTGCTGTGTTAAGTTCCCTAATTACCCTCTCTCCCTCACCTCTGACTCAGATTCCAGGCTGCCCTATTACACAGCAGAAGTACACACGCTCAAGAGCAGGGGGAGAGGACCAGGAATCTGCCATCAGAATGAGCTGGGGACTGAAAAAGGAACAGGATTCCATTCTCTGACTTGACAAAAGAACACAAAGAACCCATAGGCAAGCACCCAACAAATGCTGTTCTGAATTCAAGCCAAATATAGCACAGTAACACTATTATAGGTATATTAGCACCAAGGGGTTAGCTCCAGGTTTCCCTGGATTTGTACCCATTCTTATGTCCCAGGTTTTCTTAAGAGCAGCACTTTATCAAAATGCTTTGCAGCAAGTTAGGACCACCTAAGAATAACAACCCTATCATCATTTAAGAAGCTTTTACCCACAGAATCTTTTGAGGATTTCTTCTTAAACCTGGTTGCAGACAGATGAGAAAGGCCAGAGAGAAAGATATGGACAAGAAGGTCTAGAAAAACATTATTTAGCAATTTCTTTATTTTAATAAAGAGAATTATTTTAATAATACTGCATTCTTACTGAGAGGAACATCTGTCACCACAGATGAAAAGTCATTGCACCAAGTTGGATCAGTTCAAAAAGTTTTTCTAGGAGGTAGAACAAAACACCAGGGTTTGCAAAAATGGTCCAGTTTCCTTTACACTGACAGAAGAGGGAAACATTGGGATATCACTTGAAATTTCTAGAGAAAGCCCATATTTTATAAGAACACAACAATTTTTTTCCTGATCCATTTTCCACTGAAGCCAGTGGAGCTGCAGCAGAAATAAGCTGTGTGCCCTGGGCAATAGTGGCAATCCAAATAATAAAGCCCCAGCTGCTTCTTTATTAGAATCATTTATTGCTGCAGACATCTCAGTGAGCAAGAGGCTCAAACCCTGCCCTTCCAGAATCTAATTTATAGGGTTCAAAGAGGGGTGAGCATTGCGAAAGTGTAGGTGGAAAACATCTCCTCCCTTCTCCACCTCAGGAGTGGTGAGGGCTTTACTCCAAATAAATGCAGGACTTCCTGTAGCTTCTCTGTCTCCATCTCGTAAGTGACCACAGGACTCCAACAGAGCTTGAAGACACCAACAAAAGCTGAAGAATCACTGCCACAAAAAGCAGGAAATAAATTTTGGACTCTAATCCACACAGATGAGGCCACTCTTGCCCTGTTTGTTCCAGCAGCCAGCCCTATTCCCATTCCCGACACTCCTGCTTGGAGCAGGCTGCTTACATACTTGATATTCCTTTGGAAGAGTAAAGAACTAAGGAGGGAGAAAAATCCCAAAGCAACTGTCTCCCTTCCTTCTCTCCTCCCTGCTGCTCCTCGCAGGGCATTTTGACGCCGTGTTTCCAAGGAAACTGCGCGGGAACGCTCTGCCAGCGGGGATGTTGTCAGAGGCCTGCCAGCACTCCGGGAAAGGTTCAGAGTCACCAGCGTGTCCACAGGATGGAAACAAAGGAAACAGCAGTGGGACAGCAGAATTTGTGCTGTGGTACTGGGGAGGCAACAGAGAGCAGCAGGCTCTCTCCAAATACCTCCAAATAAATGTGGGTTTTATCCCCGCCCCAAAACATGCAGCTTTTCCTTCTTCCTTCCCTCTTCCCCAGCGACAGCCCTGGGAGATGTTTCACTGCTGCAACAGACATTTATAGATGTTCTTTGCCAGGGCAGCTCAGGTACAGCTCTCTGCATGTGCAACACCCAAAACAGTGGCTGAGGTTAAGGCCTTCCCTCTGCACCTTCCCCTTCCTGGGGGAAAAACCCTTTCCCAACTCTTTATGTTGAGGGTTAGACCAGAAGTTATTCAAAGCTGAGGAAAGCAGACTAATAGTAAAATCAGCAGTTCACAATTCAAGGACGCTTGTGCTGGTTTGCAACAAGACAGGGCTCCTATCTTAGGAGTTTTTCCTTAAATTTGGCCATAAGAAGTGGAGAAAAAGTTTGTGGGATTGAAAACATCACTAAGAAGAGCATGCATTTTTCTATCCCAAGTATATCCAAAATATTTGCCATACCAAATGCTGCTCCAGAAAATAAACACATTAAAAGATAAAAATATTCTTCATACCACAAACTGTGAAGTCTCGGTAAGTTATTTTACTTATTCCCTTTCCCCCTTAGAAAGCGGAGACTCAACAAAACTGGATTTTCTTTTAAATATGGTACATTAAAATGGTGATAAGAAGGTTTTTTTCCAGCCTATTACACAATTGTTTAACATGATATTTCTTATTGCTTTCTTTGAGCATTTCATTTGTGCCGTAGGAAAGATGAAGTTCAGGGATCCTCCTCCAAATCACGCAGAGTAGGATTATGGATTCTAAAAAATGGACAAAAAATGGGATGAATAATCAGAAAGGGAATTTTTCCCTATTAACTGTTTGATCATTGATTCTGATAAAGGGTTATTAATACTCATGAAAGTGAAATCTGCAGGTATGTACCACACAAGAATTCAGAAGAAACTACAATTATCTTTTTCATATCTTTGCAAATCTGAGGTGAAAACATCGATGCTTCATTTGAAGGGGTAAACTGTGAGGATCAAGAGAAAAGAAATGTATGATGAAGGCATTAAAAATGGTAAATTAACGAAAACCTTTAATTCATGGTTCACTTTCTTCTGTTTCAGTTTGTGATGATGTTTTGGGGTTTTTTTAAGTCCCAGTGTTCAGCTGATGTGATGCTCTCAACCAATTTTTCTTTCAGTTAAACCTGAGAAATAGCAAATCTTATGTGGTTTTTGAAGTCTTTCAGATTTGAGAATAAGCATAAAAATGTCTCAAGGACAACTTGACTGGGATAGCAAATCCTTGGATGTCGTCCTGCCTTTCCTTTCTTTTTTTTCCCCCCTACTAAATCTTATTTTCAAAAAAAGAAAGGAAGACTGAGTGTTGATTCCCTCCTGCATTCTTAGAGGAAGATTAGCTGGAATACAGTGAATTAGTTTACCCACAAAGGATGCTGAAATGGCTGATCAATGGAGTGAATCAGCAAGTTTGTTTGCTGGAGAAACCTTAATAACTGAAATATGCAACCTGGACCTGCTGAAGAGGCTGTTACGGAAGAACAGTGTTCCCCATGTCGTCAGTTTCTCCTTTAATTTAACAAAAAGCTCACTTATACCTGAAAAAAAACCCAAACAAACCAGCAAGTTGTGGAAACATTTGCTTCTTTGTCTCCTAACAACTTTACCAGCTCTTTGTACAATTCAGGAGTTCTGCAGCTCTTCCCTCATATTTTCAAAATGTGGTAAAGCTCGCTTGATCTTTCCCTAAGTTCTCCTGTTGGGTTTCTGAGGGTCTCCATTCCCTCTGTCCTTCATTTCCAACCCATCTGGGGCAGCTTTGTGTCCATGGTCTCAGCTGATGCAGAGGATTAAACCACTCAGGGTCTGGGACAGGCACAGGCACAGCTCTGGGAGATGTCATCAAAGGAAATGAATTGGGAGAGGAAAGATTTTTTTCCCTCTTTGCTTTACAGAGTAAAATGCATCTTAAAGCAAAAGAGTGAAGAGCTTGTAAAAAGCTGGATATTGACCTCCGAGTTTCCAGCAGCTGCACATGGCCTTGGTCCATTTGTACCCAGTTTGATCCTTGCTGAAGTACCCAGTTTTTACAAAGTCAGGCCAAAACAAAGCAACTTCAGTGCACTTTGCTTAACCTTTAACTGTGTCCTGACAATATGTAAGCCTGCCTCATAAAAACCAGCTCTCCATGTCGATCCCAAAGTGCTCCTGCACACCTGAATAAAGGAATCTTGTTTTTCAGATTCAGGGAGAACAAAGAAGTCTCGATGAGCTGCCTGCTGGCACTATCATCTGTGGAAATGTTATTTATCCTGAAGGTCAGGATGGTTTGTTCACTTACAAAGCTCAGGTAGTGTGATGTTCCAGTTCTTTGGAACTGACTCACGGTACGAGTGTTTTTAATCATAACACCTTATTTCACAGTTTTCATCCTCGCAGCAAATATTTCAAATATTTCCTGCAAATATCAGTGCTCTCACTGATAACCCCAAATGATGGCCTGTAGCAAAGGGCAGGTGCCAGGTGAAACCTGGCTTAATCACTTTCCCTTGACTCAGTGACATTGCCTTAAATTTAGGGAAATTCCATTGGAGGTTTGTGAAGGAACTCTGTGTTTGTTTGTGTGGCAGGAGCTGTGGTGTGCTCGGCACAAACGGATTATTCCCACCTGAGACATGTTCACAGCCCCACAAAGACAGCCAACTGCTCTGGAGAAGGTCATTGTGCACTCCGAGTTGGAAAGAACAGATGGGGAATTATTTTGGGCTGACTAAGGAAAAACAGGCCCTGGAAAGCCATTCTTCTATTCCATTTCAAAAATCATTCATTTTCATGTACAGCAAGTTTCAACAAGAGTTATTATGGACTTTTATCATCAATGGTGATACAAATGTTTCCCCTCAATTTCCTCCCTTACAAGAAGCTTCATTCAAGCCTAAATCTTCGCCAGCTGTACTCAGGATCAATGATCTGTCAAATTCTCTGCCTTCAATAATAGATAAAATTTTGAATACATAATGAGCTGCTGAGCATGGGAGATACGTGGGAAGTTCCTAGAACCTCACGATCTTTTTCACCACAGCACTCCCTCTTTTTATTCCTCTGCCTTGATTGTGCATGCAGACTTCCCAGTCTGATTTTCACTGGGGATAAAACATGACCAAAAGCCAACACAGAGAGGAATACTTTGCAAGTTCCACCGTAAGGGCCTCAGAATAACTTCTAATTTAATGTTATAACTCCAGTCAGAGGGAACAAACAGCTCAGAGCAGGATGTTGCTAAGCAATGTGGTACCCAGGTTTACACAGGACCAGGGAGGGGAAGATGAAGTGGAACAAGGATCTGTGGATGTGGATGTGGATGTGGACAGTTCCTTGCTCACCAGGAAGAACTCCTGCCTGGCCACGCTGTTGCATGTGTCTAAAATAAAATGTTCAACTACAAATTCCAAGACACAAAAGAAAAATTACTTAGAAACGCCCCATCACTTTTAACAGGAGTACCAGACTTTATCAACCGAACTCGTGGTGCTGTATCAGAATATATAGATATGGCTATGTGTAGATATCATAATAAAATAAATAACATAAACATAACCATAACATCTGGTATAAAAGACCAAAATCATTTCTAGATATGGTTAGAGATACTTTGCTTTAATGACTGCTAAGTAACACAGGATTCAGAGCCAGGCCGCAGGATAATTAATTTTCAAAGAGGAGTAACTACCACCATTGGTTTGAGAGCTTCCTCCTAGAGAACCTACACTGGTATTCCAAATAATTAGGATGATTGCAGCAGGAAAGGAGCCAAATCGAAAAATATTTCTACTTTTTAAAAAGTATGGAAGGTACTTGCCCTTACAGCATTGTGTAGACACATAAGGGCAATTACTTTAAAAGAACACATTTGAAAACCTGTGTTGCAAACTTAAACACTCCTGGAAATTAGAACAAATTGCTAAGAATGCTGAGAATTGAGTTTTGTAAGAGAGCACTAAAGATCAGCTATTATATGTTAGGCAATGCATATTAAGATTGCAGGAGGTATTGAGAAAGGCAACAGTACTGTGCAAAGTTTTTAAAAGTAGTTCTATTTTTCCAGGCATTTTGGTGATGGAGGTCGTATAAAACCTTTCCATTCCTGCCACTAGCACTTCAAAACTCAGTGATTAAATTCATTAAATCTTCATTAAAGCTCTACACAACGCCCCCAAAATGAGCCCCCTTCTTGGACCTTGACTTTCTAGCCAGTTTCTCACCAGCTTACCTGGGGTTTGGGTGCTTCTGCATCCTCACACAGAAAAACACCCCAGACATTTCATTTCAAAATGTACTCCTTCGACTACACTCAAAAAGTTGAAGCATTTCAAGGAATGTAGGATTTGACAAGCGTTCTAAATTGTTACACAAAATGCTGCTGGCAACTCCTCTTCCTTTGCAGAGAGCAGCTACAACAGAAACCCCAAACCAAGCTGACCACAACCGAGCAGCCTTATTGTACACGAGGCTCAAAGCCCACGTCCCTTCAGTTCCACGCTGTACCAAGAGGGTTTTTTTTTTCCCTGCTGCAGGTTTCCATGGAAATGCATCAATCACTAATCTAAATAAGTGCAGCTGAAGGACGCCTGAAAACCTGGAGCAATTACGCATGCCATTAGAGGAACAGAATATGATTCAGCCCAGCTATTAGAAATGTGCCACAGCTATCACTTCTATATTTTGTTGCAGTGTTCTAAAAACAATACTGCTTTATTTTTTCCTTAAAACCCACTCTTTTGCTGCCTATAAGAGGGAGAAAAAAAAAAAGGAAAATGCAATAAAAATACTTCTCACGTAACGAGCACACAATGAAGTCAGACTGTATCAGTTGCAAAACACAAATGGAGTTAATGTTTTGCCACGAAAATCCACGGGACCTGAAAACTTCTCTCTTCATTACTGGTCAAAGAGACTTCACTTGAGTCATTTCGATGAGTAATAAGAGAGTGAACGCTTTGATCTGCATAAAAGGGCTAATGAGCCTTAAAACAATTGATGTAAATATGATTTCTGATCAATACAATATTAAACATCCATGTGCAGCCCCAGCACACGGCTCAGGCATAGCTGGGTCTCTACTGATCACAGAGCTACAGGATCATGGAATCATTAAGGTTGGAAAAGCCCTCTGAGATCATTGAGTTCAAATGTCCTCCCAGCACTGCCAAGGCCACCACTACCCCATATCCCAGGTGCCACATTCACGTGGCTTTTAAATATCCTGGGTTCCAATACCAATGTTCCAATGCCTGGCAACCTTTTCCACAAAGAAATTCTCCCTAATATCCAATCTGAACTCCCCTGGCACTATTTCAGGCTGTTTCCTCTTGTCCTGTCACTCACTCCCTCAGAGCAGAGCCTGACTCCCATCTGGCTGCACCCTCCTATCAGAGAGTTTTGGAGAGTGATAAGGTCCCCTTGAGCCTCCTTTTCCCCAGCTTGAACCCCCCCACTCCCTCAGCTGCTCCTTCCCAAGCCCCATTCCCACTGCTTTGGACTCAACCTGTTCCTACCTCGTGTCCCACAGGGAAATTTCAAATGCTGTGGGACTGTGCTGGTGATTCTGACCCAATGTTTTGGGAGTTGTTTCAGACTGTCCGAACTCAGCGTTGCTACCCCGTTGTTTTTGCCCTTCCCCTCACTCTTGAAGAATGAGCTGATAAAACACTGACAAAAGCGCAGCTTTCAAATTCCCATGACAATTTTGTCAAGTTCTGCTTGTCCGTGTCACGTTTTGCAGAAAACATCTCCCGAGTGGTTGTCACTGTATCTAAGAAGGGAGGTGGCTGAATAAACAGCGCTGCTCCAAAGTCTGGAGCACGCACAGGAGATGGGCTGTCTGTGCTACCTGTGTGTGCACCAGGAATGTGCAGTCCCCCTGCCAAATCTACTCGAAATGAATGCAATTTCTGCCAATAAACATGGCAATTAGACCCCAGCCAGGAGGAGCTGAGGAGGAGGAAACACACTTGTGCAGGAAAAGGCCTCTCAAGTGATTAGTGTGGTATTTGCAGACCACAGCTGAGTGCTCTCTGTCTGTACTGGGAATGTCTGCTGAAGGAAACACTCAGGAGACAGAGAACTGGGGTTTTTACCTGCTCGGGGTTCTCCTTGCTGACACCAAGCCACCACTGGGAGTAAAGTCTGATCAATTAGATTCAAAATCATAGGATGTAAAATCCAGAGAGAGGGAGGAAAAAGCACAGGGGCCGTAAGTATGCATGAAGAACACTAAAAGATCATACTAAAATTCAGCTTGAAATATATATATTATCCTTCCTGTTAGCTTTTGGTTTGTTAGTTCTTACAATTTCATTTAAGGAGCAGAAAGTAGGTCCTCCTTCTCAAATCTGACAATCTTTTATCTACATCTCAAGCCAGACCCTTTCAGGTTTCATTTTCCACCATTCAGTTGAATCTAGATTCAGAATTAATTTTAAATGTGACAGTAAAATTGTTTCCGAAGTTAAGGTTTTTGACTTCTCCTGTGACAGAAACTGAAGAAGTTTTATTTATAGCACACTTTGAAACCCTCATGAATGGACCACTAGAAAATTAGCTGGCTTTTAACTGTGCACTGGTTAAATTGAAGAGTGGCCTGTCCAGTTTTCCCCAAAATCCAGTGAAAGTTAAAGTAAAGTTACACAAATTTGGAATAATATCTGACCATGCAATTACAGGAATATACAAGTATTACAAAAATTAAACAGATTGTAATTCAAACAATGCAATTAGGATGAAATTGCCTGAATAGAAGTGAAAATCATCCCTGAACTGATCACAGTAAAAGACCAGCTTATTGCTGTGGGTCAACATTCAGGAAGTTTCTCCTCAGAAAATCTTTGCAATTTAGAGAACGAGGTACCTGAGGCACAGGGAGTGCAAACAGCATCCCAGAGACCACAGCAAGCACCAAAGGAAGGCAACACACCTGGTTTAAAGTTGTGCAGCTGAAAAAGGACCCGAGCTTTAAGGTTGTAAATTTAATGATAAAAATGTACGTTTGCTGATTGTTACAGAAATGGCAAAACCTATTTCCAAGGTGCCCAAAGGTTGTAAAAGCAGGAATGGCAAAATAAACTTGTTGTAATTTCCAGATGTTTTCTGCAAGTCTAAATTACTGATTCTTGGAAGCAAGCAGTGATAGGGAAATGAATTCTCGTAAGACTGATTATTCCTGAAACTCCATTATGTGTCCTGCTTAATGCCTATAAACTAATAAGAAAAAAGGAATTATGCTGCATCTTTGTACTTACGAGACTTTTAGTTAGGAGATTTGTGAAATGTTATAATTGAAGAAATCAAATAGTCTGGGTATTTATTAAAGAGAAATGAAGTAAAAAGCTCAAACCTCCCAACTGACATACAAAACCTCCCAAAACCACTCTCAAACCTGCAATGTGAAAATGTGAAAATACAGCCTGTTAGAAGATTTATAGTGTGGACTTCATGACCTCTCAAATTTGAATGGAAAAAGGCAAATAAAGAGAAGTGGGGGAGATTTTGAATTTGTGAACTTTTTGTTTTGCAGTGGTGTCTCAAACATGGGATGCACTTAATTGAGATCTCTGCTTAGTAGGTTTATTCTTTTCTAAAAATGTAATTGAGTGTATTAAGCCCACCTGGATTAGCCATCTCTGTGCTTGATAATCACACTCCCACCTTCTCCCCCTGCTCCCTATTCTTTATCTCCTTCATCTCCTTCTCACATATAAATTGCATCTCAGCATATCCAAACTTAATCCACAAAGAGGCCATGCAAATCTAATCCTCCAAATATATAATTTAAAAATCCCATTTCATTATTTACCCTAATCCAGCACACAGACAGCACAAGACATAATCACCTCACAGTGATAACGATTTGCACAGCTTGAAGAGTTCTTCTGGCACTCAGAAAGATCCAACTGGTTAAACAATCACTCTTTCATGCCTCACTGTCTAATTACTCTTCACAGGACTGCTAGGGCACCTCAATTTATTGCCATACATCACCAGCACTTCAGGAGAAAATGGACAAATAACTGCTTTTAGATAATCTCCTTCCCCCTCATACAACCTGAACCTGACAACTTGTCACCTCAAGAACATGATGATGTCAAAATTTTAAGGTAATACTGTTTAAAAGAAGAAGTCTCATCTAGAAATGGGTCATGGGAATGAGGCAGCTAAAGGTAGGTTTGCTATTCACAGTGTGGCATTTAGAGTTAACTGCAGTTCTGCCAGCTTTAGTTGCATTTTGATCTGTTTTGTTGGCCTGTAATCACAAAAATCAATTGCAGTGTTGTGTGTTGACAGCAGCAGCCCAGCTCCACTGAGGTGCCTTCAGGACTGGGAACCAGGGTGCTCCTCCCAGAACCAAAGTAGGAATAACACTGATTTTTTTGAATCTTTTTCTCCACAAAATGTCATAAACTGAAATGCTGCTGGCACATATCAATTTCTAATCCTGTCTCTAGATACAAACCACTCAAAATAGGTAGGAACTAAAACAACCTGCCTTCCAACCAGGGATATTCTAGGTAAAGCCAGCCATCCATCCTTTCATTTTAGCAGTGTTTACTTTACTAAAAACACTTCAAAGATCTGAGGGTTTTTTCCCCCCGGATGTTGTGCTGAATGCCATCTGCTTTATTCCTGAAGGAATAAAAGCCATCATACATTTTGCTTTGAGATAAAGTGAAGCAGAGTGGTCATTAGCCAAAAAAAACCCCAGAGAAATGAGGAGTCTCCTGAATACATAATTAGAGATCTAATTTTACCAAAAAAGTCAGGAGATTAGAAGTTAGAGGAAGAAAAGAAAAGGCCTCATCAGCTTTGTGTAAAGTACAAAATATAGAGAGGAGAAAATCATCCTCTAAATGTAATAAATTGAGTGTAATTTAAATGTGTATTTATGATTGATGAAAAATCCCAGAGGACACTTCCCAGGCCGGAGTATGTCCTGTTTTACTTTGGTTCCATTTTAAAAACTGTACTTTTGGATCTATTTTCTTTCCCTCTGTTATCAGAGCCAATAAATACATTTCCCAACTAAACTCTGATTGAGATTTTGCTCACTGGAATTTCTGCTCCACTGCACAAATCAACATTTCAAGCTGCCCTCCTCTGTAAGAGGCACTTACTAAAGACATTTTAGAAAACTACCAAGCAGACCTAACTTTTGGCATTTTCAACATCCAGAAGCAGCAAGAGCCACTTGGAATAAGCAACAGCAATTAGAGAAGATGAGATCTCCTGTCATATCCACACATCAGTCTGGAAAGAGAATTTAGCTCAAGATTCATTCAGCTCTGCAGTTTGGAGCTGCAGCCACGGACACGACCTCAGAATGTGATTCCTCCCCTTACCACAAGCGAGGTTCCAGACACTGGGAAGCCCCGAATGATGCCTTTGATCACCAAAGATTTCAAAGATTCCCAAGAAAATAGAAGGTGATTTTGTGTTCTTTCTGCCCAGTCAAGCACAGCAGTGACAAGGCGCTATCCCATTCCAATCTGTTTCATAGTTTCACCCAGTAAAAGCTTGCGTCGCTTTTTCCGTGCTTTTTTTAAGGATTTCTGCAGCAGTTCTTCATTTGCAGAGGTATCTGCCCGCTGCACAACATCCTGCATGGCCATTAAGTAGCTATTAGGGTTGTGTACTTTACTTTGGCATTTATGTTGCACATAAAAAGATTAAAGGACCATCAACCACTCTCTTTTCATTTAATTATTTCTGCCCCACTGACTGTATTTCCAGTACGTTATGCAAAGTGATGGAATCCTACTACATTTAAAAACATCTTTATTCCTAGTGGACAAGACTATAAAAAATAACACACAACTGTTTATTTTAGACCACTACCACACAGATTTGCTCCGAGTGCTTCCCAGGACACGAGAGTTTTCTCTGATTATCTCTTCCATGATTTATCACACGGGCACAATCTATACCTGGGGTAAAACCCGCAGAAGTAATCCACTCACACCTTCACACACAGAAGCTGTTGGAAACAACTGCAGCAGCAAAGTTCATGTGAATTTTCACTTTTATACCACCCTCATGGTGTAAGACATTGGTTCAACATTTACTTGTTTCTCTCAGACATCCTTTGGCCTCATCTTCAGTGACCTCCTCGGCAATATTTGTATTTTTGCCACATTTTTTCTCCACAGTCTACATCTGGCCAAACATGTGGCAGAATCACAGAATCACAGAATCACCAGGTTGGAAGAGACCTTCAAGATCACCAAGTCCAACCCATGCCCCAACACCACCTCAACTAAACCATGGCACTGAGTGCAATCTTTATATAAACACATCCAGGGATGGTGACTCCACCCCACCTCCCCGGGGAGATGATTCCAGAACTTTATCACCCTTTCAGTAAAAGACATTTTCCTGACATCCAACCTAAATTTCCCTTGGCGTCCTCTTGTTCTCTCAGTTGCTGCCTGGAGAAAGAGACCAAGCCCCACCTGACTACAACCACCTTTCAGGGAGTTGTAGAGAGTGATAAGGTCACCTCTGAGTCTCCTTTTCTCCAGGCTAAACAACCCCAGCTCCCTCAGCTGTTGTGTTCCAAGCCCCTCACCAGCCTTGTCGCCCTCCTCCTTTGGAGGAATTCAAGAATGTAATTCAAGACACCAACTCAATGTCCTTCCTGAGCTGAGGGGCCCAGAACTGGACACAGCTGAGCACAGGGGAAAGCACAGAAGGACAAGCCACAGTCACTGGCAAAAATTCCTGAATGTTATCAAAGTACCCCTTCAACCTTTTTGATATCTGAACCTCCCAGGTGTCCACCAACACTGTTGGAGCAGCTTAAGGAGGTTATCAGAGCTTTTTTCCTCTGACACCCACATCTTCTGTGTTTCAGGAAAACAAGCAACTCCCTTGGCTGTATTGTAAAGTATCTCTGAGTGCACTCCTTTCACACAGAGGGGGAGTGATTGTAGGCTCCTTGAAAGGGGCTGGGAGTGAAGCATTCACACAGGGGGGTGAAGGCAATAGGAGCTGAGTTATATTTAACAGGTTTAGAACTCACAGTGTTCTACACCAGTAAAGCTCTGGCTTCTTTTATTTTAAATGAATGTATTTTTGTGCTATTACTTTTCAAGCAGTTTGCATACTGCTGGGGCAACAAATCTATCGTGTAGGTAAGAGAAAAAACCAGCATCTGTTCCCTGCCATGGCAACCAAGAGCACTGAATCAAAGAGAGGTCCCTCATGCTGCTGACGACGAGGAAACCATTTGTGTGATGGATCCTACAGCAACATGGATACAAATCCATGGCAGACCACCTTTGCCACAGGGTGAAAGGGAAGCAGCTGACACCACTCCCAAAGGGTTCAACTTCTTTGGGAAGAGTGCGAGAGGAGATTTTTAACAGCACAGGCCATTTATTGAGTGAGAACACTGATTCCTCTTCTAAGGATCATCCTATAAAAAATTCAAATGAAAGCACTGGGTAATGTGTGAGTGACAGGTGCTTCTTGTTGTGTGAGAAGCAAAGAAAAAAAAAGAAAAAAAAATCCCAAAACAAGCTCTAGACACACAGACAAGCATTTGGGAGAAGAACTCTGCAAGAAGAACTTTTCCCAAATACATTTAGAGGGTTATTATCACTATTTTACAGAGCAGCTCCAGATAGGAAAAGGAAAGTGTCAATAGCCGGGAGGATTCTACATAAAAGATGCAAGCCATGCTGACTTTGGATGACATGGAAATGTTTAATAAACACTTTATTGCATTCAAAAGCCACTCCCTGATACTCACACTGTTTCTTTGGTTTAAGAGGACTGCCACCTACTGAGTTACTCTCACCTTCAGCTGGTGTTAGGAAAGATAAACATTACCTTCAAATCAAGAGAATCTGGACAGCAGTATTTACTTATTTCTAGATAAAAACATAAAAAAGTGTCTCAGTTTGTAAGGATTAGAGTGTTAGACATATTCTTTGCTGCAGAAGGTGTTTTGGCATTCACCTGGAAATGCTTGCTGGTAACTGCTGACTGGTTGCTTTCAGTTTCAAGTGCTTTGAAGATCTGATTTTATCTGGAACATTTCCTAGTGATTGACTATCATCTCTAAGGAGTGTGTGGGAAAAAAAACAAACAACAAATGACAGATTCCTAGATCTGCATTAATACATCATCTAAAAATGTCTACAGATATTACCTAGAGAAGTATTCCAGAATGTTTAGACATAATTATTAGAATTCAAGATAAACTCCATTGCTCAGAAAGCACAAAAAATACAGAAAAATGCTTCCTTCCTCCCTGTCTCCTTCTGCCTTGGCATGTCTTTTCTCAAGTTTTTATATCCAGGCAGAAATAAGAGTGAAGTGAAACGAGGCTGAGTACAAATGAACCGTCAGAGACGCTTTTCCCCTAAATTCGGAACCCAAAGATGCCATCTAGTGACCACCTACTGAAGGCAGGGACTGCTCCCGAAGATGCAGCACAGAGCATCCCCTGCGAGGGGCATCTCCACTTCATTACTCTGTGTGCGAGAAGCAGAAGGGTTAAGTCCTTAGCCAGGGTGTTTTTATTCAAGGACATCCCTTGGCACATCCGTCTCTCCTTCCGTGCTCCAGCCGCTCCATCCGGAACGGGGCTTCTGTCTCAGGGAACATTTCTGGCAGACTCGTGGCCGTGTGCATCCACAAACAGCACAACTCTGAGGCATTCACTGTTCCTCACCGCTTCCCAGCCAGGAAAGGTCCTGTCTGCTCTTGCTGCCCACACGTTTTAATTTTGACTTAACTCGGCAAAAAGTGATTTGGGGATGGCAGCCGACAGGGGCAGAGATGAGCACTGGCTCTGGCAGCGCCCGGAACGCAGGCTGCGAGACAAGGATGCTAATCCCAAACTTGGTGGAGCCAGGAATGCGGAACCAAGTCAAAGATAAAACCTCACTAGGGACGGCTCTTTGGAAAACTTGAGTCGAGTTTGAAAGCCAAGAGAAACTCCTTCAAAGCCCTCCCACCCTTGGTGAGATTGTCTGTTAGGAAATGTAAGGAAAAGCTTTTGCACAGTATCAGGTGCACACGGGTGACCTTATCCTGAATTTAAACAAGGGCCACAGAAAAGCTGTACACACACACAGAGCAGCCAGAAGTCAAATCAGGGAGTGAAGTTCAAGTTTGGATCGTATCTGTTTAAAATTCTGCTACTGTAGGGCAGGGTAATTGATTTTCTGCAAGGAAAAAGGTGCAATCAGCACGTTCAGAACGTAGGAAGGCTTTTGAATATTGATATCCCAGATAAAGACACCAGAACACTCAGATTTATCGAGCTCCTAAACAGATGCTTCAGATTTTAGGATACTAATGGAATGAATTGATTTGTGTAATACAATATATTAACTTCAAGAAGCCCTGACTTAAATATTGTCATTAAACCATTAAATAGCTCATCAAAGGCATGTAATAACAATTCAGAACATGTTCTTGCTTCTGAGATGCTGAAAAACATTGAGGTCATGAATTATGTACATGTGGAAGATGGTCTATAGGGTATCTTTTACTTTTTTCACTTTGAAATAGCTCAGCAAGAAAATCAGGGGGAAAACCAACAAGAAAGAGAAAAATCAATACGAATCCTTGGTGTCTCATATTCACATGAAAGTCTGATCATAGAAGCAAAATGAGTGCTGCAAAATCAGGTGAAACCTGATTTAAGGCATCAAAAATGAATGCTTGAAATATATATGGCATGTACACATTTCACAGGAGGGAAAACCACAATGTTATATAGTGCAGGTTTCAGAAAAAAACATTTTAAATGTATCTTGGCAAGCTAAAGACTTTCCTCAAAAAAAAAAACCCAACCAAACCCCAAACCACTTTAAAAAGAGTATACATTTAAAATTAAAGCTTTAAAGGTATCTTTTACCAGCAATGATGCAATTTTTAAGTGTCCCAATGCTTCGTGTCAGCCACATCTCAAGGAAAAAGCAGTTTAGCCCCAGAAAAACAACCAGTTTCCAGAAATCATTGGTCTCTTATGTTTATGAATAGCAATAATGTTAAATCAAACTCTTCATATGTGTTTGGGAAAATATTAAAGCCACTCTTATGTGTTTTAGGGGGTGGGTGAAATGGGTTAGTTGTTTTCCAACTCCTTCAAGTGACATATTTGCAACCTTTACCTTAAAGCTTGACTATAAGAGCCTACTTGGGCAAATTTAATTTAATCTTAAAGGTATGAAGTTAGGATGGATTAAAAAAAAAAATCAATCAGAATGACAGGGATCGTGGCAATTTAAATTCACACCTGCAGTTCAAAGTGCTTTTCAAGCCACTCACAGCCTTTTAGTGACCCAATACTCTTGGTTATCCCAGTCTGTGTCTCCCAAACCTGAGCTGATGATAGGGCTGGGTGTGGGAATCGGTGGGGAGCCAGACTGGGAATTCAGTAATATTCAGGCAATAGTCACTTCAAGCTCATTGATTTCCATTCAGAACTATCTGTTGCTGTGGTTAGTATGGTTTCTCTGGGCTTTGCAATGGGAGCTGAAAGTCAAACCATAAATCTGCCACTTAGTGACAGGCTGCATCCTCCAGAGCCTGCACCACAAAAGGTTTTTTTCAGACTTAAGCTGCGAGTTCTGGTTCAAAACCCAAACCAACTGCTGCTCTCCCAGATGCTTCCCAGAACAAGATTCCAGCAATCAGGGATAAGTGGTGTTTTAAGCTTCCCATTTCAGTGCCCGAGTAATCAGCCTGAGCTATCGGAAACAGGAGGATTATTAAGGGAAAATCCTCGTCAGGGGTGAATCTTGTTAGAAAGCCCAGATCCTCTTCTCTGTGTGCCTGACGGTACCTGTGATCCTGCTGGCAACCGTTTCCCTTCTATTCTGCCAACATCTTGGAATATTGGATGTTTTTTCAAGCTTGTCCCTCATAAATAACACAACTTGAAATTTATTCCTGGTTATGCTTGTACTGGAAAACACTGGGAGAATCCCAAAATTACGTGTGCTTAATGGCACGTGAAACATTTCATCCATGTTGTTTCCATATAGCACACCCTAAGAAAGTGGATAGTGTTCTTAAAGGAAAATTCTTTTTTGATTCTGAGCAGATGTGATGGTAGATTTTACACGCTGCCTTATTTGTTACTCATGATAATCAACTATTTACTGACCCTTTACTTTTAAAAGATGCTGTAATACATTTTAAACTGGATCAAAGCAGCCTTGCAAGAACTTCCTGAAGTGTTTGGCTGAAAACTTAGGTATATCCACTTAACTTTTCAATGTGATGCAATGCAGCACCCTCCAAAGTAAGGTCAGGACTTCAAGAAATTCTAAAGATTTACTTTTGGATGAGAATATTTATAATAAATTTCAGTCTTCCAGCTCTATCAACAGGGTGAAAACTCGCTGAATCTCCAAATCCAGGAACTATGGTGTAGCTCATTACAGCTCAACTTTAGTATTTTATATTTTCAGAACTGAGGGCTAAAACATCTATCAAAATCAGTACTTAAAAACATCTTGGTAGAGGTGAAGCTTCTAATTAAATAATCAGTATCACCTGCATTTATTAGACAGCTAATAAGACATATGCTAATAAACTCAGCACCTGTTTAATGAGGAGAAGTTCAGTAATATTTAATAGTTCTCTTCCCAGACACAGCATGATGAAGCAGAAGTTTGGGGTCAAGGTTACTTAGACTTTAAACACAGCAGTCACTATTTTAGGAACAATTTACAGGGAGTTTTACATTAACCTAAAAACCAGATACATGTTATTTCCCAGGTTAGTGGCAAAGTGCAGTTAAAAACACACACAAAGAGAAGCTGGAGGCAGTGGCACACCCGAATTCATGGCTTTACCAGCACCTGCAGCCGTTCTGCTCCCCAGGCGTGTGCTCTCCCCTGCTTATCACCCTCACAAACACTTCCCACCCCGAGCCACTCAGGGGCACCGAGCCCTCGTGGCAAGGTCTGGGGCTGTGTCTGTGTGTGCCGAGAAGCGTCTGTCCCTCTCAGCACTCCTGCAATCTGTTTTGGGGGAGTGGGCACCTGAGGACATCCACTCCTAAGAATAGCATCCCCCTGCTGCAGCGGGGAGGAAACCAGCAGCAGGCTGCTCGGCAGGAACGGCATCATCCCACTGCTGGGCTGCTCAGGAAACACAGAAAGTGGGGGTTACCCAGCGGGGCAGGGAGGCATCACCCCTCTGACAGTCATTTCCACCTCCCTGTTTTCCTACAGACTCTACTGTTGTCCCCAATAAACAAGACATTTGCAGGAAAATAATAATTTTCCGTTTTCATCTGTCCACCTGCTGCCCAGAACACAGGTAGTGGCTCAGCAGGTCACCCTGAAAATGGTAATTCATCTGTAATCAAAGCATTAAGACAAATGAGGAAGACTAATAGAAGGACTTCAAGCGTCCATTTGAAAACAAACTACACCCCTAAGACTTGTTTTCTAAAAATGGAACAAGAATCTTTAATTTGCCTTTCTCTGGGGCAAGCACTTAGCAAAAACCTATAACATTAGAAACATCCTGTGGTTCTTAAAATAAACCAATTCTGGCATCATTTCTTCTGACAGCCTCTTGTTTGCTGCGTGTACCTGTGTCTTGTCTTTGGATGATGAAATCTTAGCATGAACACTTGGGGATTTTGGGAAGGTGTCTTGGACTTTCCTATCTGTATTTGCGTTTTCTCTCAAACAGTGGCCTAGGGCTTCAAAGTCTTCTATGAGATCAGCCCAAAGGATAGGTTTGATCCCAGCAAAATGAAAGAAAAGGTATCATCTCTGGGGATTTACAGTCAGGAATGTAACTATTTTCTTCCTTTTTAAAGTCTTGACTAATATATGTTAATATAACATTTTAAAAAATAGCTTTATAACTTACCTGACAGACAAATTAGGAGATAAAGAAACGTTATATTTCATTTCCTTAAATTACTAATATGTTGTACAGGGTATCCAATATAATTACTTTTATTATTTCCAGAAGGGCAGCCAAAATACAGAAGCATTTTCAATGTCTCTCTAGACAGCACTAAACTAATTCTTGATGTGTGCAAAACATAACTGCAAGCACGCAGTAAAGACTTGGTGATTGTTGTATAATTAGAGGTGAACCCTTGACTACCAAAAAAAAGGACCCAAACCAATACATTGAAGTGCTTTTTACTTGTTAATCATCCACAAAATCAGCTTGACTTTCACAGCCATGCTGTCTATTTGTGAATTGTGGACTGACTGGAGGGCTGAGGAAGCTGAGGGACATCTTCCATTTCAGCTCAGAAAGCAAAGCTGAAGTTTCAAACTCAGCTACAAACACAAACACACTTCTGTGTGTAAACAATGCAGCCGACCTCCATTACCATCTAAAAGTCAATTTTGTGAGTTCACAACTGGGAACATTCACCCAGGTCTGCCTGCTTTACCTGAAGACCAATAAGCTGATTTCTGACCCCAGAGTGCCCCTTTAGTACCGATCTATAACAAAATGAGCTGAGCTCTCCAGCAAGGGAGGGAAGCAAAAAGCAGTGCCATGATTTCAGAACAGAATATGGATTATCTGACAGCTGCTCTATTTGGGCATCATTTTCCTGCTCACCTCCAGCGTTGCCATTACTTTAAGCAGCTGCTCCATCATCTTCCTTAAATTAAGAAGAATTTGATCTCAGCTAACTGGGGAATGTTTCAAAGAGTTCTCAGCCTCTGTTGTCAAGCCTTTTATCTGAGCCACTAAAAATCAGAAGGGAAAAAAAGCCCCAATGTGTCATTTAGTACAGGAGGAAAAGATGACTTATCAACACTTTCGGAATATGCACGGATCTAAGGCTTGCCTTGCTTTTTTTTTTTTTTAAGTTGCCTTTAAAAGTGTTAGGTCATGCTAAATGAAATTAGTTAGATGAATTATGGCATTTTATTTAATCCTGAGAGATACCCAGAATGATTTCAACAGAAGTCATGTTCTGACAGAAATAATATTTACACAGGTGCATCAGAGAATCCTGGCTAAACAGAATTTCAGGGAACAAAATGGATGTTAAATCAAAGTAAAAGCTATTGCTACTGTCATTTAAGATATGTAGAGAAAGCAAAAAAATCAACTCTAGTGGATCATGGGTTCATAAGATATTAAGAAGTATCTCTAATTAAAAGAAACCAAACCAAAACAATTAGTATGGAGATGTTAGTGTTAAAAGATATATTCTTTGTGAAATTTGAAATGCTCCAGAGTTCCAGGAGGTAAAAGCTACGGATTTTTGTCTACTAACAGTCATTAAGATCTGCCAGATTTGTTAAAATTGGAGCAGCTTGAGACAGATTTTTATGGGTTGAAAAAACCATATTCTATGTGTAGTTTCCACAAGGACAACTGGGAATCAAAAAAATTAGGTATTACTCCTAGGTTTTTAGCACGTTGCAGAACAGGGCTGCTCAGATTCTGCGACAAGCTGAAGCATTCTCTCTTAAACCAATAATTGGGCTTAAATTCCTCAGGAGGCTCTATCAGTTCATAAATCATTCACTTCATAACTTTAACTTTTCGGTGCTTCTACAGTAATTTGTAACATTAGACATCTCTGATGTCTCTATCTGCTCTCAGACTTGAAAATATTCCACAGGCTGTGACTTGGAACAGAAAATGAGAATGCATCACTAGAAGTAAAAGGAATAAACCATCATGGCAGCTCCTTTCTTGAGACACCCCTCAGAGTTTGCACTTCTTTGATCCTCTATGTGTGACAGACAATTTTTTGAGGGAAAAAAAATATCCAGAAAGAATCAGAAGAGGAAAAACTCCACACCTGCATGTCCGATTTCACACAGCAGCAACCCCAGATGCACTGGAAACGTTGAGTTTCCTACCACGTAACTCTCATTTTATATTGCTGTGCAATTTATTTTTAGCCCATTTCAATGCTTTGGAGAGTTGTGCTGCTCCTTTCCAGCTGATTAGAGTTATTCCTAAGTGGCTCTTAGCAAGCATGGAAATGGGAGTGAAAGGGATGAAGTACATGTCAGCTGAGCAGCCCAGACAGTAAAATATTATGAATTAAAAATTACTTATTCAGAGATAAGCATGCAGACAGGCTTACGTTCCCCACAAGCTCTAGACACAGGCTTGCCTCTTTTTTTTTGTTAATTTGAATAATTTTTTTATGTTTTGGCTTTATGCTGTCCTCAAAACCTGGACAAGTGATGAAATTTTTCTCATGGAGTCCTTTATTTTACTCTTCCTTCAAACCAAACCCATATAATTATTTGAGAAAGGGGTTGGTAGACTCAGTCTTCCCAAGGATTCCTAAAAAATATTCCTGTTAGAGCAAGAAATCTCTATTGCATCTTGCTCAGAAGATCAAGACTGGAAGAAGGAAAGGCCTTTCAAGGCACCTTTGGCCAGAGAGGACACCCTGCAGGCTGTGTGGGAAGCAGATGACTCCCTCCCACAGCCAGCCTGCAGATAAGAGCAGCTCTCCAGTCACCTCTGCCTCCCAATTCCCATTATTATTGAGTGATGATTCATTTCAGAGCCTTTTCCCAAACTGCTGTTTATCATTACTGGGAACACAAATGCCTCGCTCAGCAAAGCTAAAGTGCAGAAACTTGCTGAGGTTCATTCTTTGAATTTCCATCACTTGAGACAAAAAAGTGGGGTTGATTTACATCCTCAGCTACAGAGAGTTGTCAGAATTAGTTGATTATTACTGCTCCGAGCTCCTGTGTCAGCTGGGCTTTGTGGGCTGGCTTGCCAGCACCTCACATCTCGTTCTTTGCATTGATTTTTTTGTTGTTGTTCCAGGATAGCTTTCCCACTGACTGATGGAAGAGAATGCAGTTTAAGCAAAAATATGGTATATGGCATATTCCTGATCTTTCTAAAGCATAAATCAGACCCAGAATATCTTTGTGGATGATCACTGTGTTGAGTTTTGTCATCCATTCCCATTTTTTTTAATGACAGATTTGTCCATGGGAAGCATTATGTGGCAGAAAATCACTCCTCAGAAGATGAAACTGTTCAGAATCCCATGAGCCAGGTTGTGCAAAACACAGAAGCAAGGCAGGAAAGAGTATTTCAGAGGTCAGAGCTTTGGACAACATCCTTCAAGGCAGGGGGACTCACTGAACAGTGTGTGACCTGTCAGTGTGGGCTCTGGGCACCAGGGTTTGGATGGGATCCCACACCCAGGACCCTGGCTGGAATTACAAAGATGTAATATTATGAAGGTATAATAGTCATGTCTCGAGTTTTTAACCCATTTGAAATGGCTGACTTTGTATCTGCATCATGGCACACTTCTTCAGCAACCTTGCCCCTTTAATTTGACTTTAATTTGGGTTTATAGTCTCTTGGCCATATTGAGTCCAGCCTGCACTGCTGAGTCAGAACACATTTCCAAGCTCTCAGAACTTCTTGGGTCCTTCACTACTGCCACGACAATGTTTGTGATTAACTTTCCCAACAAAAATATCTTTCCCTCACATACATAAATTTCTTTTATACTTTCTTCATTTAGTCCTTCCAGCTGCAGCAATGTTGTGTCCTTAACTGCTGCTGCTCACGCCAAACATTTTAAATTCCACAATAATTCTGTCCCAGATACACAGGTACCTTCTACTCAAGGTGAAATAATGTGGAAGGAGAATTTATCAAAATTTATTATCAAAACCCTCGAGGTGCTCATTTGGTGAGACAGAATCTCTTCTGTCTCATTGAAACCCTCCTCCTTCTAGTGGTTTCCAAAGTTATTTGTGCATAGAATTTTTCAGAGTTCTATTAATCACCACAATATTTCTACCTATTCTTCAGTTGCCTTTCTAGTTAAAAATCAGCCAGAACTGACCATAACAAATCAGGAATAATTTGTTTAAAAGGATTTTGCTAATCTGGGTCATCATTTATAAAAGGTGGGTCGTTAAGGCTGGATAAAAAGGTTTTTTGTTTTCTGGTTGTTTCCCCCTCCACTGCTGTGTTTAACACAGAATCAATTATATGGGATTAGGCACCGCTTTTACATATGGATATCTATTATGTCCAGACAGCAAATTTGGGAAACCCAAGACTCCTGTCCTTCTACAAGGCCAGTACAGATGTCAGCTCCTCAATCCACAGTAAAGCACCTTTCCTTCTTGCAGGAAGACAAATCCATTTTCCAGCAGCCTGGCTGGCTCGATTGCCTGGGAAGGTGTTGTGCTAATTATAAAAAGGGGTGGTGGAAATGAGGAACAAATCTGGTGTTACTGAATGCACAGGGCGTTAAAAACTAGGAATGTGGAAAAGAGAAAATTCTGTGCTTCAGAAACAGCAAAAAGATGTGTTTTATTAACACAGCTTGGACTTGTTTGGTAACTTCTGGGATCGAGAGGGAACGTTGGATAAGGATTGCTGCAGTTTCTGCCTGTAACACCTGTATGTGCTTACACAGGTAAAAAAGAAATCTCAAGGGAACTCTGGATAATCTGTCACTACATTTGCAAGCTGCTGGAAACTCAGGAATAAGGGACAGCAAACAACAGCACAGGCACTGCGCTCAGGAAAGGACTGGCCGTGGCACTCGGGCTGGCTGACAGGCTGCGGATCAGCCAAAGGCTGCACTCGGTGATCCCCGAGGTCTTTCCCGACCCAAACATTCCGTGCCTCTGTGACACTGGGGACGGGAAATGCCACTTTGGAGGGGCTGGCAGAGTCTGCTGGCAGCACCAGTGACACCAGAGGTCAGCACGGGCACAGCTCCGTGGGCAGCGTGGGGCCCTGCGAGCGCTGCCTCCCGCAGCCCCGGCCCGGCACCGCTCGGGCTGCACCAAGCGCATCCTGCCCTGGAAAAACGAGCTCCTGGCAGCTGCTGATGGTCTCTGCAGCCACAAGGCAGCGTCAGATCCCGTCTGAAAAAACTCCCAGCGCTCCTACAGCTGCTAATAAGGTGGATCCCAAGGCCACGGGAGAGAAAAAGGCACCAAGGAGGCTGTGGAATGAAAACTCATCCTTAGATAATATTAAAAATGAGGCTGGAACTCAAGGAAAGGTGCACTGAGGAAGCCAAGAGTTGAAAGACAGCAAGGATCTCTCAGACATGCTAAGTCTGCCTTCATTTCAGTATCATTTGTAAAATCTAGGAGTTCTCCAGGCACAGGAGAGGAGTAATAGTAAATGATAAAGGGAGGGGGGAATAATAAACGATAAAGTTGGAGTGTAGTTAAAGATGACTTCCAGCCTGAAAATGAACACTTCACCTCAGTTGTGGGCAATCAGATAGCTCTGCATTCGGAAGGATGCGGAGCACAAAATCACAAGTGTAAGAGAAAGCATTTTTTGTAGTGAGTCCCTCAAGTTCAAGTAACACCTTATGATGGAAGAAAAGCAAACAGAAACATCTCGATTTAAACAGGAGAAAGTTTTTTTTTTCAACTTACCCAGAATATTTTAGCAAAAAAAAAATTCTATTTTAACATATTTTGGAATACAAAGACATTTCAGAATGGAATTACTGAATAACACAAGAAAGCTGCCAGTGCAGAAAGAGTAAATATGTGACATTTGTATTCTGTGTTTGAGCAGGGAAAAGGCAAGATGACGTGCCAGCCTCATCTGAGGGAATACTTCCACTCTCAGAATAACTCTGGAGAATGTTAAAAACTGGCTACAAAGGCTACACTTTTTAAAATGAAGTAGCACAAAGGTTTTGTTTGCAATAATTTTTTTAAAAGCAGGTAAAAGAATTTAGCAAGCCACAGTAATGATTTTCTTTGTTGTTGTTCTTTTTCCATTGGATCTCAAAATGTCAAGGGAACTTCTTTAGACTGGAAAGCAGCAGGTCCTGTGCTGGTGCTATTAAAGGACAAATGAGACAACCTGGATAATTAGGAGCCCATAGGCCTGGCATCAGCCCAGGCAAAATAATGGAGCAATTCCTACAAGTCTCAATTAACGAAGGATGAAAGAAGGGATGTAGAATGAATGCCAGTCAATATGATTTTTTTTTGGAAAACAGAACCTGCCAAGCTGGCATGGCATCTTTGAAGAGAGCACAGGAACCAGGTGCTGTTCTGTCCTGCCCACTTCCAGAGAACAGTTGGGATGGCAATAAAGTTCCCTAAAAATTGCACTTTCCTTAGAAGGGAGATTATACATCAGCATGCCATGAAACACCTGCCCAGCAGTTTTACTGGGCCTGGAGTGTTTAATTGGGGTTTGTGTTTTCCAAGAACTATTCCTCTATCCTTCACTCACGGCATGCAAATGACAAGCCTCTATTAAACACAATTGTTCCAACTTAATAGCAAAGGGAAGCTGCTGGAAGAAATGTTCCTAAATCTCATTGAGGGGAGAGACCTGTTGCTGTGGTGCTGGTGTGGAAAAGGCTGAGTCTGAGCTTCATTTCCTCCACATTGAAACGATCTACTTTCTAAATCATTATCATAAGAAGTTCTGCTGCTTTGCAAAGACCACGATGCAAATTCTTGCAAGTGGCACAAGTTTGTGATGTTTCTCAGCCGATGTTCTTTCAGCAATCCCAGCAGACCTAATTTAATTTCTAATCATTTCACCATGCCTAACACATTTTTCTAAATTACTTCTGCATTTGTACTCAGAGGGAATACTGGCTGATTTTTGCTTATAAAGCTTTCCCCTTTCATTCCCATTGTTTCCTATGCAGAGGGAATGCACAGAGCAATTCCGTGATCAGCTGCTTTCACTCCATGCCATATTTCAATAATAATATGGCACATACTGTGCATTCCATATATTTCATTTCCCTCCCAGCTCCAGTCTCTATCACATTACACACAGAAGCACTGAACCTCATTCTGGGCCTGGGACATTTTTTGAGACAGCCCAGCAAAATATGGGAGTGCACAAGTTCACTGCCAGAGAAAATGTGTCCCTTTTGTTCCTATTTAATTACATTTTCATCCTTTTTAGAGTAAAAGAATGGCATATTTAAAGCCTTAAGCTATGTTAACATTATTATTCCCACTGTACTATAAGCAAAAAGGAAAACAATGGGAAAGCAGCAATAGCTATAAATTACAGTAAGTGTTCTGGTGCTTTGCCAGACACGTGGCAGAAGTTTTCATAATTTCATGTCAGCAAATTTGTAACATGCTTCTGTTTGTATTCCTTTATTGCTTCCAGCTTCGGTAATCCTTTTGTTACTCTTGTGAAAATTCTTTTCTGAATTTTTGTGTTCCTTTGAATGATCAAAGAAATCCTTGCTCAAAAAACAATCATCATCTATTAAGGCAATCATGTCCCATACTGAATTTACCTCCTGAAGTAATTCTCAAGGAAATCTCTAAGGATTTGTGACAAACAGGTTTGGTTACTTTCTCTTCAAAATCACTAAAAAACTTCTTTCTTATCTTACAACTTCACATGGTGCCCTGCTCAGAATTTTTTTCAGATTTGAAGACAGCTCAAATTTAATGCAGAGATGCCATTGCCACACTGGGCAATTCCAGCCTCAATCTTCCTCTTGTTTAACACACCTCCATCTCTAAATTCTCGAGCCCTTTGAAGAGCTACATAACTTCTCCATCTATTTCAGAGCCTGGATCCATTCTCTCCAAATATTAGATCTGGTTTTGCCTCCTCCTCTTTTCCCCTCTCGAAAGGGAAATAGAAAAGGAAGCACAACCTCTCCACATAGGAAAAAAAAGAAAAACACACCTCACACTTTATAATGACATGCATAAAAGAAAAATATCTGTAAATGAATGATACAATGCATAAATTTTAGTGTATCATCTGTGCCATGCCAGAAGTTCTTAATCAATACAACAGAGATCTAACAACACATCAATAGCTGATTTAAAACTGCATACACTCCTGCAGAACATTAATTATATTCTCAGAGCTCATTTATAATGAGCTTTTAATTAGAGAGGATGTCCTCACATCTTAATTCTTAAAAGCAGAGAAATGATGAGATGGTAGGTAATGCTTAAAATAGCCTGCTTTAATGTGGATTTCTTTTTCTTTTATTATACCAGGACTGTAAAGGCTCCTTGCTTAAAGTCACTTGTGGCGATACACGCGTCTGAAAAAGGAGGATTCCATTTCCTTTGTCATCAGTGAGGGTGGATATGGGACATCCCACCAAAGGATGCCTCCTCTAACATTCAGGGAAAGGTCAACAGGGCTGTGAACAAGAGCTAAATGCATTGTATGACTCCCTCACTTTGGGAGTTGACTGGCCAGTTTTTCTTCCCTTATTTAATTGTCTCATTAGACATTCTCCCCCACTTTAAGAAAATAAAGCACAGCAAAATCCTATACAAAATGTCTGCTTGCAGCTCTGTGTAAAAGCTTTGGTACTTCCCAGCATAGTTCCTGATGAGAAAGTCTGTTTGCTTAGGCAGTGAGATCCAATCAATAAACCCACCTGTATTTTTAAATTCAGCAGCTCAGGTTTATCCAATTCTGCCATTTCTAGTAGTGCACAAAGGCCCTGATGTCTCTGTTGGGACAGACACGTGGCATTTGTCACGTTAGGGTTCAACAGGAGCTTGATGTGATTACCTGGTTTGCTTTCATTTGGTTTGCACTGCACTTCCTCCACGCACTCTGCAGGAAACCAGCCAATATGTCCCCGGGTGCTGCCTTCCCAGAACCCGCCTTCTCCGATGCTCAGAACTAAACAGGGGAGACACAGGCAGAGTTACCTTTTGCCTTCTCACAGAAATACAGCATTATTGCATTACACATTCAGCAAGAACTGAAAAAAAGCAAATACTGTGCAGTAACTCAAACGCTGGTATCCCCAAAATTGGCACAGAGCAATCTTTAAGCAGGATCCTCCCTGCTCAGTCTTTGTAACCTTTCCCCAGATTTTTTTTACCACAAGTTTCCTTGGCCCTCACACACTTGTTTCCATTTTCAGTGTTCTCACTGCTGGTTTAGTCAAGGATAAATACATGGTAATACCACAACTCAAAACCCACTGTCTTGTCTGCTCAAACGAAGCACTGAACCCATTGTAAAACTGCACCCACACTGAAATGGATTTTAATAATACATATTTTGATATCTCCTGCTTTTCCTGCCTCCTAAGGAAACATGTTATTTGACTTAGTGGGTAGCTCCAGGGATCTGCAATGCAGGTTGAGTAATATGATTTAAGGATTTGAATACACAGCAAACACTTGAACCTCTCATAGGTGAGATACACAATGGAGATGCCTTTTGAAACATTTCAATGATTTTTTTTCTCAATAGAAGAAAACAACAATATGGAGGAGAGCGATTTGCCAATAAGAGAAAAGGCTTTCATCTGGCAGTTCTAATTATCTTGATACTAATTCTAGGACTCAGCAAGGATTCTGACAAAAGACAACAGAGCAACAACTGTATTAGTAAGCAACTGGAGGTGAATTATGGTGATGGAAGGATCCTAAGCACTTGCTCTGGTGTTTAAATTAGTATTATAAAAGTTCCTACAAACCACTGTATGTTTACTATATATTAGAAGACTACAAAGGTACTGTTAGAAAGATACTGTGCATAAATAATGGTACAAAGGCAATATTATCAACAAAACCAGGCTGATTGGGAATGTGGCTCAGACACACAGTACAGGTGCTCAGAGCACTCCTGTACCAAACACACTGCTGGGTGGGGATGTCTGAGCTTCCCAGCTCAGCCCAGCTCCATCCACTGAGTGCCAGCTCAGCCCCACCTGCCCCTGCTGAAAATCGAGGCTAATTAGTCCAAATCCATCTCTCTGCTAAGGGATTCCAAGGCCTGGGATACTGTCTCTGCAGGGTATTTCAGTGCAGGAGGGACATTAGTGTGCTAAGAGCTGCTCAGAGCTGCTTTATGGTCTGCAACACCAGCACTTTTGGCGCTGTTAAAACCTTGCCAGGCTTTAAAACCCTGGTCCCTGCCTGGCTGCAATTGAACTCGGGATCAGTGGAGCTGCTGCGACTCAGGGGCACTGAAGCTGAACTTGATTTGCACTATTTCAGAGCAGGATGAAAATCAAATCGATCACAGCCCAAAAAAACCCAAAAATAATATTTAAAATCCTGGTAATATGAAAGAAGTCTGGTTTGAGACACCAGGACCTGCAAAACTGCATTTGAAAGTAAATGTTTACCAGGTTTTTTATTAATACAACCCTAAGCTATTTGTGGTATCCCTTACAGAGCGTGGCCATCTATGAACAGAGACATTTGACAGCCAAGTGTTTATAAATATGTCAGTTTTAAGCCTTTTAAAGTAGTGTATTCCAAGAGACAGACTCCATGAACTGCACATTCACACACCGCTGCCAGTAAGAAGCACATATTAAGTCCCAGGAAACATCCATTAAGGGAAAATCCTACACCTGGATGGGTCCCAAATGCACAATTTATCAAGCACCTTTCTGACATGTATGAGGAAACCTACAACCTATAACTCCTATAAACTCAGGGAGTTATGGGAGACTGGGGGAGGGCACTGACCTTGGATGACACCAACAACTCTGAAAACTGAAAAACAACTGAAAATTGAGCTGAATAAAATAATGTTAGCTTGTCTTTTTTTTTTTAAATATAAACATGGGGCATAATTAATGGAAAAATATGTTGCTATATTCCAGGTGGTGCTGAAAATGTTTAAAGCCTGCGTACATTAACTAACACACACTGCCCATCTGATAATTCAGTGTTACATTAAACATTCCCTGATCATCCATCCAATATAAATGGGGAATTCAGCAGCTTCCAACACATTTTTAACAATGGAACCTCTGCTCATGTAAGAATGTATTTCTTAGATATGAGATAAGGAACTGGGAAAACTTAATAACCTATATATATATATTAGAATTATTGTAGAATTCTGCTGTACATTGGTTTAACTTCAGTCATAAAAGAGAGTGTAGGACTCCAGCCAAAAGAAATTTCCAAATGTGAGACAGTGAAAGATTCCTATTGCCAGTAATTAGTTGCCTTTTTTTTTTTTTTTGAGGGGAGTTTTCAGCACTGAATCTCAGTCCTGATTTCACTCCACAAACTGGCAAGATGCTCAGAACAAAAGCTACTTAGAGATTGAGACAGACTTCCCTAATTTGGTGTTTTATTAATCTGTCAGATCCGCTGTTTTGACGCTCCAAATTGCACGGATATTTCCAGCTCTAGAAGGAGAGAGGCACTGCGAGGAGGAAGTTGGGTATTTCAAACCCATGGAGTGATTTCATGTGTTTGTGGCAGTAGCAGCTGATGCAAATCAACACTTTTGGGAAAAGAAATTTGCCTTGGAAGTCCGTCTGTGAGCGCGGGGTGAAAAGGGATTCCTGCAGAGCAGAACCAGACCCACTGTAGCCCATTATTACATGAATTATTGAGTATCAGCCATCTCTAATAGCCAGAGCAAAGGAAAAACACATGTAGTCCTGCCCGAAGACATAACATCCATGGAAAATAGGTGGAAGGGTGAAATGAGTGCTGCTGGAATGCAGGCAGCCTTCAGCATTCCGGGAAAAGCATCATGCTGGGGGCCAGGAAAAGAAGGAAAAGCCTGCTGGAGCTGCAAGAGGCACAAAGGTGGCACAAGAGGCAAGTGAGGGACAGCCCTGGGTTCAGCTGATGTGCAGAGACAGACAAATTGTTGGGGAGATGGGGGACAAGCTCATATTCCAACGTAGAGGTTGAGATCCAGATGGTTCTGCATCCCCTAAAACCTTGAAATGATCTCCATCCACCTCCATTAATGGTGCCATTAATAGGAAATCCTGCAGCAAGAGCCAAGGCCGTAGTAATCTACAGATCTATAAAAACTGGCAACACTTCCCTCACCCCAACGTGGGGAACTTAAAGGATAAATAGAAAAATGCCATTTAGCCATTGTACTCACCAATGTTTTTTTTTAGAATGAGGCCTCAATTTCTATCTTTCCTCTCCCAAAAATGTTTAAGGGACACATTGTAACAGGTAATGCGTTACCAGCAAGAGATTTTCTAATCAACCTTTTCCCTGCTGAAGGATAAAACAATGGGAAATCAAAGGATAACTTTCCCCAAATTAATAATAAGGCTTTCTAATTTCCAGTGGTTTTCCCTTTTCTTTTGGTAAAAACAGAAAGTGTGGTTGCTATGGCAAGAGCAGGTCAGAGGCTCTTCACACACAGCCTGAATTACAAAAAAGAAGCTGATGCTGTAAGAGTGAAATAAACGTTCTTGTAACATCAGGAATCCTGGGACATCTTTTCACAACAGAAGTGTGGTTTAAAAGAAGGGCTGTGTCCAATTATATGAACAAAACTGCAAAGCAAAACTGGATGAGCAGCAAGCAACAGGATAGCAGGAAAACATGGATAGGCAGGTGCCAATCAGGAGCTCGTATTTTAATGCCTTTAAGGTATTATACCTAAAATCAGCCAGATTCTAACAGAAAATTATATATATCAAATATTTTACAATATTATGTGTTGTAAAATTATAGAATAGAGCACAGAATGCTTTGTCTATTTAGGTCTATTGGCAATGTATTTATTGCCATTGATATTAATATAACATACTAATCTCAGATTAATTACTTAATATACCACGAAAATCATTTTAATCAAAAGAAGGTAGAATTTGTACCCTTCCACATTACAGCTCCCTCCATGCCCCAACAAGAAATGAAAGTATTTTTTCCCAACAAATTATGGTGACTACTATTTCTAAATTCCTTGTGATATTGAAATGCCCAGGAGCGAATTATTCCAGGCAGCTTTATTTGCAAAAAAGTCAAGGAAATTTAAAGCCAAATTCAGGCCAATGTCTTTACATCTGTTACAGGATGTACCCAAAATGCCTTTGTAATGCCTAAATCAATGTTTAGTGCTTGGATAAACTGCATTCTTCTTTATTGGGAAAATAAATAATCGTATAGCTTGGGAATGAGAGACCATGTTCTGGGGAAAAAAGAACATTTCTGCAACCAGCAGAAAAAAAGAAAAACCAACAGAATTACAGTAAAGTATAAATTTGGAAATCCATTGAAAAAAAAAATCTAACAGCTGAACCAGCCTGTGCTGATGTAAGAACTCTGGGTTTGTGTCCCGAGGTAAAAATCTTCTGGATTTTCTTCTTTGAAATACAGTGGATTTTAAATTTCTAATTGGTAGAAACCTAACTTCTTTCTCTCAGAAATAATTAACATTACAATTAAGGCTTTTCCATTGCTGAAATGTTTGTTGTCTGATGGAAGTTTTCAGAATTATTTGTCTTTGGCAGGAGAGCTTCCAGATGACACACAGTCTAGGCAGGAACACTTACTGGGGGCTGTGGTGTCTCATCCCCGGATGTGTTCAAAGCCAGGGACTGGGACTGGATGATCCTTAAGGTCCATCCCAACCCTAAAAACATCCTATGATTCCACGATTCTTTGATGAAAACAAACTTTACAGGCAGCATAAATGAAGGTCAGCATGAGTTACAACCTAATCTTGCTCTCTGTTGGAGAGAGAGATTTTTCTGACTCGGTTTCTTTCTCTGCCCCTCCTGGCTCCTGACAGCAATCCCTCCCTCCCTGGGAGGAGTGCTGAGCAGGATCTGGCTGTTCTGCCTTATGGGCAGGCTGCTTCTGGCTCCCAAAGACGTCATCAAGAGAGCCTGACAGAACCTGAGGTCAGTGCAGCAGGAGTGGGGAGGAAATCAGTGCCCCTCACTCTGCTGCCAGGCACAGGGAGGGTTCCAGCACCAGCGACTGTGCCCCAGCTGCCACCCAGGAAATGTTCCTGTGCCCTCCACCAACAGGCTGGAAGGGAAGCCTCGTGTGTCTGCAGTGAATGGGTCTGGCTGATTGACCCGAGCAGTCACACTGGGCTGGGGCCCTGCAGACGTTTCTTGTGGTGGAGAAGGAAATCCAGCAGTTCTTTCCCAGCTTGGGCCGTGGGAGCTCATCGAATTAGGGAGATAACGCAAAGATCCTGCCTTAAAACACCTCCTCACCTTTTCTCACCTCTGCTTTCCCGGGAAAGAGACAGTGCAAACAAGCACTTCAGGAAAAGATCCTCGGGGTGAGAACATGACTGGGGCTACTAACAGAGCAACCACTCTCTACGTCAAACCTACAAATACAGTAAGCTGCACGTAATCCCCTAAATCTGAGGAAATATGGCTCAGATGAAATAGAACTGAGTGAGCTGTGCTGTTCAACATTTGGCCCTCTGTGGGAGCTTTTCTCCCTTTTTCATCTTTTCCATAAAGTTTCTATGAAGATCACCTTTTCCTTGTTGTTTAGGTGTCTATGAAATAGCTTTGAGAAAGTGAGGGAGACAGGGAAACAGTGTGAGAAATAAATCTGCACTGATTCAGTTTTGGTCAGAAATCAAACGTTGCAAAAATCCACCCGCTGATCTCCAGCTCAGCTGAGGAAGGTGCAGACAGAGCCAAGTTTGCTCTTCTCCACAGGGATGCCCAAACTTGAAACCAGGGGAATTCAGAGAGAATTAATGGAGAAGAGACCCCAAGCCAACCTAGATGCAGAGCCTGTAGTGCTGTGTTACACCACACTGCTGCACTCACAGCTCCTCTCCAACTCCTGGTGCTCCCTGTCCCCTGAATATTCCAGGCCAGTTGCTGACTACTCAAGAAAGGATGTGTTAAAGTAGCCAAGCATGATGGCAGAGGGGATTTGTGGATGCTTTTACATCCTGATTCCTTCCCACAGCCTCTGACAGCAGAGGGAACCCTCCTGCTGGAGCGGGAGCAAGGCTGGCTCTTTGTTAGAACATTTAGATAGCACCACTCTGTCCTGATCTTCAGGTACAAGGAACTCGAAGGAATGAGCTGGGACAGGACCTGTGATGAGCCATAATTTATCATGTTAAGAATTGAAATCAAACCCATCAAGTCAGGAGACAGAAAGGAGGAAAACAGACCAGTGAACCTGGCTAAGATTAATATTCCATTTCGCATTCATTTCACCCTTCATGTGAGAGAGCAGCTGAACAGCACCTTACAAACCTCTTAGGTTAAATTCTGCTGCCCCGCTTACCCACACAAGGTACAAAATGCTCTTGAAGAAACAAAACAGCCTTCCTGAGGCTCTTCCCTTCCCAGTATTTTGTTTACTAATCTAACAAGTGCAAAAGCCCAGGAGACCAACTTTCTTCCTGCCCACAAGCACTGTCTGTTGGCAATATCTTCGAGCACAGCAGGGGTTTAATAATCTTTCTTTTTCCAAATGACTTACAAGTGGATTTCACAAGAAATGAAAATGTAAGCGATATATTTGGATTGCCCTGCTGGCTGAGACCACGCTGAAATGAAAGCAGAGCCACAAGGGTCAGTATTTCTGATGCACAGAACTACTGACTTCCTGCCCAGAACAGATGCTTGAGTTGCTGCTACTGAGTTACTCCTGCTCCTCTGACCCCGAGGAATGGAGCTGAGAGCTACTTTTGGGTTTACCACAACCCTTCTCTGATGTGCACACTGTGCCTGCACCAGAGGCATCTCGGAAGGCTCATGGAAAAGTCTGTTGGAGCATATTTGAGATACTGAAATAACTCCCCGTTTTTCCAGACACTGGGCACTAGAAAAGGTTGAGAGAGTTGGAGGGGCCAGCCTGGAAAAAAGAAGGATCTGGGGAGACCATGAAAAACAAAGCTGTGAGCAGGGTGAGACTTCAAAATCTCTCAAAGTATTTGAATCAGGGGGGTTTTTTCTTTCTAGGTCAGTGAAGGATAGTTCATGTGCATTTTAGGTATGTTTTAATATAACCCAAATTCTAAAAACAATTCTGATTGTTTGGTTTCCAAGTGACCAGAGCCTGTCTGCACCTGGAACTCGGACCTGTTACCTTCCCCAAAACCTTATCTATTGCTTTATCTTCATGGCCAAGAAAACTGTTGATTCTTTGCCCACAAAGAACTCTGGAGCATTGCATTCTCTGAGTTTTGCTATCAAACAGACCACTTCATTTCCAATTCCTTTTACAGATATTTTATACATGTTTGTGTGCATTTGGATTGTGGCAGATTTATTGCTATGGGCTTTTAGATACAGAAGGAAGAAAGAAACAAAATATGTTAGAAGTGTTTCGGTGAGGAATCAAACTAGCTCTCCTTCATTTGTGTGAAAACAGAAGATTAGGGCAGTTCTGGTATAAATAAAGATATCAGATTTATTTTTACAGCAGCCATGGCTCTTCTCTCATGAGTGGCAGACACACAAATGATGTCAGTGTGTATGACTAACAACTAAAAATACAGCAGGTATTTTTGTACAGGCTACGTCATATCCTATTAATACAAGACCATTTTGTTTAGTTTACATTTTCTTTGAACCTTGCCCATTCACAGATTTCTCTGAGAAGTTTCCTTGTATCACACACTGTGAACTATTGTCACTCAAGCACTTCTACCAGTTTTAGAAAGAATAAAAAGCCCTGCTTCATCTCCATCTGATGAAAACACTTCATCAAGAGTTTAGGAACTCATCCCCCCCGTGACCCTTCTAATTCTACCAAGTTAAAAAAGAAAATCCATAAAAACATTTCCCAAGTAATCCCTTTCTCTAATATGTTGTTCTGGGTTTTTATCCCTGCAATAAATGCCTTGCTACATCTTTGCTGTGATTAGTCTCATGGGATGTACTCGTGATGACATCTCCCTGGGGTCAGGCTGAACACGGGGCACAGTCCCACAGCCAGTGCCAAGCCACATTTAAATTCCTCGAAGCAATCCAAGAGCCAGGACTTGGACATCAGTGTCTTACACACAACAGTGCAGCCACCAAGCTGCCAGAGGAGAGGGGCCAAGACAAAGTTTTTCCGTTCCTCAGTGAGGCTAAGGTATTTCCAGAGCGAAGGAAAAACTGAATTCCATGGGGTTTAATGTTCTCCCATTTCCTCCAAGCACTGCACAGAGCAAGCTGCTGAACCCCAAACAGGCATGTGCTCCCTGGGCCATGGTCTTGCTAAGTAAGTTTTAAAAGACAGAAAATACATCCAGTACCGAGAATTCCTGCTCAAAAAGAGGAAGAAAAGCAGGATCTCCTTATAGTCAGCAGTTCTGGCACTCCCACAGCACTGAGGACTCTGAGTTCTACTGCCTGTGCTTTTGGAGGATGGAGAGGGAGCCCATCCTGCTCACATGGGGTAATTTTTTTTTAACATCACAGAATCCTGGAATAGTTTAGGTTGGAAGGGGCCTTCAAGATCATCTTGTTCCAGCCTTCTCCTAGTGGAAGGGACACCTTCCACTAGCCCAGATTGCTCCAAGTCCCCTCCAGCCTGGCCTAGAATGCTTCCAGGGATGGGGCAGCCACAGCTTCTCTGGGCACCCTGTGCCAGGGCCTCCCCACCCTCACAGGGAGGAATTTCTTCCTCAGATCTCGTCTAAATCTACAATCTTTCAGGTCAAAGCCACTGGTCTTTGTCCTATCACTACACTGATTCTCTAGCAATAATTACATTTTGACTGAAACAGGGACGGGAATCCAGATTTAATTGGACCTGGATTTTTGGCACAAAAAGTTTGAGCGGCTCCTTCAATGCTGTTACACAACGGAGACCTCTTTAAAGCACCAGTGTCTTTTCCCCTGCACTCTTTGTTCTCTCCATGACCTTGCCGTGTTCATTCTGACATATTTTTTGCTGCAGCTGAGGAACCATTGACACGGTAACACGAAATAAGATTTGATCTTGTTCTGGAAGTTTTCCCTTTGATTATCTCCGGGAACCTGTCACACACTGTTCCAGCCCTACCATGCAAACAGCCTTAAATCACATTTCACAAGGTTTCATCCTAAGGAGTAACACTGACAATCCCTATGCACGCTTGTTCTTTTCCCAAACCCTCTCCAAAAGCAGGCTGACACGTACAGAAACCTCGCCAGGCTTTGCTGCAGCAAAGTTCTCTAAAATGCTTTAAAACAAATGGACCTGGAAAAACTCTGCCAGATTTCAATTCAACGTGCAAATCAGATTCTTGAAGCTGAAAAAATAATCCCTGCAGGAATGATTTGATGTGGGATGGGCACATCCCCCTTTTGCTGACAGCAATAATTAATGTTTTATTTCCAATAAACTTATGTTTTCCCCACAAAGGAAAAAACCCAGCCATAATTCCATTTTTTATTTCAGCATTTTGAGGGCCCCCCCCACAAATCATTGGTCTCACATGTAGACTACACCATTGTAAGAAAATATGAAAAGTGGACTAATTCCTTCCTGCAGTGTTTTCCAGTGACTGTCATAATAATTTAGAATGAGGAGCTCCTGAATTAATTTTTCAAAAACATTGAACACTTCATTGAAATTTAAATCCTTTATTCTGGGCTTGTTTTTGCATATAATAGTCTCAAAACCTAATGTAAACCAGCTGCCAGACAGTGAATGCCTCTAAAATATCCAGCACTCCAAGCAACCTGTTGCAGTGCTTCCTCTTTTGCCAGGAAACACAGTTTTTTCTGTGTCTTTCCCCAGAACTGCCCAGAGTTGTCTTATTCTGTGTTGTTGAACAAGCTGTGTTGTTGATTTTACATCCTCTGCATGAGCAGAATATTCCCACATCCTTCAATCCAACAGGACAACAGAACGTGTGTGTGTCCAACACCTGCCACAGAACAGCCACTCCTTCCTTGTCCATTGACACCTCTGAACACACTGAGTGGAGAAGGTTATTTAGTACCCCCAAAATTTCATCCTGGTCCTTGTGCACCATGAGATCATAATCGCTGCTTCCTACCTGATCAGGGAACTGCAAAATTCTCTTTTCAGCCCTGCAGACTCTAAGTTTAACCTTCTTCCTTCGTCCTTGCATTTAAAATTAACCTTGCACGTTTTACCTTTAAGAGCAGCATCCTTCAGATTTCTGTCCTACACCTTCTGAGGGCTGGACTTAACAAAAATTATTAAACCCACAAATGCTTCAGAATCAGTACATCCAAAAATAAAAATGCAAAAATACCTTCTAATGGCTCCCTATTTTTTTTTTTTCCAACTACTGCTTGAAGGCTCAAGGGAGGAGGTATTTGAAGTTTTCCTTTGTGAGATGCGTAGTTCCCTTTGCAAGAAAATTTGCAGCTGCTTAACACTTTTATTTAGGACACTGAATTTATTCCCTTTTGTTTGATTTCCATAACTGTTGTTTGATTTGTATGGATCCCACACAAAGTCTCTTTTATTCTGTTTTACCTGGATGTGCAAAACCGCAGCGTCACACCTCACTCTTGGCAAGGCGAGTCCTGTAAACCCCATCTCCCATTTTTTCAGCTGGATCTGGATGGATTTACTGCCTTCAAAGCAATAACAAAGCCTGGCCTTGATTTAAACCTGGCCTTAGCAGGAAAGTGCAGCAGTGAACAGAAATTTCACACGCACCACCACGCTTCCTCCACAATTGCATTTACAGGAGGTTCTCCCTACCCACTTATCCAAAGTCCCGTGAGGGGACATTTTCTACTTAACCAATTAAATGTTCCTTGAGGAAAGGGCCTGAAGCACAGCTGACCTTACCCCCGTTCCCTTCCTGAGCTCTTTAGATAGCTGACTGTTTACAACCCCTTAAAGCCCTCGAGTGGTGCCTCTGGAATGGCTCCAGAAGCAAATTCCGTGCTCTGGGTAAGAGACAGTGGTGCTATTACTGCACATAGCTGTGAGTTGTAGCAGCACTTTGAAGTCAGTTAAAGTGGCAGCTAAATATGCACTGGTTACAAAACAGAGCTGGGAGCAAAATGCCCTGCAAAGAAACAAATGCATAAAAGCACTTCCACCATACAAATTATTTCCACCCCTGCAAAAGAGAATTTTAACATAAAATTCCCACCTAGCAGGAGAAAAGGTTTATTCCAAATGAATCAGGTGCTCACCTTTGACTCTATCTCCTTTGTGCAGGTGAATTTCCCCTTCCCCTTGAGGTTGATATGGCTTTACGACGATAAAAAGTCTCCCAGGGACAGCACTGTAGAGCTTCCTTTTGGGACCCTGATAATCCAAGGCAGACAGAGTATCCTTGTTGGCACTGGGACTGTAAACGGCACTGGAAATTGAAATTAAAAATCATTAACAGCTTATTCAAAAGGGGAAAGTTAATCATTTACCATCACACTAGCAGGATTAAATTAAGCAGTGAATAACGAAGCTGTCTTCCAGCAAGACATCTAACCCTGCAGAAAAAATACCAAACAGGAGCTTTTAAGGGTTGAAATCTTTCAGTGTGAAACACAATCAATATTCACCTGACCATAATGGCCTAGAACAGAAAACACACAACATTAAAGCTCTCAGTTTTTCCACAAATTAAACCTGCACCGTCCCAAGACCTAATTAAATTCAAAATTTATATGCCCATCATACATTCCCAGAATGTCAATTTGTCAGAGGGGCTTGAAAACGTCTGTATTTACAATCCTTGGGAATGGATATCTTTGTAGCACGGAGTGAACAAGTGAGACCGCTGAATTATTAACTAAATGGACCGAATAATCAAGTTACTTCATCACTCCCAGGCCCGGGGCTAAATTTAGATCTGCACAAAGCCCGGTGCTTGTGGTTAACATTTTCCAAATGATCATTTCTCCTGGATGGCAACCGCCAGCTCACTCACTGACTCCAGCATGTGCCCAGGAAAGCCACAGGTCACCACCAACTCGCAGTCTACTCATGGTGTACAAAAAAGGAATTGCTGAAAGGTGGTGAACAATGCATAAGATCATCATTAAACCTGTGGGAAAATGAGTGAACTGTCAAAAATATATGAAAAGAGAAAGAGGCAAATACTAAAGTGGGTGGGAAACCTATAGGATATATCATAACAAACTTGCAGGACACTAGCAGTGAACTTAAAAAAAAAAACCCAAAGCATTAAAACCTTCCGGTCTTAAACATAGAAATGGCAAATACTCATGAGAAGAAACAATATTAATAGAGATTGCTAGGGAAAAGTTAGGCTACCAAAGGAAGAAGGGTGATTTAGTGGTGGTTGAGCACTATGACACTCTGCTTGCCTTCTTGTAAGAAAGTATCTCAAACTGCTTTAAGCAAAATTAAATGCAACGGCTGGGTCTGCTGGGTTTTAACCCCCTTTTTTTTATTTTTAACCAGTCTCCTACCAAAATGGGAGCCAGTAAGTCAGCAGGTACAGAAGAAGTCTGGTAAAAACCCAGACCTAATGGATCTTTCCTATCAGGAACACTCCCATTTTCCTGCAGTAACTTCTTCACCATTTGGAATTGCATCCCCCTTTCACCTTGCTCTGTTCTATTACTGTGAAGAGGTGCTGATCATGGTAAGCCACACTCAGCAGTTTAAAAGTGAGCTCTGGTTGCATGTCTGTGATGGAGTTGGCACCAGAAACCTCAGCCAACTCTCACAGTTGTTTAAAGAAAGCCTGGAAAAGATGACATTCAGATTTCAGTTCTTTTGCTCCATTCCTTTTTCCTTGTAAGTGAAGGAACAGTCATCACCATAAAAAAAACCCCAGATCTATAAACTATAGCTACACAGCTGATTTCCACTTGTATCAAGCTGTGTTTCTGCCTAGTCTGGTGGCATCTATTCCCAGTGTTATCTCCCAGCATCCACTTTAACTGCGAGCACAGAAGATACATTCATTTTCTCTCTTGCTGAAAGAGAAAAGGGAAATGGCACATTAAACCCACACAAGGAATGCAGAACTTCTCAGGCAACAGGCTCACTAATGGAAATCAGGGCTGCAACATGGGGTGCAGGACTTTTTAAAAAGAGATCTTTCCTCTCCCTTGCTTGTCCCCAGCGTGGGCTCCAAGCCCAGGAAGGAGCAGGAGGAGGATGCAGAGATTTCAGGAGATGTGTGGACATGTTTCCCTCTCAGCCAGAAGAAGGTGGCCGTCCTTGGCAGTTCAGCCCTGACTGAGGCTGTGTTGGCACCTCATTCACTAATTTCTGTGGCGTAAGTTCCACAGGAAGGCTGGCCCTTGCATTCCCAGCTTCCCCCCCTGAGCACTTCGCTGTGGAAAGCAACAGCCTCATGAGAATCACAGAACACTTTGGCTTGGAAGGGACCTTTAGGATCATCCAGTGCCACCCCCTGCCATGGGCAGGGACATCTTCCATTGGATCAGGCTGTTCCAGCCTGGCCTTGGACACTTCCAGGGATGGGGCAGCCACAGCTTCTCTGGGAAATCTGTTCAAGTGCTTCGCCACCCTCTCAGGAAATAATTTCTTCCTAATATCCAATCTAAATCTCTCCTCTTTCAGCCTGAGGAGATAAAACACCTGAGCCACCTGGGCTGCAAAGGTCACACGAAGCCCTTCCAGCATTGCTTTCCAGCACTCTCCACAGCACAAATCCCACAAACCTCATTAACCCTTTGTCACAGTCTGACCTCCTCCATCACCCTGCCCCTTCTGGCTGCTTCTGCTCCACAACCCAACCTCCTGCTCTGTCAAAAAGGGCTTTTCCATCTCAGAGGAGCAATAGCTTCATGGTGACTGCTATTATTTGTTATTATTTGCAAATAAGAAGCAGAGACAGCAACAATTCCCACATTTAGCTGACAGTAAGTAGGTGGTCACGCATTAAACAAAATCTGTGAGGAAAGTCTCATATAAGGTGCCATTCCTGACTGCAAAATGGGCCTGTGGCAAGAAAAGGCATTACTTGCAGGAAAAAATATATTTAAAATCCTTTTAGTTGTCTTTAAATTTAGAGAGCTTCCAGCTCTGTTCTCAGTACTTGCACGTACTCTGGATTTCTCTGAAACCAGTCTTGGTGGCACAGAGGGAAGTCTGCAGCTGGGTAGCACTTTCAGCAGCTGTGATGCTGAGGCACTAAGAGAAAGACCAAAATTTCATATCCACAAACTCTCAGGCATTAAATTGCTTTCCACTATCATCTGAGCTACTTTTCAGAAAGAGGAAAGAGGCTGAATAAAGTCAAAGCAAGTAAATGTTTGCTTAGTCAAAAAAAAAATTCTAATTGTTACCCCCAGCTCAAAGGATTGCTTATATTTCTGGAATTTGAAGTGTGTTATCACAGGAACATTGATGAAAAGGCACTTTTTATCCCTTTCAGCTAAAATAATCACTGACTCTAAGGTAGAACCTCCCTCTCTGGTGGCATCAGCAGGACCCAGTGGAACACAAGAACCCTCATTCTCAGAAAGGCATCTCACAGCCACTCCTCACTCAGCTGAAGCCTCGTTGAAGACTAGTTTTAAGCTGATACAGGGCTCTGGGAGGAAATGCCACCCAAATTATACCTAAATGAACTTTTGACGTTATTGTAACATACAACAAAGCAAGATGAGCATGAAACCACTGGCATAAGAAATCTGTATCCCCTTCCTTCCCTTTAATTTCACTCCCTCTCGCATTCCAGACAACTTTGTCTCACAATACAGCAGGTCTCCCCTGTCCAGCAGCATTGTTTCCAGCCCAAACAGTGCCTGTTTCCAGCCCAAACAGGGCCAGGGAGAGCAGAGGAACAGACAAGGTAAGAGGCAGTGTCAGCTACATGATATTTTGTTTTACTGACTTGAAAACTCCCCTGAAGATCCATTACACTTACAGACAGCAAAGAGAAACCAACAACTGCATCTCTTGACAATGCCCAAGTTCTTTTCTACTCTGAAATGCAGATATTTTTATATATATATATATATATTAGGAAATAGGAGAGACAAAGCCTGATTTTTAGATGAGTAGTGAGTTAAAAGTGTTTGGCCAAAACATGTGAGCTCTGGTTCTCTCCAGCAGTGCTCAGCTCTGATGTCTCCCTGCATTTTTGCAGCACTTCAACCACTTGCCCTGGTGCAGCTCCATCTCTTCCACATTTGACAGGAGTTCCTGAGTCCAGGGCAGTGGCTTCTCAGAGCTGCAGCCCCCAGCTGTGATCAAAACTTAGGCCCAGCCCTCTGCTTTATTCCATGGCTTACAATACCTACATGACTCTAATTAGTCAGGATTTGCTCTCCAGTGGGACAGAGCTGTAGGATATTTGCCCAGAATGCCTGCTAGATCACATTACTGCCTCTATTCACTCTTTGGTTCAGCACACACCTACAGAAGAGAGAATTTGAACAACCTCTGCTCCATCACCCATGAGCAGCTCCAACACAGCTTCCAGGCACGACCAATGAAGGGATCAGGTATCCCAGAAACAGTTTGCTTTGCTGTTAATGCAATGTTAACGTTATTTCAGCTATGGGAAGATGTGCAGAGCCAGCACCTTGATCTGGAGGTGCAAGTCTGTGTTAAGTCACTGCTGAACCTGCAAGCCTGCCTGGCTGCTGGAGCTCTGTGAGGAAACAGCTGGCTTTGGTGTTTCCAGTTCAAATATTCACACTTGGGCACGGCCCACTGTGCTGAGAATGAATAACTATACATTCCAGAGAGTGCAAATAACATAAAGGAAGGTGACAGGCCAGCATGGTGCCTTTAGGGATGCCTCTAGGGATACCAAAGCTCACCTGATGTGCCTGTGCTGCTGCCTCTTGGCATCCTCTCCCAGCCTGTTGAGGGACGGCGAGCGGCTCCGGGAGGACGGAGTGTAACTCCCCACGGTTTTTACAGTTCCATTGGGATTATTCTGCATCTGTTGGAGCAGGTGAGGGGAAAGGCTGCGGTGTGAAGAGGCGGAGGAGGAGGCCGACCACTCGGGGAGGTTGTTGATGTTCAGGTTGTTGTCGCTGTTGGAGCGGAGCAGGATCCGGGGGGCTGCCAAGGTGCTGGGAGGCCTCCTCCTCCTGTTGGAGTAGGTGGGAGCCTCCCTAAAGGGCACTGTGCAAAGAGAGACACAGAGGGTGATCTCAGATGATTTCACATTCGTGTGTGTTTACCACCACATGCAACATATGGCATTGTTTCTTCTGCAGAGACAGAAACTCCACCTTGCCAGCAGAGCTGATCAAATTATCTTTAGAACATCGTTAAATCAAAAACAACAGAGCAACGTTAACCTGTTTGCTGGCCTGAATACATGGTGAGGCAACACCAGTGCCATGAGACTGCTGAAGAGTCTGAACTGTGCTCTGGGAAATGGGAAACACGTCATAATTGCCAAGTCTGAGGCTCAGAAAGTTCATTTTCCGGCTGTGTTGTCACGTTCAGACAGAAAGGCATAGAATAGGGCTGCCCAGCAGAATTCCTGAGGCGTGGACTTGCAGCTTCCATCCCCCCAGCTAGGACCCAAACTGGTCCATCTCAAGTTCAGGCCTAACCTGAAATCTGTGAACAGTCACCTTATCCCCATCTTCCAGGTTAAGAATCGAGGACACGGCTTCCTGTCCTGGCAGAACTCTATTACACTGCTGCAAATCCCTAGGCATTCCCCTCTTTCTAATCCTGGCATTCCTTACCACCTCCATTACTATTGTATATAGAGCATATTACCCCAGGGTAATACCCTGGCTCCATCACGTGCCACGTCCCAGAGGGAACGCCACAGGATCCAAAGGCTCCCATAAACTCCTTAATGAAAGAGCCACAACGGCAAACAGAGCAAGGGCAGTACACATCTAACTCAGAGCAGAGGGTCCAGCCCTCCCTGTGTGTTCCTGCTACACTCGAGCACTCACACAATTTCCCAGATCTCCTTTTCCCACTCCAGAGGGTCAGTTTGTTCCAAGTGCGACTTAGAAGGCAAAGTCCCTAAGAAAAAAGCACCCAGTTATCTGGTGTTTCCAGTTATCACCAGATGTGATGGAATTTCCTGCCCCATCATAAAGGATTTGACCCCAAATCCTCATGCTGGCCTTGATCCCCATTATTGCACCTGCCCTCATTAATTTCTCTTGGTGGAGCTCGTGGGGTCACAGGACCTGAGCCAAAGTGCAGGGATTTACAGCTGAAAAGTCACAGTGGCATAACTAACAAAAGGCAGCCAGGCATTATCCTGAGGGCTTCACTGAGCTCTTGTAATTGTCAAAGAAAAAAAAAATCATATTTAAATTAGGAAAGAAGCCCCACAAAGTATCATCCTACATGTCTAAAGTGCCAGTAAGTGCCATTTATAAAGAGCCAGAAATGTCTACTCATTCAATACCCTTCAAAGCCACACAAAAACCAGAATAAGAATGTCTGTCATACTGTGCAAGTAAATAAATTCACATAAATATGAATATACGTAGGAATCAATCTGTCCTGCCTTGAAATAGAGCCTTTAATTGAGAGAACAAAGCAAAATTTAAGGTTTCAGGGCAAAACTGAGAGCATATTTATAGCATAAAATAGAGATGAAACTGCAAGTAAAGGAATGGTTTGTATCATTTTCACCAGAATCAGTTTATGATTAACCACAATTCTGAATATTTTACAATAACATCCACTGGATTTCCAGGGAGCTGAAACTTTCTCTAGTAAACAACTCGAGAACATCAGAACAACCAAACATGGGAACAGCGTGCACAGAAGGGGCTTCAATCCCTTTCCATGTTTCCTTTGAAGTAAGGGAAGAACCTTTAAGAGCTGTTAAAGGGGACAAAGCACACAAGTCCAATGCTTGTGCTAGAAACCGGCAGAAACTCTGTATAATTCCCCTGACATTTCAAGTTTTTCCCCATCCCATATTTCTTTAAGGTTTCAAAGCAGCCGAGGGTGTCATGAGAGCACCTTGGTGCTTCAGATGTCACGGGGCAAGCCCCAGTTAGTGCTAACTTCCAGCAAACTCCCAGCATTTATCTCCAAAACTGGCACATCCAGACCCTTAGGCTGGCATGTGGGGCAGAGATGAGACATTTCTGCATTCCTTTATTTTTGGCATTTGGAATACGGCTCCAGAAATTACTTCATTGAAGATGGGGATCTTTCCCAGGTACAACAAAGGAGAATTCAGTCAAGGAGCAAACACACAAACTGAACACAGGGGATGCTTGGCACCCTCAGGTTTGCTACCTGAAGGTCTAATGCTGTTCCCCCAGGTCACCAAAGTTTGCCTTGGATTCGGTAAAAATTGAGTCTGACCCCAGATTTTGATTTCTCACGAAGCTGAAAGCAGCCTGCCCAGCCCTTCCAGCCACAGGCTGAGAAAACGAGATATTGGCAGCGTTTTGGGGCTGTTTGCTGGGACTCTGGAGAGGCTGGTGGGGTCTCTGCAGGTGGGAGGGGGAGGGAGGACAAGGACAGGGTGCTGGGGCTCAGGGACAGCGCGGACAGCGAGCCGCAGAGCACATCTGGACTGACACATTGGAGAAGCCACCCTCCAGGCACCAGAGGAAAGGAATTCTTTTTCCCTTACACACCTCAGGAGCATTTCACAAGCCCATTTAAGAGTTTAGCTTTTGCTTTGCTGTTAATGTTCTATTCCTGAGGGGAGAATTACGAGCAAAATCAGCCTTTACTACAGGAAATAAACAGGGAAGGGGACAACTAATGACACCAATTGATGCGTGTCTAACACAAATCTTTTATAGAAAGAGTTAAAAATAAGCATTTTCTGTGCCTGAAGTGATTAATATTCCACCCAACTGTTTCTTTTCCCCAGCAATCTGCAAACTGTAAGTGGGTGGGTATTTTTTTAGCTGCTTCTTATCAGCATTATTTATATTATTTTCACAATTAAAAAACAGAACTACAACACAAAATTATGAAATGCAAATGTCCATGCTTTAGTCCCTGTTGGACTCTGCTTTTCCCTAATATTTCACCACATTTCAGAACTGCAAGAATAACTGTGGTAAAACTTGTTTGGGAAAAAAACACTTGATATAAAATGACATGAAAATGCCTGAACTAATTCCATTCCCCAAAAGTTTAAATTTATCATCCCTAAAAACATACTTGAAAGTACCACATAATCCTTCCTCCAGCTCTCTGAATTCTATTCCTGGCACTTCATACATCTGAAGGGGCAATTCAGCACCATTCACTGACAAAATTCACCTAGGAAAATCCTTCCGTAGGAAATTCCAAATGCATTTCTTAGGGAACAAAAACATTTTTATAACTACTTGATTCTTCAGAGAAAATCCTGAAAGGAATAAAGTCACATCCAGCTTTAACAACCACTTGCCTAAATGGACTGTCTAACATCAAATAATTTTGAAAAAGAAATCGCAGGAATTGATTAATTATAGAGTCACTAAGCCCATCATATTAAATGTACACAAGAAAACACCAGTCTGAAACATCAAAGTGTTCTGCTTTCATCGCTTACCTTCTTTCTTTGTGAAGGCATTTAACAAAGACTTCATTTTCCCTTTTTACTTTAGCAGCAATCCCCTCATTATATAACCTTTGCAGGGAAGAAAGAGGCAAAAAAAAATAATAAAAAAAAAATATATATATATTAAAAAAAAAAACCAAAAAAACAATCAAGCTACCCAATTTCTATGTGTTCAGGCTGGCTGCACCCTGACATAAGCAGCAGGTTTCTGGGCACTGTGGAATTGCGAGCATAGCTGGGCATGCAGTACCCAGCGTTCTGGTGACAAAGCCCACCCCACATTCTGTCTGTCAGCTGGGAGCCAACTGTGCACAGACTGGAGCTGCTCAAAAAAAAAAAAAAAAAAAAAAAGGGAAGAAAAAAAAAAAGGAAAAAAAAAAAAGCGCTCCTGCTATCTTTCCCAGCATCAGTCATGTGAAGCCGCCGCCGCCACAGCCCCCAGAGCACACGCGGCTCCCGCTCCCAGCCCGGCTGGACCAGGGAGCTGCGGGGGCCCCGGGGGCCAAAAATTCCCATTCGCCAGGTGGGAACGGGCACTGGAGCAGCCGCGGCTGGGCACGGGAAAGCCCGGCCAGGGCTGGGAGCTGCCGGGGACCTGCCTTTCGCTCTCAACTTGCACAGCTGCCTCTGGGTGCACAGAGCATCCCACTGCTCGTTCGTTTGTTGCTATTTATTTGCTCGTGGCTGTTTACTCACTTTTTGCTATTTATTTCCTTTCCCCTATTTCCTTTTTTGCTATCTATTTATTTTTTCCCCATTGATTTCCCTTTCTTCTCTTCACTTTTTGCTATTTATTCCCCTTTCCCTATTTATTTATTTATTTATTCATTTCTTCCAAAGGAGCTGAGGGGAAGTGCAAACCGCCCCAAGCTTCACACAATGAGCAGGTTAAGGATGGAGCCAGACCTGCCCCTACACAGAATCTCTCCCCTACACTCCCCTATTCCAGTTTGAGACCAAGGGGATACAAGCACGATTCTTCTCCCCTCCCCTTCCATCGCACTGGAATAAAAGAGAATTTCTTTTTGGACGGAGTAAAAATTACCAAAAATAATTGACCAAGCTCGTTTGCTAAATTTGATGCAGATGCCAGGAAATACAAGATGTAACCAGAGAAGTTCGGAAAGTCCTAATCCTAAAAAGAAATAAACCCAGGGATAGCTATGCCTGGCAGTGCAAACATGCTCCCAGAGGAAGAGCAAATAACTGAAACAGGCACATAGGAAGGAGGGGGAGGTGCTAAAAACCACAAAAATTTTAAGCATAACTACTTAAATCTAAGACACAAAGATTCCGAAGGACAGGAAATTCACTGTCTAAAAAATAAGAGTAACCTACATTTAAAAATTGCCTTCTAATAACATAAACTATACAACAGGTAATAAGGATTTGCTCTATTTCAGGCTTCTCCAGTGATCACTAATGCATCTATTTGGAAAATCAAGGGGTTTCTTACAGAGAAAACTGCTTCAAGAGAGACAGAAAATAAATTACCTAAATGGATTTAATGTCTGTGTGCATGGTGATCTCACAGTTACATAGCACTGAAAAGAATCAGTAAGCATAAATAAATTTAACAGTTTAAACTTAATTTAACATCCCAGTGTTTAATTTATAAAGAAATGAATATTTCTCTAATATAATTTTACCTTTTGGGTCAATTTCTTTTGGAAAGCAACTACCCTTAGCAGGTGGAACTCTTACCAAAGGAAATGGACACGGCACATGTGCATCATTAAACACCTTTATTTGACACAAAAAACCTTCTTTTTGACTTCTAACAGATGCAAGGCTTCCTAAAGAATAACTTTGAACTTTTATTCATTAACTTATAAATATGTGCATTAATTAGCTCCACAGAAGTATCAATATAATTTCCAGAACAAGAACTGCTCCACCAGGGCTGTGCCACTAATTTGAATTATAAGCCTGTGTGGGTTCCATTTTCCAACATCTTCATCCAATCCCCCTGATTATATTTGGAGCTACAAAACACAAAGGAACTATGAGTGTTAATGGAACCCTTAGACTGCTTTTCCCTTTTTCTGGGTGTCAATTGTGGAAAGCAGTGACAGCCCAGGCCCCCAAGGACAGGAATTAGGCCAGGGAAGGGTTAACTCAATCCTGCTCATTCCTGTCTGTTCATATACAGTAAAATAAAAACAGACAGGCAACTGTAGTCAATCAAAATCAATCCCAGGGGGGATTTTTATTAGATTCTTGCTAGAGCTGTAACATTTCATCATCTGGAGGTTTCTAATCAGTGTTATAAAAACATCCAAAATATGAAAGTCACTTGAAATTATTAAGTTTCGTGGAAAATGGTGGGAACTCTTTCCGACTTACACCATGAGAGAGATCACCTGACGAGTGGTTATTTTATTCCAGTTAAGTGCCTGTTTTTCCCCCAGCACAGGAAATGTCATTCCTCCCTCCATGGCAGAGCCCACTGCAATAACCACTATTGTACAATGGAAAAATGTGACAATCAAGGAAGTCAGCGAACACTCGCAGCTGCAGTTTTGGAGCTTCTCTCATTTTCACTTATAGCTTATTAGAATTTGTTTATTTTAACAGAAGTCCCAAACTCTGCGGTGCTGGGAAATTGAAAAAGGAAATATTCCAGCAGCTTCCACTCCTTCCTGAAAGATTTTCTGCCTCACAACTGTAGCCTCGGTGTTATCACCTCAGGACAAAAACTTAATAATTTGACTGTGCCTATACCCAAGCATAATACAACCCATAAGCCATTAGCATCCTTAATCTAAAAATCATGAGGAACCTTCCAAACAGAGGTGAGGTAAAGCCTCATTTCCCTGCTTCTTTGGTAGGTGCTCAGAAAAACGTGTGGGAGTCTGCATGGGGATGTCTCTGAGAGGAAAAGGCCACCTTACACAGACACCAAAAGATGGGCTGTCAGGTTCAATTTGATGAGCATTTTTTGTGCATTTGTAACACCAATTTTTGTGGGTGTTTGAGTCCATAACCCCCATGAGGAATCTGTGGAAAATCGGTGATTTACACGCTCTTGAGGATCTATTTTTAGGCACTTAGATGCCCAATGATCTTATTTAATCGTCCCTCCAACACACCTTGAAGGTCCAAGGCTTCTTAGATAATGGTCAACCACAGCTATGATTGCCATGATTTATCCTTTCTTGATTTTGTCCATTTTGGAGCTTCTGCCAGAAAAATCCCTCTGGCTGGTACATACATCTAGGTTCTTGTTAAAAATTCAGTCCTTAGCATGTAGAAATGCATTTCTCTGCACTATAAAACAGGCTTCCCGTATGCTAAGCCACCAAATGGAGAGTTAGACAAGAAAAGAGAGATTCAAATATAGACTGGAAAGAACATAAAGGCTCTTGGGGGAAAAAAAAAAAGCAGCCTAGGCTGCTACCGTGCTTCTAGATTACTGACTTATTCCAGAAAGCCAGAAGGTGGTCATGAACCCAGGAGGTGGTGACAGATTCAGAAGGAATCCACTGCAGAGCAACAATTAAACTGATTTTATAAAGTGAAGCGTTTGGGTTTGGTTTCTTTTATTCTTTTTCTGAATTAAAAAATCCGTGGAGTTTGCTCAGGGAATCTCAGTTAAAGCAGCACAGAGAGGCAGCATCTGAGCCCACGGAAATGCTGCCAGGAGAGCCCAGCCTGGGCTGACCTGGTGTTACATCTCTGTCAGCAGCATCTCAGCACCCAGCTACTCCTGGTACCAACCAGCTCCTGGCAGGAGCCTTGGGGCACTCAGCCTGAGCTCAAGGGTGGAACAGGGGCAGGAGACTGTGCGTGGGAAAGGACAGCAGAGGGGTGGCTCGGGAACAGATGGCAGGAGTTATCAATTAGAAAGGAAAGCAAGAGATAGCAGTGGGAGTTGCGCAGCCGTGTGCCAGACACCCCTTCCGTCACCCGGCACCGCCCCTCCAGGCCGTGCGAGGACCAAGGAACCCAGAACCTGCCCAGAACTTCCTGGAAAACCAACACCAAGGCCTGGGAAAGGCTCTGGGTTCAGGCACAGCTGTGGGGATGGCTCCATCAGAGGCAATTTCTCATTGGATCTGGCCACGGAGCTCTGCAGGAAACACTTCACTCATTTTAATAACAAAGCATAGGAAGTGTATGTGTTTGATGGCACATCCCAAAGGAATTTAAAAGCTGATGAATACACAGTTGCCACACATAAATTAAATTAAAATCACGGGAAGTGAAAATCAACCTCTTTTTTTTTTTTTTTNTTATAAATTAGCCCTCACTGGGATTACAGCAGCAGTGCAAGGAAAGCATTCAAAGAGCTGCATGTGCCTGAGAAGGGAGACAAGTTCACCTTAGGGCTTTACTTTCAGATGCTCACACAGCAAGGAGAGACAGAGAATCTTCTGTTTAGATTGCATTAAAAAATTTCTAAGTGTTGCTTCAAAATTTGCTCCATGTCAGAGCAAATGTCTGACATCTCTCTGAGAGGTTGGAAGGTAATAAGTAGAGAAATTATGATCCAGAAGAGCTTGAATAAGATTTTAAAAGAAAAATTACCAGGCTCAATGTGGCAATACCTGCAAATATCTGAAGCTCTGCCTGCAGCAGTACAGATACACAGATCAGAATTTACCTGAGAACAGAAATAAAACCTCTGTCCCCAAGGATGAGAGGTGGCATTGTACGAGGAACCTGGGTCAGGGGTGCAGAGACAATCGAACAGTAGAAGGTTAAAAGGTGGGGGAATGAAACCCTGCAATTCTCTGTGAAAGGCTGGAATCGGGGAGGAAACAATGGCCAGTAATGAGGGAGATGTCTTGCAGTAGCAGCTTGAAGAGAGAGAGAGAAAAGCAAAAGCAACGAGAGAAAGCTACAATAGCTGAAGGGGAATTTAGGAACATGATTGAAATCTATCAGCAAGGTGGAAGCAAGCAGCCAATCTGAATAAAATACGGCTGGCTGGCTTTTGTTCTAACAGGTGCATTGCTATGAAAGAAGCAACTTATCCAAATAAAGCCGTGTATTTTCTCTAGGTCTGGTTCTGCAGAACATTCTCCCTGGGATGGGAAGGCCAGCTCTGACAAGGCTTTCGCAAGGTTTTATACTCCCAGAGCACTCCCAGCCCCTCATTTCTATTACTCATGTTTGGGTTGAAAGTAACATCCACTCTAACTCTGAATAACACCATTAACTACAACAAATATTTGTGCCTATCCTCCATCCATTTGTGCACCCAGATAACAAAGAGCTTTCTCTGCTGGCCATGAAGACAAGGAAAAATAGAATCTTTTAAAAAGTAAATAGTCCCTGCGAACTCTTTCAAAAAAAGGCAATGGGTAATTTGCAGTCAATAAAACACAAAGCTACTTGTTGTAATTGATTTCTTTAAATATGAACTGGGCTTATTTCAAAGCGTGTTTTCATCAGCAAGTAGAACTCCTCCAGAGTGGTTCATCTTTACACAGCAGCAAACTCTGAGTAACCAGCTCCTTACAAGTGTCATTGAAGCAAGAGATTAACAACTTGTACAGTATCTGGGCAGAAAGCTCCATTTAGCTCAGACTATCAATTTGAACTGAAAGCAGTCGAGTGTGAACCCCTGAAGCTGCATTCTTTTACTTCCAACAACAAGAGAGAAAATAGGAATCATATATAATTATATCCCACTACAAATTCTTCTGCTCTTTAAACAAGCTGGTGAAAGGACAGTGCAATTTTCCCCACTAATAACACACTGGGAAATCTTGTCCTGATGCAGCACCACTCAGGAGGACTGAAGTACACAACAAATTAATTTCATTCCTGGCATTATGTATACATTGAGCTGGGAAAAAATATCACTTAATATCAGGGGGCTGTGCAAATCCCAACCCACGTAGTTTATGCTGGGAAAAAAAAATAACAACAAAGCGGTGTCATTCAGAGAGAGAATTTCATGGCTGGTAGCTCCTGTAACAAAGACTCTTCTGCTAAGTCTGACACTGATGGGCCTCAGATGCAGCACTTGAATTTGTGGTTGCAGCCTGATGTTGCAGAGGAGAACAAGGACAAATGAAACCACACAAGACGCTCAGCAAAACAACTGCCCCAATATTGGACTGCACGGTGCTTCCGTGTCCTGGTGTTGTACAGAAAACAATCTAATTTTGCCTTGGTGTAACTTTCTGCCTACCAGAAGCTCTCCACAAATTCCTTAAACCATTATGTTGTTCTAGGCTTTATTCAGTGATTTGATTTCACTGCTTTAATCTAAGTGTGAACCTCTTTAGTAAATAGTGGGACAAAGCATCTGTGCTTCCGAAAGTGTTGGTGGATCATGTCAGTTTTATTTAGAATAACACCATTTTCATAACTACAAAGTGTATATTGCTCTCAATGGGGGAAAAAAAATAAAGATTGGACTCTTATAGAAGTTTCAAAACATATAACTGGTCAGATGTTAAAGTTCATGCATGAGTGTGAGGTAGCCAAGGCAGGAATGGTAAGAAAACAGCAGAGAAACAAATTCATAATATTTTCTTTGAGCTCCAGCTCCTCCCTCTTCCCCAGCTCTTTAATCTTGGCATCCTTCACTGCCATTTTTCAATCTCATTTTCCCTTCTTCTCATTGCTACAGTTGCCTTTCACTGCTTCCCTCACCAATTCCCTAAGGATAATCTTCCTGCCACCCAGACCCAAGAGGAAATAAATGGCACATAAGAGAATGCCTGGAGAGAGAACTTCCAGAAGATACCACGTCATGGCAAAGTTACATAAAATTAGCAACCAAGACAAATGGATGGGGATAGAAGAGGAGCTGGACACAAGAAAACAGCATTTAGAAGCAGGAGATTCATGGGAGGTTGCAATATTTAAATGCTTAACAATGGTGGAGATCACCCAAAGTTTAATTGTGAAGAGAAGGGGGAGCAATCAAGCAGTTAGTACAACATTACTGTAAATTTTTGCCACCTTATTGCACTTTGAGGGGAACCCTTCAATGAAGTAAAGAATCCAGCATTTTACTGAGAAGACAGAGCTGGGCTTGATCTGTCAGCAAAGGAACTGGAACTCTGGGAGCTTTTCCCTCTGCTGGCTGGCTTGCCACAGGTACTGCCACTTCATGATGTAGTTAATGACAAAAACCTGCATTGCCACTTTCATTCTTATTTTACAGCAGAGCCCATTTTTATCCTGGCAGAAGCACTGGTAAGACAGAAACTAAACAGCAAGAGAACTGAATTGTTGACTCTGCAGCCTCCCTGAAGCCCAGGAACCCGCAAGGAGTGAGAAGAGAATTTAAGGAGAGAATCCTGGTGGAGGTTGTGAGTGTAGAAAGCAAAAAGCATTTCTGTTATTGTAGATTTTGCCTCTCAAACGTGGAGCTAGTGAGACCCATCATTATGGGACCCCACATTATCCTCAGTAGAGTTATTCCCCTCTTACCTAAGTGACTTTCAAGAATTCCTCCTCTGCTCTTATTCTCATCATCTCAATTCCAAACTGGAACTAAGAACCAAATAATTCACGCTGACACTTTTCAGAAAAGGCACATTTGGGTTACCTGAGCAGAGAGTCTCCCACTGCAAACTTCCAGTTGTCTTCTCTGCTAAAGATGGGAGATACACAACCATTCACCCCCCAAAATATCTTCTCTCCTAAATAGGGGATTGCAAGCTCTATCCAAAGTCATGTTATTAAGCAGGATCTTTAGAAGATAAAACCCAATAATTTAAGCTGATAATTGTCTCGCTATCCTTAGCTCCATTTAGACATTTGGTGTTAAATAGAAACGAAAACATTGCTGACTTATTCATTAAAATAACAGCATTTTAAATTATATTAGTAGCCTACATTTCTTCATCTCAAAAATAACTGCTAATGAATCATGCTGGTATAACTAAGAAAGGATAAAAAAAGCCTGTATGCTCTGAAACAGGGGGTTATCTCTGTACAAATATGTAGGTGTTTGCAGCATTCCTAATGTTCTCAGTGCTGAATCCCATTGAGAAAGGCAGGCGTGCTCACTGAACGGGTTTTGAGGTGGACTCATGATTAAAGTGATGGCACAATACTATCCCTACTTCTGCTTCAAGACATCATCACGTGTGTTTTACAGTGTTTGAAAACGTCCAGGAAAGGCTTTTTCTCCCAACCAGTTTCTTGATGCTTCCAGCAGGTGAAGTTTTGCGCTGACAGCTGGGTTTAGATTTTACGTAACAAGAATACAAAAAAAGGGACTGTTGTTAAATAGGTTAGTAAGTCAGAGCAGGTAAATAAGATCAGTTGAAAGAATAAAGAAGGTGCAGGCTTTAAACCCATCATGAAGAAGTAATTTTATGTACAAACTATTTCAGAAGCAGTGCCATCTATTCTTACGTTCCTGGCATAGATCTGATGTTCATTAATTCAGTGGAAAATGCATGGCTGACATCCAAGGCATTACTATGAAAAGAGAGGAGCTCTGGATATTATTTGGCAGTCACACCCCCAGACATCATGACTACTACAATGAAATTTGACTTCCGTGTTCAAGTTTCAAAATAACTCTGTTTTCTTCCGGACAAGAAGTGATGCAAATAGTGCTAATGCACATCCCTAAAAAAGAATGGGATCAGAGAAAGGAGAGGAACTGTATGAATATGGGAACTGCACTGTGTTGCTCTGTTAAGTCACGGCATCTCAGATGCAGATTGTTGATGTTTCTGAGTTACTGCAGAATGTGTGTGTAGGAGAGGAATCATTCTCACTTTGGTGTCACCTGTACACTGGTGACACGTGTGTGACTATTCCATGTGTCCAGCAGCACTTCCACTGGAGGAAGGACCATTTGGCATCAGCCACCTGGGATCTAGTCTGTGACCATCTACAGAAGCACATCTGAATTAAGATGATGACTGCACTCACAAATTCAAGGGCACAATGCAGGCCTGAGATGTTTCAGGAATAAACCGCACATCTGTATAAACAAAAGTAAGTGCATGAAGAATACACTGTATCCAGAGAAAAAAGGGGGTAAGACAGAAGACATAAAACAGGGTGACATCAAATACGCATTTCAGATATCACATTAGGAAGCTTCAGCTGAGAAGTGAATTCAAATCACTTGCAGTATTTTTTGTTTTGGGAATATCCAGCCCTCAGCTCCACCAGTGGACACCAGAGAGTTTCCCTGGGAGCAATCCTGCAAGCACACCCAGCAGCTCTGGCTTCTGAGGAGCCACTGCTTTAAACAACAGAGAGGTGACCACGGTCCCCAGGGCACCTCTGTTACAACAGGGGACAGAAACACAGCCTAGACTATTCTCATTCCCTGTGTCAAGTTCCCACTGAGGGTCAGGAAAAGCCTAAAATCATTCCCTCAGCTGGGTGATGACTGGGGAAGGTGGTAAAACAAAACAAGAATATATGGAAATTTAAAAGCTGAGGTAAACTTCTATAGAATCCCCTCAAGTAAATTTTCCATAGAGTTTTAACGTATCTTTCCTGGTCAAGAATTTGGCAAGAAATTTAGAGATGACTCCCCCTAAGTCCCCCTGGCTACGACCGTGCTTCACTTTGTTGGGAAGGAACACCAAAGGAATTATTTGCAGAAAAGGAGAAGAAATAAATGGGGCTCACAGGACCCAGACCCATCTGAGAAATAAAGTACAAGTGGAGGTGGAAGGACTGGAAGACAGGAGGAAAATACAGCAAAACTCCGATGGTTCCCAGCAAATCTGGGAGATATAATCTGGAGGAGTTCCCAATGGAGCAAATGAAGATGGATGACTGCTGTCAGATGCTCAGGAGTGCCAGTGCTCCGGGACTCAGGGAAGTGCATGGCATGTAGTACACAGAGCAGGAGGCAGCGTACGCCGCCGTGCTGCACCAGGGAGGGAAGTGCAAGCCCTGAGATCTGACTCAGGGTCTGAACACCAGGCACCAGTTTCAGGATTAATCAAACCATTCAGCAGCCAAAAGCAATAGAGGAAATAGTGAAGATGCAAGAGTAAGCAGTGATTTGCATTTATGTAGGAAAGACTGTGGAAAGTAAAGGCTCTGGGCATCCAGTGAGAGAGTCCCAGAGTTCTCACACTGGGACAGAGGCACCTCTTATTCCGTGGGTTGTTAAGTAATGACTGAAGGGAAAGCCACAGCTCTTTACATCCTAGCCTCAGTACAGGTGATTATTCTTTTGCTCTGGACTCTAAAGGGACCAGAATTTCAGCCAGGAAACGAAGAACCATATGAATGATGCAAGCCAGGACTGCTCCAGAACCAGAGAAATGGACCTTTGTAGGATAACTAGAAGAGACTACAGGAGATTTTCTTGTCATTAACTGCCTGGAGTGGACTGCCTTATCTGAACAAAGGTATTGCTGGGTGGTAAATAATGTCAGAAACAAAACACAGATTCTCTCCCTTTACCAACACCTTACTTGGCCTCAGTGCGGATTTTGGTTTCGAATCTCACTAACTGAGCCTCACTGAGCAATTTTAACCCTCATCTGTGTTCCTCAAAGGGTGAACTGTCAGGGATTTTGTTGCTATGCACTATTACAGCTGGGAAAACCTTTGTAATTCCAATTGATCTTTCTTATCTCTTCTGCCACGCTCCATTACAGAAAAAAGGAGAGGGGGAAGCAGCTGTCTCCTAACTACGATCATTTTCTTGGCTTTTACACCTTGACACCTCTCAGTATTTGGCATTTTCAGTACCTGCCTGGTGCAGGTGATGCCTAAAGTCAGGGACAGAACAAACCTCCCAACACAGCACTGCTAATGCCAGGTGAGAAACACATCTTCACTAACAGGGAGCACTGCAAAGAAACGACATGCAGACACATGCAGGAGAAAGGAGAGGAGAAAAGAAACCCCAAGGCCTAGGGACTGTGTTAGCAGTGATGAATAGACCCCATAAGTATTTAACTGCACACAAAGAGCAGAAAGTTCAGGAAACTTGCTGGTAGAATACGGCACCATGGCTCCAGAGATGGAGGAACTGAGGAAGGAGACTGTGAAGGAGGGCTGAAGTAGTTAAACAGGAATCTAAGGCTTACTATGAGATAAAATTTAGAAGACAGTTTTAAGCAACATGAAAATAAATGGAAAAGGCGATAGGAAATCAAAACAAGGCAGCACTTTAATCGTGCTGGTGATAATCACAGGTGGGTATTTCCAAGCAAACAGGCACCAGGGATAGAAATCACCGTCGTGCCCAACAGCAAATGCTCCCCCCCTCCAGGCCTGTGGGCTTCAGGAACTTTTCAAAACACAGCACATCGAGGAAAAGCTCTTAACTAGCACTAGGAAGACTTACCTAGCTTGACACTACACACCAGGACCTCTCAGGGAATTTGGGAGGATCCCAGAAAGCTGATCACACTGCCAGATCACATCCTCAGCTATTCATGCCGAAAGCAGGATGATCCAAAGCAGGAATTTTTGCATGCAGTCATGCTGGCCACACACAGCTAGTGGAACTTTCAAGCATGACCACAGCAGAAATTTCTTTGGATAATAAAGACCTCTAAGGTCCTCAAGCCAGTATGGGGAATAAAGTGATGAAAGGAATGAGAACAAGTATTATAAAACAACTTTAGGTTTTGTTTCCTTCAAGAATAGAGTAATTTTTTTTAGGAAGGCACTTACTCATTACTAATCTACAGGCATTAAAAATTAGTGTCCTTAATAAGATGGGAAGGACACTAAAATAATTTTTTAGAAGAGTACAAGTGCTAAGTAATTAATGTAAGTAACAAAAGCACTTCAGTGCTAGAGCAAAATCCAGCAAGCACTGTTGTGTGTATTCCCAGAGCAAGGAGCAAAAGGGAACATGGCTCATGGGTGATTTCTGGATTCACCACTGAAAGAGTTCTCTAAGTCCATTTAACTGAATTCTGAAAGATGACTGGGGCACAGGCCTACAACCAGCTTAAAAAACCCCAAACATTCTAAAATGTACCTTTTTACACATTAGGCACCAACCACCTGTAGAGATCTGGGGTTTCTGTGCCCCTCATCACGTGGTGCTTAATTGTAGTTAAATTCATTAGTTTTACTCGTTGCTTAGATTTTTCATTATATTGCTACACACACCAAACCCCCCCCCATTATTTGTGCTTGGTGACCCCTCAAAACATCATCATTCAGCACTCAAAAGAACTGGCATTTTCTCCATAAGTATTTAAAAGCAGTTTGACTGAATAAATACATTTCATTTGCAGAGCATTCTAGGAGGACTGGAAAGAAAAAAAACCCAATTAAATTGTACCCTATGGACAAATACCCAGTTCTTCATTTTTCTTGAAAGTATCCAGATCTACACTAAGAAAAATCTTTCACAAATACATCCTGGAAAAACCAACATTTTTGCCCACTGTGATTTGAATATTCTAATTCTGTCCAGTTGCATGTCTCTGTGCAAGCCATCATTAGATCATTTTCTGTCCCATAGCAACCACTTTGTTTTCTCAGGGAAATAAAATATTTTCACCTCCTCAGGCAATACCTTTCTCTGCATGTTTCCATAAATGAAGCTGTTTGTAATCCAAAGCTAACATCCCAATTTACACTGGGCTTCTCAGGGATTTATACCCATGGATGTGGAAAATAAAATGCTAGCCAGAGGCTCTTCTAGCTCTATATATGTGTGCATGTACACAGCTGGAGTGAAAATTCCACATTTTATATAAAAAGCCTGGGTTTTTAATAATATTTCCTTATTTAAAATTGCAGATTGAAGTTATTAATTTACATCACCAAACAATTATTTGGAAGACAGCAATGGAAAGAAGAAAGAGGTACTGTTTTAACAGTCTGAAGGTGCAATGATAATTTATGTCTGAATTTACTGAGTGATATGAAAGTAAATAAGACACCAGAGACTTTCAAGCCACTTGAGAGGATCTTCCTGTAGATGTCAGAGGTGACAATTTCACAGTAATCCATAAACTTCAGGGCTCCTGGCCACAGCCACCAGTTCAACAAAGGTTCTCAGTTCTTTACTCCAGCTCTCTGTGGAGCTGACTTTGTCTTTAAAAGGGTTTTTTAATTATTAAATCATGTTAAAGTGACTATACTTATTTTAAATAATTCACTGATGCTGTTTCACTGTGCAAATTCCCCACAGGCATTACACAGAAGCAGAGTGGAGAGAGAGAAGCACAGAGTGGAGTAAAAAGCCACCAAAGCAGTGGCAAAAAAACCCCACAGAAGTAGAATTTGTACTACCCTGTGACTTGCTGTGATCACCTGGGAGCTTGGGTGCTGTCCTGAATGTTGTCTCCATTCAAGCATAAAAGGACCACTATGAAAAAAATACTTCAAATTTTTACTTTTTTTTTAATTTGATAATCCTATTATGTCTTTATGTGGCATCCAAATGTTACTGATTTCAAGTTTGAACAATGAGGGGCACTGGAACATGCAAAAAGTCTCCCAGGGGAAAACTGAAATGCTTGGGAGATGGAAGGCTTAACAGGATGCAAACACCCACACAAAACTCCGTAGGAAGGGAGTAAGAAAGAAAAATAAGATTCTACTGGCTGTTGTACTACTCCAGCTCTTGAGGAAATCTTATTTCTCCACCTAAATTCTGAAAAACAAAACACAGAGAAGTTTAAAAAGGTAAAAGCCAAGATGAAATGTTTCTATCTCTATTTAGCCAAGCTTTTCAAACCAGTACAGAAGGAAGACCGGTAGGAATCAGTTTGTTCTCGCGGTACAATTTCAATTTTTTTTTTGTCATTAAGCTTTAATGCAAGGCAAAGACATGAACTGAACAGCGTTTCAATGATGATGCAACGTGATGGGTGCATTGCATAATGTCATAGGATATCAAAAGATGTGTCCTGGTGTAACCTCCCTCACTCCCAGCGAGAAGCTCCTGAAAATGCAGGAGGCTCTTCACAGCTTGGAAGCCGTTACTGGAAAGTTGTCACTTGTTTTCAATGAGTGAGCAGGATTTGTGACTACCCAGCCTCAGTGGTCCAAATGCTGCGTTATGAAACTGCCTTCATTAGCTTCTGCAAGGCTCATCCTTCTCCTTCCATTTGTCACCATTCCTGGCACATGGGCACGGAAAAGAAGGGCACAAAATCCACTTCAGGCAAGTGCTGTGCTCCTTCCTTTGGGGGCTCCCTCAAAGCTGAGCTAATTAAACCAGAGCCCCCCAGGAGGGTCTCGCATTCCCTCAGTCAGGGGTGCCTGGGAGAGGGGGACAGTTCAGTCACTGTCTGTCCCGAGACAGGGAGGGCTGATCTGAGAGCTTGCTGGGCTCAGGGAACTGCTAAACCACCAGCTAAGCCAAGCCTAGATCAGCTCAAAGCTGCTAAAGAGATATGAGTTAGTGGAAGCAGGCCTAGCAGTTTTGCAGATTGGTTTTCTAACCTGTTTTGCGTTTTTCCTTTTCGGTATTTTGTATAAATTCCTCTGCACGTTCATCCTTTAAAGAAGCAGATCAGCTCTCAAAGCCTTTTTTATAGATGAAAGGTGATGCCACATATTGTGTGTTTATGAACAATTTATCAGTTAAAGATGGAGCGGAATTAGGAACCCCTGAGATTTTAATTCCTTGTTAAGTAATTGTCATGGCAGCTTCTGACAAGAACAGAAAAATGTCATAAAACTAAGGAGAGCTAAGCAGTCCTCAAGATAATTTCCAGCTTCTAATAAAACCAGAGCAGGTACATCTATACATTCCTTTACAAAGCCTGTAACCATGGTAGGAAACGCAGCACAATCTGCTTCTGACAGCCTGTAATCCTCGTTATGCCACAGTTCGAATAAAAAGTTTTAAAAATCTCCAAGGTCACTGCATGGTAACTCTAAACCAAGAAACACAAAACCTAATCAAACAGCATTGAAAACTTCCTTCATCTTAGCTGGGGCTCAGGGGCAAGGCTTCAAACATTCCTGTTACAGCACAGCACCACTTTGGCTGAAATAACATAAAATGCATTGAAAATATATTGGGGAAGAGCAGAGAGGGAAGTTCTAAGGGGAACTGTGAGCAAACAGTGGCAGGAGATTGGGGATTGACTGCCAGCTCTCCAGGATGGAGAACAGCTTCCCACCTTGGGCAAAGAGCAGAGGACACTGCACAGGAATTGAGAGGGTCGACAAACTGAAACATTTTCATTAAAACCCTGACTTCACCCAACTCTTCTCCAGACTCTCCTCTTCTTCTCCAAAATTGAGAAAGGTGCTATTTGAAATATCTAAACAGCTCTGAGTGGGTCAAGGCTGCAGAGGCAAATTAAAAGCTGTCAGCCCTATCAGTACTGGAGTTTCCAGGCACTGTCAGTCTTCATGAACACCAGTCCAAGGGAATCTCCATCCTGACAATTTCCTACAGCAACGTGGAGCTACACACGGAGAAATTATTTCTTTCTTTCAGACACAACAGTGACATGCGGTAATAATTCATTTTTTCTAACTGAATGTCTCTCCCCAGTCTAAGTGACTTATCTCCACACAATAGAGAAGGAAATTAAACCATAATACACAACACTTATCCCATATGATTTATTCCTCCAAAGTGTACTGCACGAGCATCAAGGAAAAGAAGGCATCTGCATCATGTCTTACACTCTTCATGGAAAATGTACTGGCTAATCCATCCCTGCTGATTTTAAAGGTTTATTTGGGTTTTAAGAGAACTCTGATGCTCCAACATGCATTTAAGCTCTGGAAATAATTCCTTTGATCCAGAATCAAACACTTAGTCCCACTCACTTCTGGAACTCAGATCCACAGGGTGATAAAGTAGATTTAAAGTGTCAGAAGAGTAAATACCCCTAAAACAACACAAAGTATGTTTAACATTCCCTTTGCTTCTGATAATACTCATCACCCTTAAAAATCTCAGATTTCCTGTTCTTTTCTAAAGAATTGGAAGGATTTTCTCGCAACTTTTGAGAACTTAATTACTCTAAAATGTCTTCTGTCACTCACTGCACCATGAAAAATGGATATGCACATTCCCAGATGTCTGGACACATGTCCATGGAAAAGTGGGCTTGCTGTAGGCATACCACAGGAACTCTTTATGTAAGCTTTCCTCATCTAAACTGTTCCTGATAAACATTTCACAGGAATAAATTTGAGCCTGTATATTCTACAGCCATCCTCCCTGGAATTCTGCATGGCTCGTGCAGACACCTTGCAAAAGCCAGGGCAGCATAAAGACCATTGGCTCAATTAAATTTCAAAGCTGGGATGATCAAAAGGATTTCAATGCCCAAATTCTGTTGACTTTGAGGAAAAAATAAGGAATTCTTTTTTTTAATAATTAAAAAAAAAATCCAGCCTACAGTGTTCAGTGGAATTTGGAGTCGTTGCAAATCGTATTAAAACATCAACACACTAAAACAAAGTTAAATAAATCTGTATATTAAGCAACAACCATTTCCATTAAAAGAGCCTGGAAAAAAGAATCCTATTTGTATTCATGGAAATAAAACATTCCCTTTTTTAATGCAAAAGTTTTCTAACCACTCCTGTCCTTTTTCTGCTGCACATTTACTGGTTTTCCCAGGTAAAAAAGAAGGTAGGCTCACATGGAGCAGCCTACCTGCATACAGAATCCTTGCTGAAGTGTCATCTGCAAGAAAACTGGGAGATGAGGTGCTGAACTGCATTATAGTTCCCTGACAATCTGAATATCCCATACTCCTGGCAGTAACAGCACTTTTAAAATAAGAGAGTGTTTATTCTCAAACATCTCAAGGAGTCACAGCCTCTTAGGCACAGCGACTGGGGTCATGCAGAATTGAATCACTGCTTTAGATAAATTATTTCATATATGCTGGTGCAATATAAAACATTTTAGGAAGATTATTCTATAAGTCACAATGAATACACTAAACACACTTTATTCCATCCATCTTGTCAATGTTCTGAAGGCCAGATGTGGAGTTTGGAGTCATTCTGAGCTCAGAATTTTTAACAGAATCATAGAACGGCTTGGGTTGGAAGGAATCTTAAAGATCATCTTGTTCCATGCCCCCTGCCATGGGCAGGGACACCTTCCACAAGCCCAGGGTGCTCCAAGCCCCATCCAACCCGGCCTTGGACACTTCCAGGGATGGGGCAACCACAGCTTCTCTGGGAAAGCTGTGCCAGGGCCTCCCCATCCTCACAGGGAGGAATTTCTTCCCAGAAATCCTCTTTATTTACCACCAAGTTTAGCTGAAGTCAACAGATTATGGGTCTGTGAAGCCTTTCCTTGTGGGAAAGCTGTGCTCCTGAAGTATTCCATGTTTCATTGATTTTCCTTTACCAGGAAGAAGAGCTCCAAAATCAGACCTTTCTACTACTGCCCCCAAACAGAGAAATGACCATGGTTTAACCCTTACCTGACAGCAACGGATTCCAGGGACTTCTACTTGGATATGGGAAGCTGGATCCTTCAAGAAGGGCAAGGAACGAAGGCAACATCAAAAAGAAGTTAGGTGTCAGAATTCCATTTTAAGGGGAGAATTTGAAAGCAGAAACCCATGAAAGCAAAGCTCTTCTGATGGCATGATCTGAAGATGGAAAAGTGGATGGAACAAACACCTGGAGGAGATGAGGAAGCAAATTCCACTTCCTCTTAGTTTCTCCTGCTCTGCTGTCCCTGTCACTCGGAGCATGAGATGAGGAAATGAGAGTGAGGGACTGGAAGGTCGGGAAGAGCATTAAATGGGATTAAGGCTGGCACAGGAAGGTGGAAGGCACAGGACTTGGAAGCCTGGAATATCTTAGTGATATACCTGGAACAAAGAAACTCTGCTTTGAGTGACAAACGTGCAAGTCAGGGACCAACATCTGCAGTGGGGGACAAGACACCACCACCACCCCTTCCCTGGAAGCGCAGCAGCACCGGCACAAAAACAGCTCGCAAAGCACATGCTGGAATTAACTCAAACTTAAATCACAACCTCGAAATTATTTCCCGCTGTTTCCTCTCTGTTGTTCTTTGGTTGGGTTTTGAGAATTTGTATTTTACAACCTGAAACCAGCCCGAGTATTTTCTCTGCAATTTTCAGCATCAAATACTGCAAGCAGTTCACGAAATACTCATCGGACTGGTTTTAAATATTTATGGCACTCTGTTATTGTAGCTATTAATCTCTATCTGCTTTTTAAGCAGCTGCACAACTCAGTGCCTTGTTTACTACGCAGCCCTTAGAATTTCACACTTTCAATCTTTCATCTTATAAAACATCAGGCTAAGCTGAGTTTGAAAGCATTATTTTACAGTATACTTTGCTGCAGTTCGTGTCTGGACGTCTGTAATTCCACAGAATGTTGTTGCAGCTGGGGAGGTTGGAAGAGTTCTGCTTTGTTCAGTGGCATGATTCCGTATTGCAGGCAGCTCTTTTTAGCCACACTCCCACGGGACTCTCATATTGAACACCATTATCTAAAGTATTTATTAGGTTTAAAACAGCCCTGAAATATTTTGTTTAGAACGGCCCATAAGTTTCAGAGTTTTGATGTTTTAGGGATCCAATTACGGTCTTGAACAAATGCCCTATAAATACAAGCCTAACCACAAGCAAACAAGGGCAACAGGTGTGCTTTAATTTTCTAGAAATCTGGAGCATCAAGGGGTATTTCTCCAATAAACTGAAAAAGAAGGAAATATCTGCATAATCCAGGGACTGAAACAAGTGTAGAGTAAGATACTGAAATGCTCCTTAATAAATTAATAAAGGAAAAATTTGAAGAGGTTTTTCTAACAAGTGGATGATGGTGGGTTGAAGTGTTATTTCAATTATTACAGCATTTAATGTGTTTAGCTCTACCTCCACAAAACATTCCACAAGTTACACGCAAGAATTGCCTCTCTCTGTGCCCCAAGCCTGCTAGAGCAGGAAAGGATGCTCCAGATTACCCCTCTGGGACATATTAAAGAGCAAGAAGGAGGAGTGAGAAGGAATCAATGTTCTGAGCTGACAGGAGTGACAGAGAAATAAATAAAAAACCCCTTGTTCCTGATAGTTTCCAGGAAGCTCGAGCAGCAGGTACAACAATGTGGCATTGAAATCTTGAGGGGGAGTCCCAAGGAAAATAAGCTTGTGCTGGAAAATTGGCAACTGGCTTTTTCATTCAAATAACAGGTAGTCAAGGGGAAAAGAAGAGAAAAAGCAAATGTTGCCAATATTTTGGCATTTGTAGGAGTTCTCCAAAAAAAGCATATCTAGGTTCTCTCCAGCTTTAACCTGAGAAAGAAATGCACATTAATGCTGCAAAGGAGCTGACACTTTTAATCTGCAGCCCACTCAGCCAAGGAACATCCACTTATACACCCTCATGCATTATTCACCAGGAAAATTGAAATAATCTGCCCGTGGTTCAGCAGCTCGGAAGCAAATGCAAATCAAGGGAAAGCAGTTGAGAACGAGGATCATTCACAACTCCTGACACTCCTCCACAGACTGGAGCCTCCCGTGGGAGCAGCCAAATCATTACAACCCCAATCCCAGCGGCTGGGCCTGGGAATTGCCCTCTTTCTGTCCTGGTGGCACAAGCACTGACCTGTGGCTATGCTTGGAGAAGGAACTTGCTCAGTTTTTATTCAAGTGCATTCTCACTCCGTGTCAATGAAAATGAAGGTGGTTCCTTGGGCACACACCTGAGAAAGTCTGGTTCTTTATTATTATTATTACTATTATTATTATTATTATTGGTATTGGTATTGGTATTACTGTTATTAGCCTGTGATCATTCTAGCACTGGTTACGATCGTCTCCATTCTTTATCTGACTTGTGAAACTTTGGGCTCGTAAAATAAAGTTATATAGAACAAAATCTCCAGTTTTTTAAGAGGGAAGAAGTTGTTGCTGCCACCACCTTCATTTTCAATACTGAGATTTCACGGGAAATATCTTAGGCCATGATTTACAGCAATTAGTTTGTTATTTTTAGGAATATACATTAGGTTCAGAAAGAATAAACTCATTTTTTGCCTCCCTCCCAGTCAGCTGTTTTGAAGTTATCCACTATTACTTCCAGGCTAATGTGAACAGGACAGGGCTGCATAATTCTTGGCAAGTTTATACAAATTACCCTGGATAAATTCTCCATGAAATCTACATAAATCTTACGTTATGAAGTATTTCCATGTGCCTGAATTTATCATCGAGGTGCTTGTAAACACTCAGGTGGTTGTAAGCTCCATGCATTAATGTTCTTTATCAGAATTTAATAGCTTTAACCGCTCTGGTTTCAAGGAAAACCATTACAGTTTTGTTTGTGTTTAGCTTTTCCCCACAGATTTTCCACAGCAAAATAACTTTCAGTTCAATGGAATTGGATGGAATCGGCTATTCTAGACCTGATTTCAGGAAATTACAAAATGACAGAAAGCAGGAAACATTCCTGTCATAACCATAAAACTATAAAGTGTAAAATAATGAATAAAAAGTCAAATAGGCCTCACTCTAGGTAGCAAAAAAATCCATTAGGGTCATATATTTTTGCAGTCCTTTCAGAAATATATTTGACTACCAGAAAGCCTAAGGAAAAAAAAATCCTAAATGTCAGATATTCCAGGTAAAATGAGAAAATGTATGTTCCTACACCCAGAATTCATGATGAAAAATTGCTCCAGTGAGAATTTGGTGACTTAATTGTATTTCCCTGCATGGATTTTGAGTGAAATTCCCCATGTTGTAGTGATTCTGTAGCAACAGACACCACTCAGCCAAGGGAAAGAGGAGCACAGGACAGAGAGAACAGGGTTGGGCCCTTCCTTCATGGAAAGTAACCAAGACATTTTTAATGTCCATATAATCCAGACCAAAACTCTAGTGCCATGGGGCCTTCTGGAAGATTTCCACAGAGATCTCCACTCCTGCCCTGGAAGCCCAAGCCCAAGCACATCCCCAAAGAATGTTATCTCTTATCTGGTCCTTCAGAGCTGATGCTTTCACTACAGAGTGATAATAAATATTCCACAGACTGGAGGTATTTCCTTGCCAAAAATTACCCCTAAATTTCAGATCAACTGAAAGCTTAAAACATCCTTTGCAATAAGCTATTTATGTCACTGGCACATTGTAAACACATCCTTAAAATTAAACTGATTGTTCATTTAGGTTGAACAATTAAAAATCTCCTGTTTCAACTGCTGACTCAGGATACAAAGCAGTGGCATCCTAGCAATAAAGGAGATGAAATATGTACCCAAATATTTAGCAAATACTTCAGAACTCTCTTCACATCTAAACTAAAATGACCTTATCCCAAATCTTCTGCAGTAAAAGTCTTGAGTATCAGTAGACAGAGATCTGACTTTGATTTCAAGCTTCATTTGGGTCAGTGCTAATTACACTGATTTTTTTTTACGTGTCTGCAGGGAAAGCAAAACAACACAAAAAGGTAGCCCTAATGGCTTTATTTTATACACATGTAAATCCTGACTCTGCATGTTCACTTTGATGTAACTGAAAGATATTCAGCTCTGCAGAAAATATTCTTTATCTAATGAGAAAAGACTGATCTGGATTTGATCAGTTTAAGCCACCCATTCCCACCTTGCCACATCAGGAGTAAGCAACTCTAAAATGTTATTTAACACCATACCAAAGCTATTGGAGAAGGACATCCAGCAGAGGTGACTTAGGATTCTCAAAGTCAAATGTTAGGAGTATTGACCAAAAAAAAGAAAGAAAAGAAATTAGAAAAAACTTGCTAGAATTCTGAGACTTCTTCACCATGATATGATACTTGCCTGACCTTCCCTTATTGCCTGGGAGCAATTAAACCAGAATGGGGAATTTAATCCTCCACAATATGTATTTTAATGACTCATTGTTCTCCTATTTCCTTCTAGTTCCTGCAAAACTTAATGGACTTGAGCGTGATTATTAAAACGTTGCAAATGAAAAAAAAAAAAATAAAAAAACTGGAAGTATATAGCAAAAACAAAAAGTGGAGATGCAGCAAAGGACATTCTAAAATTGGAGCCCATTTTGTTAGGGATGGGAGCAAAGTGTCGGAGCCATATGCTGGTGTAACACAGGCAAACTGGATACACAGCTTATGTCATTGCAGCTTGCTCCTTCAGAAACAGCTATGGTAGAAAGAATCCCCAAATTGTACATTTCCATTTGCATGCAGCTCCAGATCAGTACCAACATTTGGATATCAGGAGTCCGTTAGAGTTCGTCTTCCTGTGTCAAGAACATGCTGTTTCCAAATAATAAATATAAATAAATGGGTTTTAAGCAACTCCTTACTCCCAGCTTACTGCGGTTTTTTTCACTTGGACAGAAGACACAAAGCAGAAGAGAAGCAGATTTTTTAAATCTGTGCAGTTATCTTTCAGATGGCATGGGACACAGCCCGGCAGCTGCCAGGAAGAAAAAAAAAAGATTTTGTCTTTTTTCTTCTCCAACAGGAAACCCAAACACACCCTAAGATAAGGCCCTAGCCTAAATCCGCAATAATTTCAGTAGCTTTTATCCAGATTTACACTTCTTTAATGCAGAACACGATTTGCCACTTGCATAACAGAGTTTAGACAGCAGAAAAACTCCCCCTGTCATTTGAACTTTCTCCCTCCTCAGCTGGCACAGAACAAACTGCAACTGGTGATTTGGACACAGCCATGGGTGGACAAAAACACAAACTGCATTTGGATAATTCCACAGTGGGGTTTTTTTTCAGAAATAAGAAAATAAAACTAAAACAACAAACAAATCCCAAATTCTGTTAAGTCTACCATCTGGTCAAAAAGTTCTTCCCAAGCATTGTTCCCTCCAAATCTCTGGATTAACTCTGTTTAACTGCATAGAATTTCTGCCTGTACATAATTTGAAATGTACTTTCTAAGGTAAGAGCCTGGACTCCACAGAAGGGTGAGAAGCAGTGGTAGCCCAGAGGGATTTTGACTCAACTAGATCTCCCTTACTTTAAACAAAAACTCCACAAAAACCCTTCAGTGCGGGCATGTGGAGAGAAAGCTCCACCAGCTTTGGAGGTAGAGTGGCTTCAAGCTTCAGTTTTTGTCAGGAAAGATGATGAAAGGGAAAACCTTCTCCATCCCACCACCATGAGAAAATGCATGTCCTCCCACTATGCACAGCCAAAGCAGCAATGAAAAAACCCCCACACAAAAAGGTGACAAGAAGGAAAACACAGTCCTGCGTTAAAAACCTAAAGCATGTCCTATATTAGCAATCTAGCTAATGAAATTTGCTTTCATTTAGTTGAAATAAACAATATCAGATTCGTTCCTACATTTTTTTGTCTCTCTTGGCTGACTTCACACATAAGAATGTACCTCTGTTGCTTGTGAAGATGTCTGAAGAAACATTGCTATGCTAATGGATCAAAAGATCAAAAATATTCTGTCCTAAGTACAGAGTGGAAAGGAATAAAGTCACCGGACTCTTGGGATCACTTTTAACTACTTTTAATTCCCAAACTCCAATCTAAACGTCACAGAACTTACAAAATGTGGAAGTTCCTGGATCCAGTCAAAGAAGTGTTTGCAAAAGAAAAAGAGTTTTAGCTTTGGATAGTCAAGCTCTGAAAAGGTGGCAAACATTACCCTGCACAGGGCTGGAATTCAGCCTTGCTCTCTTTTAGGATGAGGGAATAGTTTTCCTTATCCCAATAATCTTAAAGTTTTGTACAGAATTGTTTGAGGGAAGCAAAAATCAACATATGCAGAAATCATTGCAACTTCCTCAGACACAAGAAAGGGTTGTATCTCACAGGGGAACAGAAGCTGAATAACCCAGGCAAAGAACTGGGAGAGCACAGAGCTGCAACACAGAACAGAGAGCTGGCACTGACAGAAGTGATAGGAAAATGAGGAAAGGTGACAACAAAAGAAAGAAACACGAAAGAAAACGCAATTAAATGGGAAAGTGCTCCAGAACAGGCAAGATGCAATCAGGTGAAAAAATGATAGTATGTTTATTTGGGGTGAAATTAGTAGTTGGCCAAATCCAATTGAGGATTTGAGTGTGAGGGGCTGAATAGGAGGCTCTGGGTGTTACAGCTGATCACAGACTGATGGTGCATTGAGGGGGCAGAAAAATGACCTCCTTCCAAGCATTCCTCAAGCCACACTGATGCTGTCAGGCTACACCAACAACCTCCCTGCTTGGAGGCTTTCAGAATTAAACACAGTCCAAAACTAAGCTCAGGGCTACGGCTTCCAGTCTGTTGCCTCTGGGCACATGTTAAAAAACTTCTGGGATTGCCTTCAGATTTTTTCTTGGTTCCAGTTCAAGGAACTTTTTCTTGCCTTTCTGCTACACTGCAGGTCATTGCAAGTGGTTCTCTGCTGGCTTTTTGGGTTTCCAGCCCAGGAATATCAACTGTGCCACAGAGCAGGACCCCAGCGCTTGCCCCTGCAGCCAAGTCAGTGCCAGAGCCCCTGTGAGGGCTGGGGGCTGCTCACAAAGGACCAGAGCATCTCCTTTCCTCCCTCCAAGATCCCTAACTCTGACTCATTTTTAAGACAAGGGGACCACAGGGTTTAAGCACAACCCCCCTGAGCAGATCAGGGAGAAAGAGGCATCAGGCTCCTCAGCATCTCACATTCTTCAGGTAACTGCTTAATACTGAATGCTAAATAAAAATGCCCTGGAATACCTGTGGATAAGGGGGGAAATTTCTGAGCCACCAGTACCTGACAATCCTTTATTCAAAGGCATTTTTCATGGAATTATCTGGAAATAGTCAATTGACTGCTGAAATATAGCCAACAAAGTGTACCATTCCACTTGCTATTTTATTTGTTTTTATATGCATCATTTCCTGCCTTTAATTTTAATTCCCTGCCCTCTAAGAAATGCAATCTCACAGACAGATCTTCCTCTTTATTTTCCTGTAATAATAACATAGCAGTTTTCTCTAGCTATTTGCAATCTCTTCGATCCCTTCACAGCTTTTCCAAGCCATGGAATGAAGAATTATGTAAAAATAGGCCACAAGAAACCAGACACACTTGATCTGCACAGCAAAAATAGAGCTCTTTAGCACCTGGCATTCTCAAGAGTGTTAATGAAGCTGGCAAGATAAGCCAGGCTTTGACCCAAAATAAAAAGCTTAGCCCTCAAAAGAAGGATAAATCTGAACTAACACAAAAATTCTGTCTTTTAGTTTCTTGCAAGGTGTGACCCCAGACAGCTGGACAAGTGCTACACGGACAAGCAGAGGGATTGGACTTCCCACAGGCGGGAAGTGCAGAAAGAGGACAAGCAACGCACAGGAAAACATTAATTTTAGCCTGTAATAATCCCTGAGGGCAAATTACAAATAACACCCTGGTGCCTGCAATCCCAGGAGTGCTCAGGGCTGAGGGAAAAGCCAAAAGAAAGGAAAGGGACTCAAAGGACAAACCACCAAGGCTGCACTTGGGAGGCTTTTTTCAGCAGCAACAAATAAATTCTTCAGGATAAATAACCAATTGGTGTTGAATTACAGATTTGATAAGGCACATTTAAAACTTAAAACGCATCACAGAATTTCTGTTAAATTTTGCTACCTCAGGTGTTCCAAAGAGATGTAAGAGGCTGTTTCCCAAGCTGCAAATGCTATAGTGCAAAAGATTATGCAGAGAGAATGGAAGTTTATCAAGTAATGGGGTTTTTGGTAAGAGAATAACATGGGAGGAGGGACAAAGTCTGGAATTCTGGAGTCAGCAGAAAGATGTAATTAAGAGAAACCAGGGTTACCTTTACACATACACAGATAAAACAATCTTAATGCTGTAAATCTTCAGTTCAATAAATCTTTCATTGTTTTCATTCAGCATGGATTTCACCCAATTAGAGCCACTTGGCTGGATAACATTTACCCTGCAACTTTTTCTGAATCAAGGTGGTATCATAATTCTGTCTTTTATGAACGATTCTGAACAATTACTTCAGCAACACTGCCTAGAAAATGGAAGAGAAAACAGGCTTTTGGCTTAAAAAGCTGCAGATGAAATTATCAAGATGCATAGAATGGATAAGTGAAAAAAAATCAAAGAAGAATGGAGATTTGCTAAGCAAACGACCTTGTTGGACACCACAAGGTGTCCCAGGCCATGCAGAACATCCAGCAATGAAATAAAACTGCAGAAATAAAAATCTCCAGCTTATTTAAATGGAGAGGGAAAGACAGAAAAGGTTCAAGTAGTATCGTTAGGTTTGGATTCCCTGGAATCTCTGTCCAAGGTCCCAAGGAGACCTGATTTAAATACTCAAAGTGTTTACTCTGAAAATGTCTTCCACAGTGTGACAAGACCTTGACTGCAAAAGCTGCATCTTACCCTGAGCTCCACAGGAAAGACTCAGAGCCAGCCCAGGAGACTGAGATATAAATGGAGCGACGGCACCAGCGTGAAACATTGTGAGCAGTGGGAAATACAGTGTGAAATATTACAGTCATTACAAAGCTCTGCGCTTCAGAGCCTGTCCCTTTGTCAAGCCTCATCTATAATTTGACAACAAACAGGCTTCTGGGATGATACTATTTCCTTTTAAAGAGGCTGAATATTACCAGATCAATTTTCACAAAGTTCTGACAGTAGTACCTTGTTATTAAAATCAGAGCATACATAAGGCATTAAAACAAATTTCTTCAGTGAAGCTTCAGTTCTTAAAATGTCACACCATTGTGTATTGAACGGAAAACATAACATCAACTTCATCTCTATAAATAAAGGAGTTTGACTGAAAACTGGTATGTTGAGCTGTTAAAAATGATGTCAATACAAATTCAGCACAGCAGAAAGAGGAGGTGCAAGTAAGGGAGTCAATGCAGTGTAATAAATCTGTTCAAAACAGAGAATATCAGCAGTTACTGAATAGTGCTGCTTAACCTTTTTCACATTTATTTGAACCAATCTAAAAGCGAGATATTAGCCTTGAAATCACTAAGCTCATGCAAATACTGAGTTTTATATTCACAGGAAGTTTTATTCTGAATACAAATATTTGTTTCACATGATTGAAAAACCAACAAAATTACACCTGTATTTGGAAGGCTTTCCTCATCCAGATCCAATTATTCCATGGATGTTTTTCCCTTCCCCAAATGGGAGTTATATTGAACCTAATTCTTTTCCATAAAGCAATGATGAAGATACACACTGGCACATAAAAATCCACATACTCACAAGTTACAAACCCAGTCTTGTGCCATCAGTCTTAACTTTGTGGTCTGCTTTTAGCCTAATTACAGAAAGGAAATTATTGGGTGCATAAAGAGGTTTGTGATGAAGTGCTCAGCGTAAGGACCTACATTACACACAGAGTTTCATGGGGGTTTTATTTTTCCTTCTCCTCCCTTTTTTCTTTTGGGGCTTGGGTTTTTTGGGGGGAGTTTTGGGGAGGAATTTGGGGGGGTTTTGGTGAGGGGTTTCTCTGCTAGGTTTTTTAATTCATCTCTACATTTACTTTGAGAAACACAGCAATTTTCTTCAGGAATCATTCCTGACTATTCTTAACAATCTCTATTTTACCTTTCTATTCTATTTTTTTTTTTTAATCTAGCATTTATTTCATGTGCTTTCATCTCTTTCTCCTGTGTTCTCACCATTGTAAATGGAAGGAATAGAGAGCCCTGGGAGCCTGCACACATCTCTTTCCCCACTTGTCCTACCTCTATTTTTGCCCTGGCTCCGCTGTTCCGCCGTTTGAAATCCCTCATGGCATTTGACACAATCTTAGAGAGCTCTTGAGGCTCGTGTGGAAAAAAAGATTTAAAGAAAACACATTAACTTTTGAGGAATACCAAAACTCTCTGGGAGACTTCAAACAGTTTTCCTCCTGTAGCATCCTTTAGTGGGCAGCCTGATATCTCAGGGCTGCATTGACACATCCCTTATCCCAGCAACCGCTGGTCTCCTAATATCCTAATATTGGTGTGGCCATCGAAACCCTCCTGTTTTGTTACACTGAGACCTAGATATAGATATAGATGTAATCATGATTGAAATGCACAGATCACATACTTCCAATGGGCACAAAAATATGCCTCAAAAAAGGCACAATTACAGCAGGTTTAGGGGTAGGGATTTTAGTGGAGCCTGAGAAGAGTTACCAGAGGGTGCCTCAGATAATGCTGATCAAACTGCAGTAGAAATAAACCCCACCATAAGCGTGGTGGTTTCTTATACTTGATTTAAACCTCAGAGTTTTTCCTCTCTGATATTTCAGCTCTGAGTTGCTCAGGAAGGAAAACGTGGCACAGACACAGCACAGCTGAGGAGCTACACTCAGGGTCCACTTGCAGATGCCAAAGTGATTTTAGAAGCAAAATATGTCTGTTCAAAGAAGGGGTGATCAACTCCAGAACAACTAAAACAAAAGGATCCAGCCCCAGCAGATCACAGGACCAGGATACAGTTTTCCAAATCCCATTTACAGTATTGCAGGTCTTTAACAAGACAAAATGTTTTTTCTGGTTATAATCCAGTTCAAACAGGAGTGAGTTAATATAAAAGCCGTAATCTGCACCGTGAGAAGGTCACTCAGCATGATCACATAAACCCCTTCCAGTTTTGTGATCTATGACCTATAAAACCAAATCAGAGGTGACTGAACAAATTTCAGGTCACTGATAAACGCAAAAGTACTATTTTCTTTTTACATCCCCTCAGCCTAATTCAACTCTTTAACTAATTCTAGTTACTGCCCTTGTCTCCCAAAGACATCCTGGTGTAGGATCAGGCACCAGGCTGAAGCAGAAAGCAGATTCATGAGGGATGGGTCATCTGCTGATCATTTCCAGTGACTCCAAGGGGAGCTACAAGGGTTACATGGATCCAGCTACCAGGCTGAACAACACTGGGACTTTCAGTCACAGGGAGTAACTGAAAATCATGATTGGAAGTTCCAGGCTGAAATAATAGTTCAGAATTTCAGCATTTGAGGTGTTTGGGGTACTTGCGCTGCTTTCTGCTCCCCACTTGACCCTTAGCCCGCATATTGAGCTCAATGGCATTACCCTTTTATGGATTCCACCAGAATTCTGAGGACAGTACAACCCATTAAATTGTTTTTGTAAAGCAAGGAATTAACCTGATTCATTTGATAACCTGTTTGATATCCAAAAGTACTTTCCATTTTTGTCCCCATCAGAGCCACTGTCCCTGGCATCCTCGAATCACTTTTTCTACTTGTGTTTTATGGCTTTATTTCTCCTTTTAATTCCATGGCTTGCACTAGTTCTGTACAGCCTCTGATTTTACTCCCCTCTGCAGTCCCTCAGTGGGGTCAAGACAGTGAAAGCTATTAAAAAAACCCACCAAAGGCAGAAAAGCCACTACTGCTGAAAGGATCCTGTCTTAGAGCAGCCAAAACCTCGAAGGGCTTGGGAAAGGTTTCTGACCCGACTCTGATGAAACAGCTCTGATGACAGGAATGTTGCCAAAAACAGCACAGTTCCAACTGCTGGATACAATGGTCCCAGCCTGGACGGTGCAGAGAAGGTGAGAGCCATCTCTGCTGATGAGGAGCCAGTGCACTGGCAGCTGGCTGGAAGGCAGATCTGGGGCAGGTGGGAGCTGCAGGCCCTGCAAACGCTTCCAGCCACTGGCATCTGGGCTTAAAGATTGGGGCAAGGCTCAAACACGGAGCAGTTTCCCCCTTCCTTTCCTCTGCCACCCTCCCAGGCACCACCAGGGGATGTGCCAGCGTGACCTGCAGCCACTGCTCAGCCCAGAGTTCTGCCTGAGACCAAAACCAGCTCAAGGGCACTGGGAGCAGCCTGGGATCCCTCCAGTGGGTTATTTTTGGCTCAAGTGCCAGGCTCTTCTGGTTCAGTCTGCAAAATGAACTCTAGGAGGAGTAGCTGTGGCAGTCGTTGCCTACCTGGCAGGTGGCAAGGACAAGCTCCAGGCTGGTTTACAAAACCAGGCCAGAGCATTCTGCAATCAGCTGTACTTAACTTACATCAGCAGTCACACATGGCAGCAGCTCTCTCCTCCCCTTCCTGCTTGGAATTTCAAGTGAGCCCCAGAAATGGTCACACTCCACAGAATTTGCACGCCTCAGCCTGCAGTCCCTGTTGGATGCACAGAATACACCCAAGTTCAAAGGCCAAGAGCAACCAGCTTCTGGAAACCAAGTTTAAACTTTGAAATGAAGCAAGTTACTGCACGATTTTGTACCAACACACAGAAATAACTAACTTGTGATCAAAGGGAAAAGGAAAACCACTCTAAGTTTTTCAATCTCTGCCCTACATTTCTGTATGTAATTACATTAACACACAATTCCCAGTTTTCCAATTTGTTTGCTGCCACGTAGCAAGACTAAGCACAGGAAATTCTATTTCTTGCAACTCTTCAGAGGAAAACAGAGAAATAATAGCAACAGATTTATTTCATACCAACCAGTATCTGTTTCCTTGTAACCCAGCCTAAACATCATTAATGCAAAGGGGTCTTATTCTATGGACATGGGAAATAATTATTAATTTAGCAGAGGTGTTTGAAAGAAACTGCAAAAGGAACACAGGATTATGATATCCTACCACACAATGTGCATGTAAAACGTGGGAAATTCGGATCTCGGTGGTTTTGCCATCCAGATTACACTGATATCCTCCTTTTTCCATGTTAAATGCTCACTCACATTCGAAACAGGTTAATGTTTCTCCCAAATGACAACTCCACAGGGCTGTAATAGATGTTTCTGTCCCTTTTGCTTCTATTAAATAACAAGTGATAAAAATAGAACAAGTCACTGCACGCCACCGACAGTTTTGTAGATTTTCCTTTTGCTTTGCTGCCTTTTCCTCTCTCTGCTGTTATCTGTCTCAATCTGATTTCCCCCAGCTTGAGGAGTATTCTGCAGGCATTTGATTGATGAAAATCAAAATTACTGAACCGCTCCCCAAACCCAAATAAATAAGTAAACAAACAGAATATTCCTTGGGCTGGCCAGCATTTCATAGCAACACTTGCAGCTGAAAAACCAACATTGCTGACCTCAATCACTCTCATCTAATTGCAGAAAATGAGTTAGAAAAGCAATGCTACCACAAACCAGCTAATATCCTCATGTTCTGAAATACCTGTTCTGCTTATTCGACAATAAAATACACGTTCCTTATGTTTACAGTCACAATGCCAGTTTAAAAACCCCACGTTTTTACTCATACCCGAAAAAATGTTTAATTTCAAAGCACTTTCTCTACGTGGAATATGTCTACAGACTGTATTAGCAGATTTTCATAACTATCAAAATAAAAACACCCATGTGAAAGCACATACAAACCATCACACACACATCTCTCTGCATAATTATGGAGGAATATAGGAACTCTGACTTGAAGCCTAGCAACAGTATCCAAGTATTAGTTAGTCTGCTAATCAACTACCAAAAACTCGCACACCAGCTCAACGTGCTTCATTTTCCTAAAGCAAACAAAAAACCAGACAAATGAGTCCTATCCCTCCTAGCTCCAGAGCTGCTGAAGGACAAGATGCACAATAGAAAACAAACCTTGTTCACTTGAAGAGGAACAACCCATGTCATTTAGTCCATCTGAAAATTCATCCCATCACAAAGAACCAAGGCAAAAGAGAGATTTAAAAATAGGTTATCCAAGCCAAAGGATTATCAGCTTGCAACATACTTAATATCTGCATATCTGTATCTAATGAAAGCTTCAAAATTCTTACATATATGATTGGGTTTTGTACCTCCATCCTATAGGAGCCATAGTAAATTCTGTACAGCAAATGCTTCCTAAATCTGCTGTGCTCATTTACTCACAGACAGCTGCAGGCTGGATGAAAACAATCAGGGATTAACTTTTCTATTCATCACATCTTTTAATCCATTACTGTCTCTTATTTTGCAATAAATAAATGCATAAAGCTAAATAAATTATAAATGTGCTATGGCTAGTTAAAAAAAGTTTAAAAGGGACATCGTTAGTATTATTATTATTAATTATTTTTAATGGTGTGCAACTGCTGTGCATCAGGGGTGTCTGTAAGGTCTTCCTCAAAGCAGAAAAGGAGATGCAATAATAGTCACTGAGCTGGGATACACCTGTGGGTCCCAAAGAGTTCCGAAATAAACAATAATTGAAATAAGCTACTCTGGTGCTGTTATTTTTCCTCAAAAAAGCTAATTCAGAGGCATGATGAACTGAAATAATCTGGGAAGCCACACTAAGCATTTCATACTGCTTGTAAAACAAGTTTTTAAGTACCTTATGGTAATAGGGTTTCTTGCTTTATGAAAAATACTATTGTACTTTGTTTCAAATAGGATTACTTTCTAAATGATATGGCAATTTTCATTCACCTTTCAACCATCTGCCAAGAAAACAAAAGGGATTCCCTCATAAAAGACATAAATACAATGAAATCTGGATCTTCCTTTTAATCCTTTATGGGTATCCTTTTTTCCTGAGCTTGGAATCCTTTTATCTTTTCTGTTTGTTTCAGTCTTACAGAACTGCATCATCCCAGTCTGGAGTAAGAACTTTCCAGGTAGTAACAGCCAGGTGGGTTGGGTTTTACTGGGCTAAAGCCACAGGAATCCCTTGCAAGGCTTTTTCTCTATAGGTTTGTTCACACTACTCCATGGGCCATTATTCTCACCTTTCTTGGCTCTAAAATAAATATTGTTACATTTTTCTTCTTTTTCCAGAACAGCTGGAAGTCTTATGATTACTGCAAAGAATCTTATTTTATTTATGCCTAATTTTCACATCTGTCTGATGTGAGTGCTTTACAATTAAATTAAAAGAAGGAAGAACAGTCTCAGTGGGATTTGATCTGTAGGACAGATTTAGTGGCTCTGCTGTAAATCAGAATTTTCTACTGCTAAAGGAGAGTCTAAAATAATTACAAAGTGCAAAGAGATTGGGATTATTAAATGAATTTAAAATAATAACAAGGTTTAATGAACACGTTCGGTGCCAAAATTCAGAATCTCACCAAAAATACAGTGAGAGATGAGTGATGAAATGTTCCTCAAGAGACTCGAGAATATGATTTGTCCTCATCTTCCTGAGGATACTTCCCAAGCTCTTCACTCCTCCTTCCCCCTCTGCTGCCTCTGAGGAGGTACATCACTCAAATGATAGATGTTGGAACACACCCAGAACGATAGGAACACAGTGGATAACCAGACAAGCACGATAAGCAAAAGCCAACTTGCTGAAGCTGAAATGCTGACATCACTCTGCACATTCATCATCACAGCAGCTCTCAGGTTTTCTGCTCAGGATTTGCTTCTTTGATTTACTTTTTTCTTTTTTTTTTATCCACAGGGAGGTGCTCCAAAAATGGACGCTTCAACAACTTCATTTTTCATAAGCAATAAAACTTAAAGGACAAATGTCCAGCTAAATTAAATTAGGTGGGAGGAAATAACATGATGTAATGTTTACTCACTAAGACAAATCTATTAATTTAAATAGTCATGCTCAATCCACCACCATCTTATGAAAATTGCAAGTGAATCATGGAAGTACCAATATTTCTATTTTTCAGTGGCAAAAATGAAGGCGTCAGAAAAATTTGGAGAATCTCCCCATAGAAAGTATTTTCTAAGCATTTTTCTAGAAATCACCAAATCCTACAAGTCAGAAAAAAAAAAAAAAGCATTACCCGTAAGTAAATATAAACAACAATAAGATGCTCAGCCTAATAAGAATAATGGGTTCATTTTTAGTTCATGTTTTACAGATTATTAATAAATAGAGAAGGATGAAGAATTCTTACACGGAAAGGAACTATCCCATTATCCCAGGAAAAACCCCTTCCAAACTCCCTTTGAACTTTGATGCAGAAGTTATGACTTTGGTGCATTTTGTCCTCAGTTTTCTCAGTGCACGCTGCAAGAGCTCAAAGTGCTACAAGAACTCACATTACCACAGAACTTTCAACCATATCCCTGCAGATCATATGCAACCAGGAAGGGAAAGGGAAAGCAGCCCTTAATCCACATCCTTAGCTTTATATTTCATGTGAGTTGCCCTAATTTCCCACAGAAATGAAATGCTATCAAGTCAGAGAGTTGCCTCACTGAGTTAAATCAGTGCAGGCGACTACACAGAGCCTTCTGCTGCAAAAGAAATGCCTTTCTCTGTTTAACTTCAGGATGTTTCTGTGGGATTTTAATTAACCTGAATTAAAGCATTTTAACTCATTTTTATTAAACTGCATTAGGCATAACTTGTTTCAAACTTGCTTTTGTTTTAATAGCAAATCTCTCTTCATAAAAAGGTCTTGAAAAAGCCTTCAGGTTTTTTTGTCAGGGGCTGTTAAGGTCTGTCACTACTCTTAATCCCACCAAACTCAGTGACAGGGAATGCTTTCACGAGTATAGGGAGCTGGCTTCTGCCATATATTCACTGAATTATAGAGAATCATTTTTCTCCATTTTCATCTTCTGATCAATTATTTCTTTGAGGGCTGCTTTAGGCGAGGCCACAACAACCTGCGAGAGCCAATGTGGCTCTTCCAGGTCAGTGGATGTGTATTTAGTCTATTACAAGCTGACTGATTTATACTTAAAAAGCACCTACCACTGATCACACTTTCCTTTTCAGAGTATATTTTTGCAAACATTTCAGCTTTTTCCCCATCTTCATTTTTTCAGGAGAGTTACTTTTCAAACCTCCCTGAAATGTCAGCAGCCCTGTATCTGTATCTCACACAGAATCAGTTTTAACATCTTTGCAAAATCCTGGCACAAACAAGCAAAACTTATTTTCAGAGTCTGTAAATATTTTGCTTACCAATATCAGCGTCCCTGTGATTCTTGATATATTCAGCAAGCTCAAAATTTCCCGCTATTATAGCCACCTAAAGGACCGTAAAATAAGTACAATTAATATGTTGTCATCCCTTGCTGAGGAGAAAGACATGTTACATTACTGACAAACATCAGGCCAACATATTTTCATTTCCCAAAGTGGAGTAACTCTGTTACTTTCATTCTGCAATACATATCTGAAACACCAGCCAGAAATGATATCTCAATCTGTTTGTAAGAGCTCTGCCAGCCCCCCAGCTGCCCATTTCCCAGGAATGCTGTGATGGTGGGAATCTCAGGAGGCTGCTGGAAGAGCTGCTGCTCTTCATGTGGTGGCAGTCCAAGGCAGCAGTGAACATTAAGCACAGCATCCCCAAAGCTCTGGGAGCTCTGTGGGTGTGTGGGGAAAGCTGCAGGAGAGACACACTGAAGATATTATCTGCCTTTAATTGCTCCTGCCTCGCTGCTTACCTGAGCAATAAAAACAGGAGCTGAAATGCAAAGTACATGAGAGAACCAGGACCAAGGACTACCAGCATTCAGGTGCCACTAAGGCACCAAAAAACAGACAGAAAGAGAGAGACTGGTAAAGATTATGCATATATAGAGAGTTTAAAATGTCTAAATAAATTGAGTTCTATAATAAAAACTTTTCTTTTTCATTTATTTCTTGGTTGTTGAACACAAATGTGTTCAACACATCTGCATTCTCACCTAAATGGACTTTAAAAGGAAAACATCTCCACTGGCTATGAGGGAAGCAATTCAGTTATGACATTTCTGACTCGTCCCTTTTCTTCTTCCCCTTTTTTTGCCCTGAATACCAAGGAATTGTCTTTTCTGGCCCCATTTTGCAGCTCTGACAGATCCTGTTCTCTAATGGCACTGTAGTTTTCCTGATGTATGTACGAGGCATAAGCTGGGCTCACCTTTCTCATAGAAACTTCTGCATCTACGGGGTGAAGGTTACAAAAGAATAAAATTTTAAAATCTTGCTTTAGGATTCTCTTGGATATAGGACTACTGCCAGACATGAGAAATAATGGAAAACTCAAGGAAATTTCTGAGCTGATGACCAAGAAAAGTTATTTGCTGGTTTGTGCCTCTCCACATATGAAGAACGATGCAAAGGAAGATTTAAATGCTGAAATGGTCTTGGGGAGTGTATGAAGTACAGTTAACAGCAGTAACATCTTTGAATGTAACAAGCACAAGATGTTATTTCTGCACTCAGCACAAGAAATTGAATGGACAATTTCATTTATCAGTAACCAAACTAATACAGAAATGCCTGAAACTGAAGACTTTACACACAAGCTTGTGGCTGCTCCCTCTGGCAGCGTCCAAGGCCAGGCTGGACAGGGCTTGGAGTAACTGGGATAGTGGAAGGTGTCCCTGCCCATGGCAGGGGGTGGCACTGGGTGATTTGAAGGTCTCTCCCAACCCAACCCATTCTGGGATTCTGTGATCAGGGAGGTTAGACTCAGGCAGGTTGGTGCACCACCATTACCTCATCACCATCTGAAACCACCCACCAGAAAATTACTCTTTTAACCACTAGTAAGCCAACGTTATTCCAGGAAGCCCTCCAGAGAGAAACAGCTTCTCAGCATGGATAACACATCAGAGTCTGGCCCCCAGCCTCCTCTGTGCAGCCTGAAGTGCAACTCATGGTTCTCCCTGGCAAACAGCACTAGGAAAGCAACAGCAGAGCTGCACAAATCCTCTCTCCTTAACTTCCAATTCTGCAGCCTGGCTGGCTCCAGGTTCCTAACAGCAACATTTGTGTGCAGCTCTGAGGCTTTCTCTACATTGTAAGCAAGTGATAATACTTCTCTCTGATATTACCCCTAATCAGCAGTACAATTCCAACAGGGGGGGATTCAGCAGTGACAGGTAGCTTGCCTGACAGCAGCCATGGTACTCAAATGGAAGAATTTTTGATACAGAGCAGATTTTAAACCTCAAGTATAAACATGCTCTTCAAGTGAAAAACACACTTTATTACTTGGGAACAAAAAAGAAAAGATATCCCCAGATAACTAAGAGACAGCTTGACAGGGAATTGTTCCTGTATTTGCTTCTGAAGCAAGCAGTAGATTCAGCAAGCTCAAGGAACCATTTTTCTCCATTTAATTCACTTCAATGCACTAAAAACAGTATGTAAAATCCTTACAGCAAAATGAAGGGAAGATATGTTAAGATCTAAAGAAAGCAAGGAAAAGTTAAAAAGTACAAATATTTCTTGGCATAACATCAATGCACTTCACTTGAATTTGATGGGTAAAATGTGTGGGAGAAAGTGAAGTCAGAGCAAAATGGGAAAGACACAAAATTATACTCATTCAATTTGTACAGTTGCAAACCACAAAGCATGGCAACCTCAGGCCCTTTTCCATCCAAATGTATCTTAAACCAAAGTTATAGCGAGTTCACATGAAAATATAAATGTGAATGCATTTGGACAAGTGAATGGTCTTCACAAGATCCAGAGCTTGAACCAAATGAAGATGGTGTAAGGTCTCTCCTTGATCAAGTATCTAAATCAGAGACTAACTGAAATTCTATATTTGTACCGAATTTCTTTGTACTTTAGAAAAAAATAGTAATGTAGTGCCTTGGCAGAAAATACTAGAGTTTGATTCTCTCCATGCTTCATCATTTACATGGTTTTAAATAGCCATAGTTTGCTTTTCAGGATGTTCTGTAGACAAGTGCTAGATTTAAAATTAAGAGGTTATGGCAGGAAAGAAGGTTTTGTTTGAGGTTTCTTTTGATCACAAGACATCTCCTCTTGGCAGTGAAAAAGTAGCACAGCCAGCAAAACTACAACTAAAGTTTGCTTCCAATTCCAGTAGGAACTGGATTCCAGTCATCAAAATGCATCACGTGCGTGTTTACAGACATGAAATATCACCATGAAAGGCTGGAGGTAGCACTTTACAACTAGAGGCTATCTACTGACTCTGTTATGCTGAAGCTTCAAAAATTGCAGATTTTCTGAAGCTGCATATGCAGCAGTCTTGCCGTAATTCAGGTTCTTTCATTCCTGCAGCAAACGTCCTTTCAAGCCATCCCTTTGACATTTATCTTACATCAAAAGTCTGAGTGTCCTCAGCCACATTATTCTGCAAACCTGATAAAACCTGGTTCTGCATCTTGTACGAAATAAAAACGTAGCTCACACACAATTTCCACTAAAACCTGCTCTGTGTTTTGCCCTGTTTTTAAAGGGTGTCTTCACTTTGATGCAGAAAAAGCTCACCTGCAGGGTCCCAGCACGGTGTCAATCAAAGCCCAGCAGAAAAGCCTGAGTCAGTAATTCAGTGCTTTTAAACCCAAACCAGGATCTTTGTCTGCTACAGACATTTGGTTGGGAGCCCTGCCACATTCTACTGTACAGAGAGTAGAAATTATCTTGTTGGGGTTTTTTTAATCAGCATTAGAGGCAATTTTATATGAATGACAGTAACCAAAGTGACTCACTTATCAGCTCCCTCCCAAGCTTAATTGACCCCACAAAGGCTGTTAACATGGGCACCTAATTATTACCAAATTACCTTTGACAACACACGTCTGGCCTGGGGAAGTCTGCCACAGGGAAGTGAGCAGAGAGTAAAGCTAAGCAGGAAGATGGATCTTGGTAGGAAGGCAACTCATATAAAACAAACAGAGGATAAAACCATGCAGCTGGACAGCGGCACCACCTCCTATTCCCACAATGAACTGTCTCCAGCGTGCCCAAAACAGAAGCACCCTGGGACACCCTGAAGCACAGAGCCACAGGGATGAACACCTCACTGGAGCAGAGCCAGGAGCTGGCTGTCACTCAGGGTGTGCAACAGGGAGCGTGACCAGCAAGTCTGTGTTTACACAGATATTTCCTCTGCCTCGGGAGAAGCAGAGCTGTCACAGTCAGCCCAGTGTCTCACTCGCTGTCTCACAGACAGATGTTTCTTTCAAACCATGCAACTGGTTCCAGGGCCTCTCTGTTTGCCATGGCAGGCAGTGCCAGATGCTCTGCTGCCAAGCCAAGGGAAGAAGGGAAGGAGTTTAGTCGACACTTGGTGAGTTGCTACGGGTGGTAACCAAGGGACAGCTCAGCCGAGTGGAAACCTGAATGAATGAAGCAGCTGCAGGCAGGGACTGGGAGGGAGCAGGCAGGGGGTGGGAGCATCCCAGCACTCCTACTCAACACTGGCACCTTCACAAGTGGGTCTCTTTCTCCTGACAGATCCTTCTCACCCCTGGCTTTCTGGTATTGGCAGTCAGAAACGTTCCCTCTGGATAAAGGCACTGTTTAAGTTGCCTTTCAGGAGTCAATTCAGAAATTAAATATTTGAGGCATCAGGTTAGTTGTGCTTTTCCTGAATCTTGTTCCCCAAAGACACTTAGTTTAAATAATGACAAATAAAAGTCCTTCATGTAAACAGTGAAACTGGCCAGGTGTCCAGTTACAGGTTTCAGTGTGACAGTTTCACAATGTTTTCAGACTCTGCATCAGACAGAAGTAGCACTGACTCACCACCATCTCTGCTTAGCCCCATAAATGCAGTTCTAAAGATATCAATTTACTTACCTTCAAGTTTTTACTTTTTTTTTTGATGGAGATTAATGCAGCGTTTTTTTCCTTTCAGGAAACTGGAAGTTGTAGATACACTTCACCTGGCACTAACCTTTCACAATTGATTTTTCTCTGCTTTTGAAATGTGTCACAGGTAGAAATTATATTAAATTAGAGCAGGATTTTGTAGCCTGTTAACAAATACAATTTTAGAGCTTTATGGGCTAGTCCCTGAAAGGCAAACAGCCAGACTAAATTACATTACCACTCTTGGAAACAAAGTGCTCCACCCAAGGAGAAACGACAGAAAAAAGACAGAAACTGAAGCTGTCCCCTCTTAAATCAAGGCAACGAACTTTGACAAACTTTCTGTGTGGGACTGAAGAGAGCCCCTTAGTCCATTTATGTTCCACTCAGTCCAGGCTTCTGCATTTCTGCTGCACATGCTTACATTTGAGAGACCCAAAACTCTGAAATGCAGAGCCTTTGGAGGGAGCAGAGGGGAGCTGCAGGGCTGCAGCTGCCATTCACAGGGAGCACATAAAACATCACCACTCCCCACCCGCTTTTTCTCCCCCTGCTCTTCTCTTCCAGACGATTTCCCTTTCCTGAGGAAAGCGCATTTCGTTCTTCTTTCCTTCAGGGCTGATGTTTCACCTTTCCCTTGTCTCTGCCAGCCAGCAGTGCTCACTGAATGATGCCTTTTCCAGAAAGCTTGGACTGGCAATAAGTTCAGGTGTGGTGCTCTACATTAAAGGAGGTAACTCCAGCCCGGCACAAAGTGCGAAGTATGTGCAAATGCAGGTGGACAGACAGGACACTCTGAGGTAAATCTTCCCTAGAGGTTCCCATCTTCAGTGGGAACTACAAGAAAGAAGTCACGCAACCCTCTGAACGCAACTGTAACCACCGGACTCCAGAAACTGCCTTCCAGTTAAACCACAGACTCACAAAATCATTAATTATTTCTCATTCCACCCAGGATTATATTATTTTACCAATGAAAAAACACCACTCAGGCAGTCACAGCCATCACACAACAGGACTCACTATCAGCTGAGGCACGTGAGAAATTAACACAAGGGAATTTAGAAGGAAGGGTTGGGATTGCTTCCTTAATTAAAAGATTTCCAGAAATGCTCTTCCGCGTATCATAATTAGGATGTGTTTGCTTAGTATTAAAAATATACAACCACATTCCAATAACCACATCTTTTGGAGATTGACACCTCTTTAATTTGATACAAAAATCTAATGCTGTTTACTGTGGGGCACTGAAAATGTAACACAGCTAAACTTTGACATATTTATTTTCTACTGTGTCCTCTGGAAAGAAAAGCTCTCCCTACAAAACAAAGAGGTACTTGGAGTCTAAAGCCACTTTGAATTTAGTCCCAGCACACCATCAAGCCCACAGCAGTCATCCACAGGGACATCAGGAAGTTAAATTTAGCTTGTTAAGTGCCAAGACCCTGTTGCCATGTGTGCCCGTGTGGGACACAGCAGCAGGAGGCTCCATCCCTGATAAATGGTGACACAAAATCACCCAGCACGCTCAGCAGACTCAAACAAATCCCCTCCTAAATGGATCTGCATTAGCTGCTCTCATGGAGCATGTGGATTTTATGACTCTCCTCGGTGGGACAGATGGAGTTCAGTTTGGAAAAGCAGGAAGCAGTCTGCGTTCCGAATTTCTTTTCCATAGGTGTGGGATGGAAATGTATCCATCACCCGCTGTTGGTTCCTTACGCAATTCCAGTGAGCTCGCACTTGCAGGGACATTTATTGATTCAAAGAGCACCAGAACGTACCTGGAACTCGGCTTCCTTAGGAAATGCATTCTCTTGTAATGCCTGAGCAAAAGGAGACAATGTGGCAAACATTGCTCTGAGCTCAAAGCACAGCGAAGACCTCAGGTGTTTTCCATCAGAATGTTAAGAATTCCAAACAGGTCTTTCTCTGAACCAGCTGGAAAATCCTGCACAATTACCACAGCCATAGAATCTAACACAGAACTGCTGGACAACCTTGAATTCCCTGTTTCACTTTGCAAAAATCAAAGGGCAAAGCTTCACCCCATGTTTTGTAGTTGCAGGGATTGCAGTTGATTTTTGACTTTGAGGCTACGACACTGAAAAATAAAAGTAGCGGAAGCTTCTTGGTTCACCTCATTAAAAAATAAAACCAAATGCTTGGTTAATATTCTATTAATATCACTAATTCCCTGTCTTTATCTACCAGTGCTGCTGAATACATAGAATATGGATGGCATAAAACATGACCTCAAGGAGATACATATGCTGGCATTGTGGAGACACACATTTACACTCCAAAACTTCGTTAAAAAATAATCAGTGCTGAAGTTGAGACGTAATACATCTAATTAGAAACACATCAGAAGCAAATCACTACTTAAAGAAGTTTATAGTTGTGCAGTATTTTGTATATTTTAAAAAGCAATTGTGTTTTTCTTTAATAGATCAGAACTGAAAGGTTTTACTTTATAAAATAAAATTAACTTTATCCATTTGAAGTTTTCTTTCAGGTATAACATTTTCAAGTTTTGGCAAAACTCACTGAAATAAGGTAAGATAGAATAAAGAAAAGCAGTAAAATTGAATTTATTGTCTTTAAATAATAGCCAGCAAAGATTTATATTAATTGCAGAAATAACCCACATTCTCTACCAGGACAATAAAATGCTGACAATTCTCCTAAATTACTTTATAGTGATGTTATGAAGAAATACAAGTAAAAAAAATCATACTCAGCATTTTCCTGCATGCTTCTTTCCCGGACAGAAGAGAACTCTTAACATTTTTTAATTATATAATGAAATACAAGCTCAATATTATGCATTTTGAAAGGAACTAACTGTGTATATTAATATAGCTGATGTCCAGTAGATGGCAAAATATCAGCAACCACCACCTTTAATCTTGGCACTTGATTCATTTAAACCCCAAAGTAATTTTTTTTCTTTTTGTTTCCAATATCCACTTTCTATTTCATTGGAGAGCAGGATTAGATTTACCTTTTGGATGTTTTCTGTCTATTATCTGCTCGAAAGCCAATTTCATCTTCGTCAGGTCTCGATACAACAAAGCACAATAATGTTACTATCCTTTAAATAGTCCTTTGAAGACAGTTTCTTCACCACTGAATTTTTTTTTCCTCCAAGAGCATGCTGCTGCTACTGTTCCCAAATTTGCCAGCACATGTTAGCATACTGTGTACTAAAATCTCTTAGCAACAATATCTTAGTGTCTAACATTTCCCTTCTTCCAACTATGATTCACGGAGCCATCTGTAGTCAGATATTGACATGCAGCATCCTAAAATAGGCACCTTACATTTGCTCAACAACTAGTTTTAGCATCTGAAAATATAAATTATGGGGAGAGGGCCAATATTTCTTTGAGGCTCCTCAGCATTCCCTGGATCATTTCAGCACTGTTTAAACAAAGGCTCGCCACGAGCGCTTCACCTCGGTATTGAGGGCAAAGTATTCCCGCTTTTCCAATCGGCAGCTCCGCTTACGTAACCCTCCGAGCAATCCCAGGCTTCCCTGGTGAGGACCACCTCACACTGCTACTCAGGCTGTTTTTAATAATAATCAAAGACTAGGTTTTCAAGCTCCAAGATCCGAGTGTTTTTCACACCCTTGGGAGCCTCAGTCTCACGGGAAGTGTCCCACGATAGGTGGGACAAGGTCAATGTCCCAGCTGGGCGAAGGCAAACGGACTTCTGCTGTAGGAAATGCAACAATATCCCACACTCTGGAAGAGAATTAACGACCACAGCCTCCTAAGCACTGCTGTTGCCTCCCAAAACTCTTACCAAGTTGCCCTCAGAAAATACAGCATCTTCTTTTCAGCTGCAGCAAATTAACCCTTAGCAGCAAAGATTCTGCATAACCCAGGTTGTTCGTGGCAATGCAGCGTGCAATTCTGTACAACTTAAAAGAATAGTGCTGTACTAAAAATGTTAATTAAACGGGAACAGGAAATGTTAATTAAAAATAATCATATTCAGCAGAATACATTACATAGGAAGAGCTGATAGTATGGCTTTGGAACTGTCTCAAGTGTGGGGAGCACATTTCCACCCCAGTGAAATCAACAGGATTTCATCCACTTCAAAGGAACTGGGATTTTACCCTAAATACTTTTCAGCAATTAATATTTTAAAAACAAGCAAACACACAACAACGTGCGGCCAAATACAGCTGGACTTTATCAAAAAAAGTACACTGCAAGCATAACAGTGCTGGCATATTTTCCTTGCTAAAATGCTGGGTTTGCTTGCAAGAGATTTTAAAGCCCCCATGGGTCTTCTGGAATACACTCAGTAGCCATGAAGCTGTGCCAGGGCTGAGTGAATTCCAGTCAGAATTAGGGGAAGGCAATCACTCTGAATGACCTCTTTTCCGTCTCTTTTAGGTCCTGCAGTGCTGTCTTAGCAGGACTGGACAACACCTAAAATGCCTGCAGGCACCTTTGTTCATTTTCCAGTCTTCCTCATTAAGACTTAAAAGGCAGAACCTGGGTTTTATTCTCCACTGTCCTTTCACGAACACACACAAGTGCATTCTTAAAATTTAACCACTCCTATTCATGAACTAGCCATGATTGAATACCTCCAAATTAACCTAAGCCTGCGTGGGACACCAAGATAAAAAATGTAAGTCCTTGCCTCACAACATGGGAGCAAATCACTTCTAAATCATCTCAGATCCCTCGGCTTTGAAATGCAAACTTAACTCCTAGGACAAAAGGAGTCGTTGTTATGCAAGAACCAGCTTGACAGGAAGCGTTGAACTGAATACACCAGCAAGTGGAGCAGAGTTACAAGTAAACATGTCAGGAAGCCTAAAAAGGAACATGCAGACAAATCCATCCCAGGCACAACTGAATGCTGCTTCACGACGTTGTTTTATTTCCTCCTGCTTCTTGCGAGGAGAACTAACACAGATTTGAAGTTATCCTACTGTGTACAGGCTGTGTTGAGCCTTCTCCATGGTCACGGCATCTATTGGGAAATTTTATGTTTCTATCTATTTTAAAAGTAGAGGAAAAAACCTTCCATCTTCTTCCTGCCTCTCTGCTGAAATGCCACCCAGCGAGTTACGCTCGAGCAAGATGCGTTTTTCTACACTCGTGTTTCAATAATTAAAAGGAAGCAGAAAAAGCCAAGTGTGATACACACACACAGTTACAATTACAGACTCATTCCTCAGGAAAATCTAGCTCAAGCTGGAAAGAGCCATCAAAAGCCAGTTATTACATAATCCTTATTACTGCTGCATGGGCGAGCAGCGGTTCCAAAGGAGTATTTACTAAAGGCAGATAAAGCCAGGTTACAGCATCAGATGAATCAGATAAGACACAGGCAGCAACAAAATTGACTTAATTTTCTTCATCCCCTCCAATAATATGCTAAATCAAAAAGCCATGAAATGCAATCTTCTCCAGCTGAACTCTCCTAGAAAAAGGCTGAGAATGTGTGCTATTTGCTTGGTTTTGTTTTCCTTGGCACTACAGGAAATGTTGCAGAGAATTCAGCTCAAGGGTTTACGGGTCTGTGCCGCCGTAGGGTGAAAGCTTCCACCTCTCCAGGCAGCCTTACCTCATGGAAAAGCCAAAACCCACCACATTAGCAGCTTCTTCCCAAAACACTTCGAGAAAAAATGTCTTCCTACTCACAGCAGACAGACACTTCCCACTATTTCACAGCAGAAACTTTCGGGGATTCGATTTTGCGAACACTTAATAATATAGTGTTGCTTCAACTGCTAAACCAAATGGCTGGAAATCCTTTTGGGAAGCCCTTAGGATAAAATGCATTGGGTGAATAAGACACTGTGATTATTTTACCTAATACATTTGGTGGCTCCATTCCAGACTCTGTGGGTTAACTACAATAAAACCTTTGGAAACAGCAGTCTAGCAATAGTCAATGCCAATAACATACTCTGATGGAGATGGGATTGCCAACTGCATGCCAGGAATGCTCCCTCCAAATGGCAGTGGAAGATGATGCTAAGTCTGTCCTACAGGCACAGGTCCTACATTTTTATAAGGAGTGAGAACTTGGATATTGCCAGAAGAAAATGGTGAGTAGCCTGTTTAGAAATGCAAAAGCAAGAGCTGGTGCCACCACAGCACCCAACCATCATAACTCCAACCATGGAACCATTCCTGCAGGCCTCAAGTGCCCACCAGTCCCACTCACAGGTTATTTCAGCTCACAGACAAACTGGATGCTGTTAACATCTCCAAACAACATGGTTTCAATTAGGATTACACAAATCCCTGCTGCCTCTTGTAACTTCACCCATGACAACTGATTGTGTCTGAATCACATACAAGCCTTTCCTACTTTGAGGCAAGAGCTGGTGGTGACCCTTACAATTTACTTTGCCTAATTTGTTCCCTTTTATAACTTCTGAGCTTTTTTTTCTGGTGGAAAAAGAAACAGGTTAGCTCCTAACTACCTCAGAGAGTCCACTTTTCCCAGAGAAATTGGACTGCCCGTGGGAACACCTGAGGCATGTCAGCTGGACACCCCTGTCTGAGCAGGGAGAGAATGGGGAATGGGGGAAAAAAGGGGTCTTGGATCATTAACATGGAACACAACACAACAGATGGTCACATGGACACTCCTCCATAAGTTTGCTTTTGGGAAAAAAAAAAAGAAGACACATCCTGCAGTTAAGTATTTTTAGCGTCTCCAGCGTGGCAATATTTTGCCTTTCTCAATAAAAGGTAATCATATAATTTAATTCTTTTATGCTTCACTGCATTACTTCCATTTGGCTGCTTTTCTGAAAAATGACAGGGTTAAAACAAAGGTCAGGAGGGACCAGCCAGCACTAAGAAAACCGTCCCTGAGTCAGGAGCAATTGATTTAACTCCATTCTGTATCCATATGGATTTTTCTGCTCCCGTATCTCTTAATATTCTCAGGAATATTTCATGTGCCACCACTTCCCCCAATGTCAGTTTCCCCTCTTTTAGTTATTCCCCTTCCTTTTAATTATTATTATTTTAATTTTAATCATGTCTTTTTAAGAAATTGTGCTGACTGTGCCTACATATAGAGACTCATGTACATTTTTAATTTTTAAAGGAAAAATCCATAGTTTGTTCTGGAATTGTCACTTGTAGAGATTTTTTTTTTTTTTTAAAGTATGAGTAAGTTCCATTATTTGAGTGAAATCAGGAGAAAAGCTGGAAAAAGCTTTAAATCTGACTAAAGGCAGAATGCATCATGAGCTCATAGCTGTATTTTTTGCGAACAATACCCAATATTCAGTGATTCATTCTTCACACAGGTGCTTCAGGAAAGGAATTAGGATGGAAATAAATACATGGATAAAGCAAAGTCTTTCTGTAATTCATATGCTCCATTAACACAATGGTTCCATATTTTAACATCATGACAGAAGGCCTTATTTAATATATGTGAAGATGCCTTTTGGAGGCATCCAATAGAGATTTTGGGTTTAAAATTAGTTTTCACACCTATTAAAAAAGAAAAAAAAAAAAAAGTCAGAGACAAAAAAAAATACCTGAGAAGAATTTCTTGTCCTTTGCCTGTAAATTTCATCCAAAAGAGGGAAATTAAAAATTCCAACAACTGAAATCTAAACTGGGCTTTGGGAAGCTGTTCTAGTGAGGTGCTGGATATGGCCAGGTGTGTCTGTCTGTGTTCCCCCCAGTCAGCTCAGCTTCCAAATCCATGGGTTTAGTTCCTGCTCCTGGTTTTGGAGCCCCTGTATTTGAGTCAGTCTGAAAACCAGTTCCCACTGCCAGATTATTAACTGGAGATCAGCACTCAGGGCAATTAAAGAAAATAAAACTAAACACCACAACATAACACAACGGGGGAGAGGGGACAAGGAGGGGTGGGTCAGCAGAGTTTTTCAGTGTGAGCAAAACAACACATGTTTTCCCTCAGCCAGGCTCCAAAAGAGCTGAATCATTTTGTTTTTCTGAACAACAGGAACGCCAGGCGTGGAAAATTTCAGTTCAAATGATTCAAATCTGGCAAAAAAGAATGTGAGCAATTTGAAAATAGAGGCAGGGCCAACACACTGAAAGGAGCAATTCTACCTGCAGTGGACCTGGAAGATAGCTGCTCCTCCTGCAATCTGTGGGATGTAGGCACATTGATTATCCAGGCTGGTTTGGGACAGCAAAGCCAATCATAAGGGATGCCTGAGACAAACCATCCTCAGGTACAACTCTGCTGTTAAAAGGTGGCACTAAATGCCACCTCAGAATAGCTGTTCTGTACATTCAAACACATTTGTTCTAAAAACACTGACTAATTATTAGCACTATTAGCTAAAACAGTGCTTTTTTGCCCATTTGAATGATTCATATGGAGCTGCTGATTGCTAAAAGAGAAAGGAAAGACATGATAAACAAGGTGTATGCTCATTCTAACTCACACTTCATTTCAACAGCTTGTAAACACTGCAAAACTCAGATTTCTGAGCTATCGGATTACTATTTGCTAGATAGGCAATGAATTATTCTATGTTAACCTAGAAGCAGAAGAAATGTGTGGAAAACCAAGGAGCTGTGGACAGTGATGGGATACCATGAATCTGAAAGGATATTTCTGGAGGTTTTACTTATGAAATAAAAACTAATAAAATAGCATGTAAGGTACTTAGATGGCCCAGCCAAGAGGGGCTGGGTAAGTGATTAATAAACAGAACTGGCAATATAATATAATGATGTGGCCCAGGTTTCATCTCACCTCGAATTGCTAAAAATAAAACACAGGAAAATTTCTGCTGACCCCACGTTCTGCAGACGTTCAGCAGTGGGTGACATCAGCTGTACCCAACACTGATTGCTGATCGATGCACCCCAGGAACGGGTCAGGATGAAACACATCTCCCTGCAAAGGCAGCTAATACAGGGTTAGGTGCTTAACTGGGAATTACAGCCAAGCTTTTTTATGTCCTCAACATCCTCAACACCTGGCAATGCCATTCCAACACTAACTCTGCTGGACACTGAGAAGGCAAAAAGGACACCCTGATCCCAGGTGTGCACGACATGGGATCCCTGAACTAAGTGGCACAGAACTCAGCCCAGATTAGTTTTCCTTCCTGGAATCTGGTATATCCATGCTTGCTTTAAGAAGCACTGTGATTTGGTAAGGAGTGAGCAAGTGCACATTTATTCTCCTGGTGGCAAAACTGCACCACATTTGTTGGACACTGATGCCTGATACAAACTCTGCCGCCGGTTTTCATTGAAGGAAACAAAGCCTTGGCAGGCCTTGAAAGCAGCACACAAATTTCTCCCTGTCTGGATCCTGTTGTTTTTACACAATAGCACAGCTTTCATATCACCAATTTTCCGAGCAGCAACTCCAAAGAATCATCCTTTTAGATTGCTGGGAAAGGGACATAATGGAGGTGACTCAAAGGAATAGATGCTGCAGCTACAACCACTCTCGTTATGTACATATGAGGTGCCTCGATGTTCCTGCCTGCTGATTACACGAGCAAACATTTTTAGTATGCAAAATCCTATTAACTCAAGGGGATTCTGCATAATTTTATAACAGCTCCACTTGTGGTGTTTGAGCGACTGGGTCAGCAACAGACAGATGGCAAAGAATTAATTCTAAGGCTGCTTTATTGCAGTGCTGGCGTTGGGGTTTCCTCTACGCACTCCACTCGGATAAAACGGAACTTTTTCTACATTCCCTACACCTTTTTCTGTTCTAAGAGCAAGAACAAGAATGTTGGAGCGGTCAGCATGAAGAAGAAGACAAATGAAAACTCTTCTGTGGGACATTTACCCTCTCTCCCAGAAATCCTAAACCAAAAAGGAAAGTTAATGCCAAAAATATCAAGTAACAAAATAATCTAATCCGAGAGATTACCCTGGAACACATCCCTCCCGTAATTAGGGTGTTCTCTTGCTCCATTTTTTGATCACTTCATAATTCTGAGGTGCAGAGCTAAGTATTAGCCAGCACTTAGTGAATTGGTGCTTAGCATGTATTTAGATGGCAAATCATTAGCAGTAGGAAAAATGGTGCCTAAAATTAAATTATTAATGCACCGTTTCCCCAATTTGGGGAAAATGGTCCCAAAAGTAAACAATGATCTGGCTGGGATTTGCAAGCAGAACTCTTAAGCTCTTGAGATGCACAACCTCAGGCCCAGAAAACCTTCAAAATATGGAGGGAATTAAACTGATACAGAAATATTTGGCTGAGGATTTTTTGAAAGCCCTGTAATTACAGGTAAACTTGGAGGAGTTAACTCAGAGACCCACACAGATACAGCTAAAATCCCAACTATTTCACTTGTCAAAGCATTTTTCCTTGAATCCTCTGCCAGCATTATCCAAAGTGGGTCAAGGCAGTAATGGGGAAGACACACCAAGGAAAGATGAATCAGGATTTCTTTTAGTTGAAAACCTCCTTGGTTTGTGAGAACGGCCCCCTTCTGCTTCACCACAGGGCAGGTCCTTTTAATGGCACTGTGCCATCATTCTTCCACAAGCACTGATTTTTGTAACTTGAAAAAATTCTTCTGGTTTGTTTTGGGGTTTTTTTTTAAATATTACAGTTTCCATCCCTATTTCTCACGTGTCACTTTGCATCAGGAATGTTTCTCTGACATCCAGGCTAATTAAGCCTGCTTCAGAAATAAGGGCTTGAGGTTGTCAGCCATACCTGACAACCCTTCGGACAAACAATTCTCTTCCATTTGGATTTTTCATTTAGCTTCCTGAAAGTGCTTCCATACCAGAAAAAGGGGACAAAATTTTGACTAATCCAAAGAAAGACTTCCATTTTCTTTTGGAGATAACAGATGACAGCTTCAGCCTCCAAGTCTGGCAGTGCATTAAGTTGTCCCTAAAACTTAGCCCAGCTCTTTGGCCTCACATCCAGGGAAGGAAGAGCTTCTTTTTGGCTAAATCAAGAGGGGCCAAGCAAACCAAAGTGCCCAGACAATCCTCGGATCACTCTTACAGGGATCTTGGATCTGTCTTACATGGGACTGGAGATCAGCACAGAGCAAGGCACATCTGACTGCAGAACACCAAGGATTTCGTCTTTTGCCACCAACAGCTCACAGAATTCTCAAACTCATTAACAGTGTCACCAGGCCAGCTAAGAGGGTGTTTTCCTCTCATTCCTAATTATTCCAGGATATCCTCACTTAACGAATTAGATAAAAGCCGAAGTTTTCACTCACTCCACACCTGTGTTCAGCCTTGTACAGTGTGACTTCTCCCCAAAACCAAGTCCATGTGAGATTTTCTTCCCAATATGTCAGGGGGAAGAGGTATTTCCTTTTTACCTGAAATGGAGACTGGCTGTTGTAATTCTTTATCTCCTTGTTGGCTCCCCGGAACAGCAGCACCCGTGCACAGCTCTCCTGAAAATGAGGGAAAAGGAAACTCGTTCATAAGGATCCTCAGGCACTAAAGAGACTGTGACTGCCAAGAGGTTATGAGGTGTTTGGTCTATATTTTCATGATTAAAAAATAAACAAAATAAATGATCTGAGAATTTAAATTGTTAAAATAGCATTTTAAAAATGACAGGGCTTCAGGTGCTTTGCAGTGTATTAGAAACTATAGGCAAGTGTAAGAAAAACCCTGCAGGAATGCAAGAAGTAAATACCTTATTAAAAATTTTAGCAACTGTACTGACAAAGCTCCATACTTGACAAATCAGATTTTGCAGAAATTTGACTCCCATATAGGGGCTTTGCCTATTTTGTAGGAACAACAGTACTGTTCACAGTACTGGGATGAATTATATCCTTCCCACCTGCTAAAAATTAAACAAGGCAGTTCTACCACTTACTTTGTTGGGTTGGGTTTTTTTTCAACCTATCCTCAATATTAAATGTATGATTTTTTTTTAATACACATGAAATTTTTTGATCTGTCTATACACACTGCACTGACCCTAAAACTCTTTTCCCCTAAAAAATGCTAATGGTTACAGCACAAGGAGGAAAATTGGGCTTCAGACCCTCCAAAGTGAGAAAATCTGCAAAGGAAATCCCTTAAAAACAATTCATTCTGGCCAATAGAGTGCATTGCTTAAATCACTGCTCTCCAAGGTTGTCAAATACGACTGACCACAATCTGGTACAAATTCTCAGAGGTTCTGAGTGGATTCTCAGAATTTCTGATGATTTCTGTATGGACTCTGTTTCCTACCTGTCATCTTTAATGTTCATCTTAGGGTGTTATGCAAACCCATTCACATTTCAAAAGGGTTTTATATTTCCTCATCAGAAATATTAATTTTGTTGTGCTTTCTGGGTTGTCTTGACATGTTGTGCTATGGAGTTCTACCTAATGAGGTATTTGGATGTGCTACCTTTCACTTTGAACAGTAAATTAGCAGTCAGAGAAGACAAATTGCATAATTGAGGTATTTCAGGGCTAGTAGCAAAGCTTATTTACAAGACTGAGTCACAGGTTAATTTGCAGGAATTACGATTGAAAATCATTTCTATCATTGTGTTTTCTAATTTACCCCAGCGGATTCTTGGTCCCATGAAGTCTCCCCATCACAGGGCTGCCCTAAGTGTATCTGGAGATTATCCTACCTTTTCCTCAACTGAAAAACAACAACAATGGATCAAGATGGTAAATTAACAATTATGTCTTTGATTATAATTTTTAATGATCTAGAATTAACTGAAATAGTCTCAGTTGCTTGCACTGCAATCTGCACCTTAGGTGTGTTCTCTCTATCTCTAAACAATTGATCAATGCCCAATTTTAATCAAGAACTTGAAGATATAAATAATTATATTGAAAAACAGACTGTATTTATTGGGTGATCATTCATTTGGTTATCAGAATAAATCATCCAACATTACACCACCAAAAGAATTATACATTTAAAAACTCTCTACAAATTTAACTGAGCTGTCTGCGGTGCAGCAAAGGGATTTATTAACTAAATGGTTTGGATTAGAAAAGTTTTGCCAAAAGCTGTCAAAGAGTTGTTCAACATAAAAAAAAATCCAAGGAAATTTATTTGGATTAAGTACTGCATTTGTTTGTTTATTGATTTGATTTAATTTTATTCTTTAGAAATAAATAGAATCATAATTAACTTCACCCTCACTCCTTTTTGTTTCCTCCCCATCTGTCAGATTATATTCAATTTTAATACTACAACAGCTTTCATCTCAGATCCAATCCTCCCAGTGAAAGAGGGCACATTTCATCCCAGCAAAAAACAGAGTTACTGCATGGCCATGGAATAACTTCCAAAACCAGGAGTTTATTCAGATCAGGACTTCGCTGACGGCCAGGAGAACAAATTTACCAACTTCAGAAAGTAACCCAAGCAAATTCCCCAGGGAAGACTGGAAGGGAAGATCAAATGGGTAACGACTCCATCTACAGGAACCTGGAGGTAACGAGGATGCTGCCGTCCTTGCCATCCTCTCCAGCTGGAAAAGGCAGCACCGTTCCTTCCACAGGAACCAAGAACAACTTTCCATTAAAAACCCACTGGCAAAAACCAGCACAGGTTAAAGTTCACGGCACCCCGAGGAAAACTTTGTCTTTCCACATGCACTGGATGAAGGAAAACAGAAGGACGACAGTGCAGGCAGAAGATGTTACAGTTCCAGTCACAAAGCCAAGCTTAGTGGCTGTGTAAATATTTGCAAATTTGTAGCTGCAGTTTCAATTCGAGTCTCTAATTCTCCTACAGAATAACTTCATCCACTGAGGTCAGGAAAACACATCTCTACATGAAAAACACTGTCATTCTCCAGGGTTATTCTAATTCCCACCTCATTCTGCATAACCTTTTCTGAAAGTGGATGGTCTTGAAAAATGTCAGATTATCCTCAAAATTTTCTTTGTTTTTTCTTTTTTAAAAAGCTGGGGGTATTTTAGACCTAATTGAGGAGTCATGAAAAGACATAAGAAAAAACTAAGATGGTAGTTAATTAAGAAGCAGATGCTTTAACAGATGTTTCACTGTTTACAGTCACATCTCATGCTTTCCGAATTCAATGTAATATTTTATGTGCTGAATTTTAATATAGCTGTAAAACTCATCCCCTCCCCATCCCATCCCTGCAAAGAGAGCATAAAACGCTACCAAATCAAAAGGTTCTATTACTTGTAAACGACTACACAAGTTGTAAACAGCAAAGAATCCAGTATCTTCTGTATAGAGACATTTCCACAGTATTTTACAACTCTTTCTTATTTAATTCTAAATTGAATTATAGAATAACAGCAATAAATTCTGTATAGGAAACAAATATTTAGATATGAATCAAACCCAAAAAAAGCTGGTAGAGCATAATGTTTTATTTTCTAATTAATACCCATACTCCTGCTACCTACAATGAGTAGCCTTATCTGTAATCAGTGAATGAACCATCAATAAAATAGTTTCAATTATCTTCTTTCCAGTTATAAGACCACTTTTTAAAACCTGAAGTACTTCATTGCATATAAAATACTGTAGTGATAGGATGAAGGGGAAAGGCCTCAAATTGAAAGAGAGCAGGTTTAGAGCAGATATTGGGAAATAATTCCTCCCTGAGAGGGTGGTGAGGCCGTGTGGAAGTTGTGGATGGCCCATCCCTGGAATGTTAGAGGCTAGGCTGGACGGGGATCAGAGCACTGTGGTGTAGTGGAAGGGGATTGGACCCCGACGATCTTCAAGTTCCCTTGCAAGCCAACACATCCCGTGATTCTGTGAGCTCTCAGCTCGCCCTGGGGGCATGGCTGGCCCTGCAGGGGCCCAGCAGGGCTCGGTGGCAGGGGCTCTCACCTGGTTGTAGAGGGCACAGATGTGCAGGGCCGTGTTCCCCGAGGCGTTCTGCGCGCACATGTCGGCGCCGTAGAACAGGAGGTGCTCCAGGTGTTGGACGTGTCCGTACCTGCAAGCCTGGGCAGGGAGGCACCAATATTTTGGTTATTACACAACCTCGGCAAGAGCTCCAGGGAAAGATTTTTAGCAGAGGAGGTGCTGTTTCTACCGAGGGTCTAATTTTTAGAACCACGCCTGGTTCTCTGATGGGAGCACAAACGCCCAGATGTGCATTCCTTCACCAACTCCAGTGTGGGCACTGCAGGTACAGCAATCCTATGCTTGAGTTTAACCATCTGCTTGTTTTGGGAATGGCAGCTTAAGGGATCAAGAAAGTACTGCCTTTTGGAGCTTTTTATCCACTAATGCTCATGACTCAAATGTGACAAGTTTTTTGTCCTGCTACTCTCCGGAACGCTGCCCACCAGATGGCACTGAAGATGATCAGACTGCCAGAGCTTTTTCCCAAACTGGTTACATGTCTTAGAAGGAAAATCTGGCCAAAATCCAAGTAAATCTTGGTTCTGTGATGTCAAGCAGACCCAGAGCATACACAGGGCACTGCTCCAAAAGAGGGGGAAACTTCAAGAGTTACTTTATCTGTCACACAAATAAAAGGTTAGACCCTGGATATTTGGAAATAAGCCTCTATGAATAAGATTCATAGAAATTAGAAGCTTTCCTGGTTAGCAAATAAGCTTGAGAAAAAGCACAGCAATTCTCATCCTCAGCCTCTTTTACTTGACTTCCTTCTTCTCTATGGCTCACTGAGCAAGCACCTCCCAATTTCTAATGTTTTTAAATTTGTGTTATCTCAGATCAGCATCATTCCTATAACAATCAGAAATTAAGGTAAGAGATATAGGTATAAAAAATCCATTCAGCCTGTGCGAGGTACCTCATTACTCCTGAACTTAGTGGGAGGTACAGACTGACACACCTGGCTTGGATCTGCAATTCGGAAGAGAAAAATTAAGCGGACTGCTCAGTGCACAAATTAAATCCCCATCCTTCTTAATTCATTGAGGAATGCTTGAATTATTGATTAGTCAAAACAGATTGCTCCTAATCCAGATGTAAACATTGATTTATTTAGGATTACAACCAGCACAGGGGGTTTGGAAAGCTCTATTTCGTTATGAGAAATAATAACCTTATGTGTATGAGGCTGGGGTTTAAAAAAGAGGGACATTTTCTCTGTATTTTCAGGGAGTCCAGATGGGGTAATACTTTAATCTAGACAATCCATTTCCTTCACATCTTCAGAAATTATGGTAATAAAATAATTCCTTTCTTTTCCCCTACTCTAGAGATGGATCCAAACAACCTTGACCTGGATACACTTAGGGAAAAAGCTCAGATTCCTGCCCAAACCTGGGTGCCAAAGCTACCTCCCATTTCTTTCCAAGAAAAGAAGAAAAAAATCTGTGTACTAAAGAATTGAGTGCACAGAAAATAAAGTGAGCCAAGATGACCTAGGCAGGCCTGTAAGGTTGATTACTTGTATCTTTATTTATCTCCTAAATGAACTACAGCAGTTCCAATTTTCATAACTATCCAAACTCATCCATCCAGAGAAATGACAAGGTAGCTGCAATGACATTGGGACCATTAGAATTGTTAAACTTTGTGCATTACTGAGTTTATCACTATGCAAAGGGAAATTAATAAAGCGTTTTTACACAACTGCTGGATCATATTCAGGAGATATATTAATAAATCATATAATAAATAATAGAATATTTCTGGAGAGGACAACGAGAGGCTGATGGATCCCAGCAGCAGGATCCTGAGCCCAAAACTTCCTGTAAAGTTCAGCAGAGACAAAGGGGAAAGCACCCTGACAAACACACAAGAAGCATTACCAAGGACACTGACACTGGCATCTAACAAAAAGAATGAGCTGCATTTTCCTGCTGAAGTACCACAAACAGGATGCTAAATTTCCAACAGTCCACAACATAAATATGACCAATGCAATGTCTCCAGCAAAATCCACAGTAACCAGAGGATTTCAAATTTACAGAACACCACTGGAACAGTTTTATACTTCTAAGTCACCACAGCAGGATGCAAAGTGAATAAATAAAAAGAAGAAGGAAAAGCAAATAGAAAAAGGAAGAAATTTCACACTTGAATGTGCAGGGGCTTCGAAATAGAATTTAACCCTAGAACAAGCATGGCACATTTCCTCATGCAAGTCCAACCCCAAACAAAAAGCAAATCTTTCCCACCTGATGGATTTCTTGCCATCCATTTTCATCCTTGCAGCTGACTGTAGCATGTTCATGGAGTAAGAGCTCACAGCAGAAAGGGTCCCCTCCCACCACGGCCGTGTGGTACAGCGGGGTCAGGCCACAGCTGTCCTTGTAGTTGGGAGATGCTCCCAGCTCTAAAAGGGTCTGAAAGCAATCACAGACTGTGAAAAATGGATTTCCACCTAGAAAGGGTCTTTACCTGAAAAAAATACCTGAAAAAGTATTTGTAAGGTTGATACTTGACGTAATATTTTTTGCTTCCCTATTTATCAGTTGGTAAGAGTGGGCCATGGCATAGACTAAGTTAAGCAAGAAATGACCTTGGAAGAACTAGGATCTGAAGGGATCTATGGGGATGGCACAGAAAGAAGCAGTGGCAATGTCCAGTTTCCATCCTCCCACTAGGTTCGGAAATGTCAGCTCTGAAAATGCTGCATCGCCTTTGCAACACAGTCACCTCTTCATTTCCAAGGTGCTTTATCAAAAATGCCATGCAATTTGAGTGTGTGTCAAAAGGGAATAAGCAAAAGCCATAAACCTGAGACTTAATCTAGATCATCAGTGTGATTTAAGAACACCTGTTAAAATACAAAAGAAAACAGAAGAGACTGTGTTAAGGTGAAATGTGCAATCCATGCCACTGGAAGCTGCTTTCAAAGAGGCAAGTGACAATAATGCTATTCCTATTTCCTCGGACAGATCTCAGTGTATCACTGAATAAGCTTAAATTTCACCACTTTTCTTCCTAGCAGGAAAAGATAAATCAGAAATTAAAAGGCCCTTTATTGAAAGCAAATGCTAAGATTTGAAAGCCACAAGAAAGCACTGGAACATCTTAAAGATGGAGAAAAATACACTAATTAATTGAAAACAGTGTCCTTTCTGCATTTTTTTGTAAGATAATACATCATTTGCTCCTGAAAGCACTCACCTTGAGGGCTACTTGGTTCTTGGCTCTGGCTGCTTTGTGCAGAGCTGTCATTCCATCTTTGGCTCTGAAGTCTAAATGTGCTCCTCCATTTTTCAGAGCTTTTATCACTTCTACTGTATTGTCAAGCTGAGCTGCCAAAGTTAGGGGTGTTTCTAAGGAAGAGAATAGGATGCACTTGGAAAAAGGTGAGCAAAATTATAAAATAAAGTTAACTTAGAAAATAATGTTAAAAATACTGTTCAGCAAAAATCATAAATGATCAATTATCTCCTTTGGACAGCAAAGCCCTACAGATTCCATTAGCCCAGGGTTGTGAAGGAATGTGTGAGATTCAGCCTGTTAATTAATTTAACTAACTCAAGGTACTCCTGTATGCTGTTGAGTTTTTATTTATGAGTTATATTATATTACATTATATTATTTTTATTTTATTTTATTTTATTTTATTTTATTTTATTTTATTTTATTTTATTTTATTTTGAGTTTTATTGTTCTGACCTCCGCTTTCTAAGTCATGGTAGTTTGGGTCCAGTCCTCGGTCCAGCATCTTGGTCATTTTTTCCACAGAGAGATGGTGGACATGATCCATAAATTTTCTCAAATTGGCCTGAAACAAAGAGCGACAAATGAATCATCCTCTGGTTTCCAAAATAACATTTTGACTAAAAATGAAGCATTCTGTCAACTGATATCAACACCCACTGTGGGTAATTGCTAACTCCTGCAGGAAATTTTGGGATACCTTGGTGTGAAGCTTGGCCAGCTGCTTTTCATCAAGGTTGAACTGTCTGTACACTCTTTTCTTGTAGCGAAACTGAGGGAGGAAAAGAAGAAGAAATTTTACAACTTAAAACTCATAATACCATTTTCTGACCTTACCAGGAAGTATCATCCACGGTGATGTGGATTTAGGCAAAATTCTTCTAAATTTTAGAAATAGGCTCAGTATTTCCTGTAGTTTTACATCATTTAAGCAAATTTCTTATCTTGTGCAACACACTGAGATCAGTGGAGGTGTGTGGGAAATGAGATCAGCCTCTAGAATCTGGAGAAATAAGCAAGAATTACACTGAAAAGAGCTTTTCCCCAAGGATTTCTGTGCACTTTCATTTATAGTCTCAGGAAGAAAGAGCTGGGAAGGCACGTTAAATAAAAAAAAAAAATATTTCAAAATAGCAGCTTAGCATTTCTGAAATATGAAAACAAAAAAAAGGATCCCTGAAAATCCCTTAGTCAAAGCAGGACGAACTTCCACATGGGAATAGTTCTCCTGATACTGGTTTTGTGAATGAGGTTCTGAGGATTGCCTCTCTTTTTGGCTGAAACTCGCTCCCATTTTATCCTGAGCAGCCTGGGTGCAGTAACAAGGCCTGTAGCAAAAATCATCGGGGTTTCCACAGCTATAATTTACCATTATCTCATTGTCCCATGCAGAATTCCAGGAATGCAGCCTGTCTGTTGGACAAGGGACTGTGCTGAATGAGGCTTTAACACCGGCTTTTCACAAGATCACTTTTAACACCTCAATTGCTGCAGTCAAAACTCACGAAAAATGACAGAAATTAAATAAAGTGGCTGTTTAATTTGCTTACAGCTGTAATATGGACATCAGTGACTGAAACTCTGAAATAAACTCCTAGAAAAGGGAAGACCTGAAGCTTTGTCAGGACCCTGGTTCTTTTCTCTTGGATTTGTGTTGCAGTGAAGTCTGTTGAGTGCACATTATTAATGGTTGATCTGCCACCATACAGGCTATACCAAAATTAATTAAATGCCAGTTTCATGCCCCAGTTTGCTGCTATATTGTGTGATCTGGCTCTCCTCCAAGTTCGTCCAGTGCCATAGAAGTCCTGCCCAGCTTATCCCCAGCTGCAGAGCCTCTGCAGGAGCAACAGAGAGGGAGGAAATACCAGTACATGCCCTCTCCTCCCTTACTGCTTTCCCAGGAGACAGACAGAGGCAATCTGTGCACTCTGAAGGATGGCACAGAGCGAACTAGATGGGGGGTTAAAAAAATGGTTTCGCTGAGACAGAAAGATCTCTTTGGGAGAAAGCACAGGCTGGTTATCCAGCAACTGCTACACTACTGTTGCAAACCTAATTACAGGTCCAACAGCTTCACCTAGAACCTCACATTTCTTTATTAAATCACACATCCTGTGTCCTCAGCAGAGGAAAACTCCAAAATCCACTGTCTCAGAACAGCTGACTCTTTGTGACCTTTTGGGAATGGACCAGCTCCACCAGCAGGGAATGCCAGCACTTCTGTGAGCAGGGGTTCAAGCTCAGACTTGCTGATAACCATTTCCCAGATGCAATTCACCTCAAATACAGCTTTCTGTACAGTTTGTATCAGCACAGAAATGCTTCAGATGTTAGACCTATAAATACCTCGAGTGAAGGAACTCCTTTATTCACCGGCTGTGGGTATTCCCTCAGAAGTCGCTCCTCATCCAAAAACTTCCCATCTCTCCCATTGCTTGCAGGCTGGAACAGTCCATAATTCAGCACATCTTTCAAACTCTGGTTCAAAGTGCACAAAATCCGCTGCTTTGCTACCCACACTGAAGCTTCTGGGTTAAATCTAATGCATTTCTGCAAAGAGAAATTATTTTAAGAAACCCGATTAGTGAACAAAACATTTAAAGAGCATCTTACATTCTAAAATTTATGAATGTCACAAATAATTAGGAATATACACAATGAATCTACAAATTCCATGACAAAACATTGCTCAACAAGAATTCTATTTCAGATGTGTAGTGATAATATCTAATGCACAAGCACTGTGAAAACACAGGATATTTCAACTCCTTCCCCAAACATCAGGGAACACAAACATCCTTCTTCAGAGAGAGAGAACACCTTCATGGAAAACCTGTTCCAAAAGCCGGGTAAAAGGGATGTTATAAGATGTTTAACTATCCACTTGATTCTTGGCTGTTCTAATACCTGTTAGATCCACAAGGATTTCACCCAAAAAAAAGGTATTCAGGTAAGAATTCTACTTCCCTTTTAGCTACATTTATCTTAGGGTAAGTTTATGGAAGGAACGATACAATGTGAAGCAAATTACCTGAAAACCTTGACAAACCTTTCCAGTTCTCCACTTCTTACCAAGCTGGAATTCAGGGATTTGAGGAATTTAGGGATTTTGCCTACACTGCAGTCACTGGTCGCAAGGTACCAGCAGATGGCAATGCCTAGAAAGCAATTTGGTGCCTCTGATGTGCATCCTGAACACACCATGCTGCTTCTGCTTTAATCCTTGAGAGTCTTCAGTGTAAAATGAGATGTTAGACTTTGTCACAAGTAAGGTTGGCTAGGAAGCAGCTTTCATTTCTCTTACTTATTTTACATTTCAAGGTGTTTTGTGAAAAGTTGGGGGGGGGGCGGTTTATAAGTTGAAGGGACACAAAGTAGATTGTAATGAGTATTTTCCTCCCCAAACATCCCAGTAGTTATAGTATTGACTTAGCAGCAAGGGCAACCTGTTTGAAATCCCTGCCTTCCTTCTGAACCTCACTTGCCCCATGACTCCTACGTGGATTCAAACCTCAGTACAAGATTCAGACTCAAACATCAGCACTTTGCAGCTCAGTCACAAGGTGTGTAATGAGCTTAACTTCTAACATTATCCACACATTATCCACACATCCTGAAAGATTACAAGAAGTGTTATTCAAATGGGAAGATAATTTTGAAATTACTTGTATTTTTTCCCCCCAGGAAAGTCTTTCTTACCCGAAACAAACTAAATTTGGACTTGTATGACACTGTTTTGATTTTTAAAATACAAAGCAGTCACTTCTGATCCCAGTTTAATTGAGTCTGCTGAGTTTTAATGCACCTGGAGAATCCAACATGTTCAATTTTGTTCAGTCTGTTCCTGTGTTCCCTCTGTTCTTGATAGCATGCAGATATTTCACAAACTAATTTAGTGAGAGCCCCAGCTCTTCTAGTGATTTGTAAGAAACAAAAATGGCCTTATTGTAAAAAATGCTGATCCCATCGGCAATTTAGAGTGAACTAAGATCAGTTATGTAAAAAGTAAATTGATAATGGGATAATCTTTTGCTACCAAAATGTTTCAGTCTGAGAAAAGTGAAACTAGTGAGAAAAGTGATTATTTATGCTTTCCGTGAAGCCGGGCAGGATAGAAGTGGAGCTGTTACCACTCTCTCAGAGGCAGGTGCTGACCAAGAGGATAAAAAGGAGCACTCAGATGCTGCATAAGGTGCATTTTCCATCAGCCTGTCCCTGGAAGAACTCCACTGTGCTGCTTCTGTGTCCTCCTGGCAGCCCTCCAGGCAGGGAGCACCACAGCCACCCCCTCTATCCTGCAGACAAGTCATTACTTACTGCCACACTCCGTACCCTGAGGAAACATCAGCTGAATCACAGCAGGACCCACACACAGGCTGCTCCAGTTATGAAATAAGGAACAATTCATTAGGCACACATGGAGTGGTGACCACAAGGAAAGGAGGCAGCAGCAGAGTCAAAAAAAATGGACAACTTTTTCTAGTCTTCAACGACAAGAAAAAAAATTTTAAAACCAGGGATAGCTTAGTGACAAAAAACTAGAGAAACACATGAAACAAAGATGTGTTGCACTGACAGATAGATTCCCTGTAAAAAACCACAACAGTTCTTTCAAAAAAAAAGCCCTGAGAGGCTCAAAGTCACTGTCAAAACCACACCAGGCCCCTCAGAATGCAAGTGTAGCAGCAAGACAGCACGTCAGCACTGGCTGCTGAGATGCAAGGCCTGTGTTTGGGATGTGAAAGCTCCTTGGATCACAGGAGACACGGTCAATTATTATCTTGCATTCCTGCACGCTGGTGAGAGCAAGTCACCGAGTGAAGAGAAGGATGGGAAGCCAGGGAGAAATACAACTCCCCCAGCTGAAGGGAAGATATTAATTCAGTGGGAATAATGCTCATGATGCAGAATTTCTGAGGGATAACATTTATCTGCTTAAAATCTATCAGCCAACACATCTTTCTGCTCAGCTGTCAATCACACAGAACTGTGCTGCGACTGAAGGACATGACAAACATTGTTTGTACAGCTGCCTCCAAATGTGATTGCCAGGGTATCAAAAGATGAGTTATTCCTTTTAATAGGAGATGTTGATATTAAAGATGTGGCAGCCAAAAATTGGGAAACACAAATGAGAGTTTGGCATCAAGGAAAGAAAAGAGAGCAAGTGCCTCACTTTGGTTTGTGCTCAGTGCTCAGCTTGATTCTCTGCTGAAACACTGATCTCCTTCATCAGAATGCACTCAGGAAACACAGAATTCATGAGGGGACAGGTCAGAAAAACCAGTCTGGCCAGGCTGTCATCAGATCAAGGGCATGTGAACAGATACCAGCAGCACAATGCTTCTCTTATCAAACTGAAGGTAAAACAAGGAAGAGCAACTATAAACAGAAAGCAGCAAGGAACAATCAGGCACAAAGTGGGATACAGAAAAATGTTTGGGAAAAGTTGTAAAAGAAAATCTGGAGTATATTTGAGGCAGCACAGACTGGAAACAAGTGACAATGGAGGCATCCCCAGCAAAAATGGGAGTCAAGCTGCGGTTGTGACAACTGGGTTCCTACTTTGGTAAGGTAAAAACTGCGCAAAGCAAACAAAGTGTTTTATCTGAGAAGGAAAAGCACTAAAGGAAAATATTCTTAATCCAAAAAACCAGGAAATAATTTAAAAATAAAAAAAAAGCATACAAAAGTACAAAAAGCAATGCAGGAAAAGAACACCAAAAAGTGGCTACAGCTTCAGCTGTTGCTATACCAAACTGCCACCTACCAAACAACATTTTGCATGGAAAGTCCAATATAAGTCTAAAAACCCCAAAAACCAGGGGAGGGAGGAGTCAGTAAGTGCTATTTATTGCAGTGGAGCAGCAAAACAGATGGGCAGAAAGCATCTCAGAGAAGTCTTCAGCAGACTCAAACCCATCTCAGCCTCAGAATTTAATAAAATGTATGGATCTGAGCATTTTGACTTTAAACATAACCCAGAGGAAGCACATAAGTACAGGGTAAAACAAAAGAGTGGAACAACCACCACATGTTGATAATAAAATGATGAAAACATTCCTTAAAACAACTGGCTGACAGAACTGTTCTCAGTGTCTGTGGAAAAGAGCAACTTTAAGCACAAAACACCATCGCTGTCAGAATATCAAGCAAAAAGAGATTTTCTTGACAACATCTCCTGAAGAACCAGACTCATTTCACTTTCAGGCAGCATCACTTGGGATTTGTTTCTACATGGGCTGGAAAAGGAAACAGATACAAGATGGCCTGGATTCAGACCAAATAATATATGCCAGATAATACAGCTTTTTTACCTACTCTCCTTGTGACTGTGGAGGGCTTTCTACACTCTCCATTCCCTCAGGAATTTTACTGAGCTCAGGAAACCTTTCAGTCACTCATTTAAATATTCTCCACCCTCCTGTGAGAAGGATGACACTTACTGAATACAGGTCATGCACAGAGGCAATAAGAAATTACCATTTCTACCAAGTAGAGTTTCAATAAATTGGGTTATCACCTGAACTGAGAAGGAGACAATAAAAGAATTGATATAAGAATTGAAGAGCAGTTGCTCTTAAGGGCTCTGTATGAACTTGTCAAGGTTCACATTGTTTTCTAAGTTTCAAATGAGAATAAAAGGGCAACAAGACAGACTTCCTACAGGGGGTGGTAATTTATAAAGTTTTCCATGGCAGCACATCCTACTCGTGGTGCTGGGTGCCTATCTCATACCTGCAGTGAAATAAAGGCAATTTGTACCACAGCCACTGCAGATGAGCAAACTTTATTCTTCAGGAGTCTGGCTAAGGCTTTAAAGCTTCCTAGTGGGCTGAATTTCATCTAAAACCCTAAACTTGTCTTCCTTAGAACAAATATAGTGTCGATCATACTTCCTAAAAACCAAAAAAAGCAGAAAACTAAATTATGTTATTTCACGCTTCTTTGATTAAACAGACTAATTTTAAACACCTCGTATGTTAAATTAATTATAATTATACAGGAAATGGGGCCCGTGTTTGCTCTGGCTTGTAGCTGCAGAACACCTCAAAGTCTGATCTTCTCCACAGTTTGCTCCACTACATTTAATCACCAATATTCCTGTTTGCTAACCTGAATCCAGGTCTCACTTTCCTGCACAAAGAGCTTGTGGGCTGATAAATTAAATAAGAAATACATCAGCTGCTATAGAACTGCTTAAAACAATTCAGTTACTTCTCATGAAGACTTGACTGAAAAGGGAAAAGAAATACAGAAAGTGAAGCAATAAAAATGAACAAATGTTAAAATTAATTTTAAAACTTGTCTCAATAGTGTCAATAAATAACTTATTATTGGTCTAAAGGACTTCAGGATGTTAATATCCCTGTGGTTTTTACAGCAGAGTAAACGTAGAAAGGAAAGCTGCTATTTCCATTCCATTTCCATGGATCTGTTCATTGATAGGGTCACAGACAGAGCAAGCTGGTAAGACCATCAAAAAGAGCTCCAGGACCACACCTGAGGGCACGCTGTCAAAACAGCTCTTCCTTGTCAGGCTGCAGCCAGCCCATCTCTACCATTCTAAAAATGAACTTAATTAAGAAGAAAAGAAGACTTTCATCTGAGATAGATCTTTGATGGCAGCAGGGGATGATATAGCTCTTACATGTCAGCACAGAGTGATGTATGCTGCACACATCCATAAAATGGATGTGCTTTTATAATCATCCTGGAAATTTAAAAAGTCTGGTGCCACTACCGAAAATCCCAACAGCAGCATTCAAGGAGACCTGGGGTAGTTTAGATAATTAATAACAAACTCGGATGAGTTGTGGTTCTAGACAGAATCAGCATCTCCCAAGACCTTTTCCAGGATGACACTGTTATTCCTATCACAGCACTTGTGTTGGTTTCCCTGGCTGGAAGTTTGAGAAATAACACCCTGTAATAAAGGCAAGGCAGCAAAGGAGGAAGGAAAGGTTTTTTTGTGCTTCTCTCTCATCTATACACTCTAAAAGCCACAGGCACTCTAAAAGGGGTGTCTTGTGTGTGGCAGGGTGACAGAGAAAGACAACAAATATGGTAAAGAGAGACTCTGATGACCTCTTGTAGGACACCAGTCCACTGTCAATCACAAATTGTCTCATGAGAAGAGGAACTAGAGAATCCATATATACGTGAGATATGAGGCTTTCACAGAGTTAACATGTGATTTTTAAATTCAATCTGCATCTTCTGATGAGGTTATAGATTCCTAATTCTCTTTCTTCTACCCAAAATCTCTGAATGCAGATCAGACAGATATTTTGCTTTATGATCATGGCTTTTTTCAAGTTAACACACTAAATCCACTCTCTTGGAAGGGATGGTGTCTTCAGTTCAGGCAACCAGTCAGACAAACCACTGGGGTACATAGCATAGACATTAAAAGAAAACATGAATTTTGTCTGTAACATGTCAAAAAAGAAAGTAAGAAAAAGGAACAGATCTGCTGCAGACTGAAGCCAGCAAAGCTAATAATGAATGTCACTTCTTTTAATTGCAGTGCACTCTGCTTTACCGTTTGCTGCAGGTCAGGTATGATAATTCTAATCACTAAAGTGTTGCTCTGACTGTCTTCCATTCTGCTGCTTGGCTTTTCTGCAGTTGCTCTAATTGTGTCATAAATAGTTTCTTCTTTGGAGCTGTCTGATTCAGACTCAACAGAGTAGTCAGAGAAGCTTTGTGCCATTTCATCTTCACTTGATGTAGGGCTACGAGGCATGTTCAAGTTTTTTATCCTGCCAATACAAAGGAGAAAAAGAAGAAAATAAGTTACAGCTCAAGTCTTCAAAATGATTCAGCTACAAGTTTTTTTCCTCTTGGAAATAACGTGCATTTAACAAGGAAGTTTTATGGTTTATCCTCCTTTTATTTCTTTCTGTCAATTACGTGGATGGGCAGAGTGTAAAGGAAATAACTCTGGCTACCAATTTACTACAGAAGAGGAAGGGCAGGAGAAGGGAAAAGGAGTAATAAAAAAGAAGATGACCTTCCTTCCCAGGCACACCCAACCTCCCAAAGGATCCAGAAAAAACAGCACAATCACCCAGTCCTGTGCTAACCAGCACCGCTGTAAACTGTGCTTAGAGCTAGGTCTGGCTTGGAAGCCTCCTCCTTCCAGCGAAAAGACATTTCAGGGAATTAATATGAATGCTAAACTAACATCAATCCTGTACAACAAGAATCTGCACAGGTGAGGCTTTCATAAAAGTCAGTATTCCCAAACAGTGGAACCAACCAGAAAATGAAATCCTACAGGGAGCCAGACAGACACAGCTGCTGCTCTGTGGTTTGTGGCTCCCACAACATCCTTCCAAACCAACACCACCCAAATCTGTCCATTACACACACTCAGAGCTTAGAAACAGTTTTCATCTGTGATATAGATTAGGCTAAAATGAAAGTCATGTTTATTCCAAACTAAAGACACTTGTAATCAGGGTTCTCACATTAAGAACAGCAGAATATTTTCCTTCTGGGCTTTTCCACCAACAAGAGCAAAAGAATTTTGTTTGGTCCCACAAACTCAAAACTGCTCCAGGTTATGAAAATTATTATTCTATGGAAACACTGAGAAAAGAATTTAAAGTGGAAAAAACTGAAAAGACCAACAATAAACTCTGCAGTGCTTGGACATCATATAATTTTTCAGATTTAGGAGGCCAGAAAAATGTATTATTATTTTTCTTTTTTCTCTGTGAGTAATCTTCCAAGACAACTTCTCTGCTTGTTAATGAAAAATAATCAGTTAAAAGAAAAATACAATACAATACAATACAATACAATGCAATGCAATGCAATGCAATGCAATGCAATGCAATGCAATGCAATGCAATACAATACAATACAATACAATACAATACAATACAATACAATACAATACAATAAAATAAAATAAAATAAACAAACCAAGCAATTCCACTGGCAGCTCACATTTAAAAAGAGACATTACAGCAGAAGTGAAGCATGGAAGGGTGAAGTGACTTGACCAAGGTCACCCATAAATCCAAATATAGGTTTTCTATACTGGTCTCTCAGCCAGATCAGCCCAAGTAAATAAAGTCAAACAACAGCAAGGAGTAAAAGAACATTTTTTTACCACCGTGTCTAACACTTTAGTTTAAGCCAGTTTAGTTGAAGTCATTCCCTCTTCATTGCCCCATCATTGTCCCAGCAGTGACTCCAGAGCAGGGACCAAAGGCTGCCACTGTCCTTTCCCATTTTAAGGTGCCCATAAGTTGGCTGGGCAGGGGTGAGTCAGGCCTGAGGCTGGAGGTCAAGGACAAGCACTCCCACAGCACATCACATCCCCACATCATCAAGCCTTATTGTTGTTTCTGATGAAGGATAATTCCAGTGTTATTACCCTCAGCCATAATTACTAATGAAGACAAAACCAGTGCATTCAGAAATCTGAAAGCAAGCCAGTTCACAGCAGCTTAATGCAAGGCTGTATTTACAAAGGAAAATTCTGCAGGGAGCATTTCAGTTTTTTGCTGCTTCACTGAACTGTAGATTAATGCTGCTCTCCAAAGCACCTTAAGTCAATAAAAAGCATAAACATTTCTATGGCCTCTCTATTTATCTGCCACTGCTAAAACACGTGAACCCAAAATACAGCAGGGTCATACACAGAATTTAAGGGCATAAGAGGTACAGGCCAGTGAGTGTGAGCAGAAAGACATAAAGACCATCACATGGTTTGTCCAATCCTAAAGCCATGTGAGAGTGCAACACATTCCAGGGCAGAGGATTCAACAGAGAGCAGTAAATTGCAGTTACACAGCAGCCAAATCAAGAGTTGACTTAGGAGGAAAAAACTTCCCCAGGTTTTGGCAAGCAGCTTTTCATGCAAAAACTACCCAGGAATATTTCGTTCTAGAATAAGAAAGGGAACTCTCTAGCTGAAGAACCAGTTCCCAGGAATCAAGCCTTTAAGTATAATAAATAGTGGGACAAAGAACTCCTTGGAGACTCATCAACAAAGCACAAGGCAGCTAATCTTCTGCAATACATACTAAAATAAAATAAAGCACAAGTAAGCATGGAAAGGATGATGAAACTCTGTATCCACAGTGGCAAGAAGAACAGGATATGGGCCCCAGCAGCACAGGGGAGAAGCAGATCATTGAAACACCATTTTTTAACCAAGACTATTCTAATACTGGAGAAACTGGCAATTTGTTTGGCTCAAGTTGTGTGGAAATGGAAGATCCCACCATTTGTTAACCAGAGACACTGGCTATCACAGCTCCCACAGGAAAGGTGTTATCTTTTAGGAACTGTTTCACTTTTGTCCCAAGGATATTTCAAAGATTCTTCCACAGCCAAACCTATTATTTAGGAGCATAAGGCAGGTTGCCTGGCTTACTAATTAATACTTGTATAACCCATGAAGATATTGCATCCCAGGTTCCTAATTCCTAGCTGGCAATTCATTGGTTCAATACAGCTTGAAATATAGATTAGGTTTATCTGACATGGTTGTCTGGGATGCCTTTTTTCCTTTTCTTAAAAAAAAAACCAAAAAAACCCAACAGACCATAGGATTCCTACAGTTAAATTGATTGTGTTTTGTTTGTGGCTGCTTTTGGTGAAGAGAAGTGCTGGGTGCTGACAAGATTCTCTGTAAATGAATTAAAACAGATGTCAAATCATCTTGGCAATAACCACACAACGAAAAGTGTCACCTCAACAGGGTTTGCTCCACCTCATGTCCTCTGTCCACATTTCTCAGCTGCTGGACACTGAGTGTGTCCCAGCTCCAGGCACTGTCCTGCCCTGGCCTTTGCACATCCCCTAAGCAAAGCAAGCGTGAGCTGCAGCTGGTTAAACACTCCTTTTGACACAGGAAGGCCACAAAAAAGCAGGAAGATGAGAGAGTGGAAGGATGGCTGCATGCTCCCCTTATTATAGGACTTCTCCCCCAGCACCTTGCCCTTTATCTCGGCGGGAGCAGCGGGATGTGTACCCAGCCTCTGGGGCTATTGCCAGGTGATGTTTCTCAGACCAACAGGCCACATGAAAGGAGCTGAGCTCAGGCTGCTGCCTTCCCTTTACAGATGCTATTTTTAGATTTGTTTTCCCTCTGTCCAGCCCGCAGCTTTCACAAAATCTGCTGGAAATTCTCATTCTGCCGTTTGCTGCCACCACACCATTAAGGAGAGTTTAAAACAGTCCAAACCATGACTATCAAACTGCCTTTTTCTCTAAAAAATAATTTAAAAAATACTAAAAGAACATTGGAAAAGGCTGGAATTAAACAATACACAGATTATCAAAAGGGAGAAAATTCAACTCCCAGAGCTCACTCTCAGGGTGAAAGGTGTGCTCCAGTGTGTCCAAACAGACACAGCAGGGGAAAAACCAAGAGCAGCAACAGATTAATCCATTTTTTGGAGCCTTAAGGTGTTAAACATCATACAAAATGAATTTATTAAATATATATGTTTACATGTATTTGTATCTTAGATATTATAAACTTGATGTGAAAGGGTTTAAAATATCATCAAACACTGGACAGGGGATCTTCATTGAACACACATGTATTGTCAGATAAACCCACTATAAAAATCATGTTTTAAAAACCTTCAGCTTAATTATGGCTCTGTGTGATTTTTGTTGACCCTGCAAAGTACCAAACCCTCCTGGTCTTGTTTCTCGCTAAAACACAGCTGAGGCACAAGCACCAAATGCCTTGTCCAAGGCCACCAAGGCCAGGTCTCAGAGGAAGGTTGCAAATTCGGGGGTCACTGGCTCCTAGTCAAGATAAGAACAATCTGTTTTTATATAAACACTCATGTGCACAATAGCAGCCCTGTTGCCTGCAGGGAGAAGCCCTCCAGACTGCTGTTGTCAGGCCAGTTAAAAATCTACCTGTGGGAATAGCTGGGATACAGAGTGGACATTGTCACGGGCTGAGTAATGCCATGAACCAGACTGTGAGAAAAGTTTGCCGGGACAGGAACAGTCACTGCTAGAAAGAGGTATTTAGTAATTAACTCTGAAGGAAAACTATTCAGGAAAGGGATTTCTCTGTAAAACCTGCCAGAGCTCCCAACACGTGGATTGCGTGGCTTTATTCAGGATTATACGTATCAGCTCAAGAACCAGCTTGACGAGTTACTAAATTAAAATGCTGGAGAAGCTCAAGCATTGTCTTTTCTAATTATACTAATATTAAAACAAAAATGCACTTCAGACAGAGCTGAAGGTGGGGGGTTCAGTCCCAGCACAGCATGCATTTCACACCTCCCCATGGCTGGGCAGAAAAGGTCGTGCAGAGGAAAATTTGAATTGAAGACCAACTCCAGAGGGCAATTTGCAATTTGATGGGTTCAAGCTCCCTCTGCACTCCAACTTTTAAGCTGCCAATAACCAGCATTGCCTCCCAAAAAGCAAGCCCACCCTCCCTCTCCCCCCAGAGCACTCCACTCTTGCCCCCAGACTGCTTTAACATGGAGAGTGAAGCAGAACAAAGCACTGATCCAGGTCAAACTCCAGCTTTTTTTTTGTTTGGGAGGTTAGTTTCAACATCCATCACGTCTCTGAACCGGATCACTATGCAAATGTTTGCAGAAGCAGCAGGAGAAAGATGGCAGAGGGCCAGAAGTGAACTGCCAGGGCTTGAAAAGGGCAGAACCACTTCATCCAAAGGCAGTATTAATGCTTGCCAGCACGAAGTGGGTCTGAGACACCACTGCCTGAGTGACAGGAAAGAAATGTCCATAAACAGGGCCAGCTGATTAACCCTGATGGAAACGTTATCAGCACCCAAATTCCGCAACTCCAACCAGGGCAGGGAAGAAACCCACGGACACAAAACTCAGCCAGGCAAATGCAAAACCGAAAAGAAAATATCTTCAAGAAGAAAGCCAGAACACACACAAGGAGTGCTAAACAATCCACAGCAAAAGCTCAGGGGAGAGGAGGCACTCGGAGCTTCCCCTGTTCTCCCAGCTCCACCAGACAGGAACAACAACCTCCCTGATTACAGCTTTATTCCCCATTCAGCAGCACCTCACTTAAATTCACTTTCTGGTGATGTATTTTTGATCTTTCTGTTAAATAACTGAAACACCCAGATAAAAATTTTAGCAGACGAGTGCTGACACAAGTGCTACAGTACCAGAATGACGAGCAAAAATTCCTCCTGTACTTTTCTCTGAAGCTCTTGTTTCTCAGTGTGGCATCTCGTGCTTCCAAACTGAATTATTGATTGGAAATCGATATTCAAAGTCAATGATCATATCCATTTGTTCTCACCAGCACCACCAGGAGATTGTTTTTACTGCCCTGTTAAAGAGCAGATTTATACAGTCCTTGATTTCTTTGCTGGGTAATCACACAGGTGTCAAATTGTTTTGTAAAAGGTCTCAAGAGGGAGACTTCACCCCACCTTTTTTTAAAGGAAGAAATAAGAAAATTGTGTGAAGAAATTGCTGAACCTGGATTTATTTCTGAGTTCTCTTGTTCGTGTGTATTTGCACAGACTTGCCAAGCAGAGGCTAAACCCCATTAACTTCTGGTATTTAGACTCTTAAATGCCAACATCATATGATTAAAGTGGGTCTGTAGGACGGTAATTTTTTCTTTTTTTAGTATTTTTGAACATCGGTACTTCACCATTATCACTGCTGCACACACACAAAATCAACACAAGCAAATTTCTGCAAACACAGGGTAGTTTTTAAAGTTTCTTTCGTTACCAAGCAACTTTGGATTAAAAAATAAATTTCTCCTTTGTTCTCTGTCTCTTCTACTTAGCATTTATTTTCCCTCTAAACTATTCAGCTGGTCATGGTATCTCCATGGAAAGGCTGAAGTTCAGCCAGGCAGATGTAAAGAGACATTTTGGGGAAGGATAGGTACAAAGAACACAGGAGACAAGCAACTTATTGTGCTGAATGAGGAAGGCTGGAAGACAGGCAGAGAAGCAGATGCAGAAAAAGCTTTTGAGTGTCTGAAGTAGAATTTCAACATGAAAAACATTTGAAGTGAGATTTCAACATGAGAAAACAGAACGTGCCGGCAGGAAGAGGAACCAGGTGTAAAGATTCAGCACAGGGTGGAGCAGCAGAATTGGTTAGAATGGTTAGAAATGTTTAAAAAGAAATTATTCAAACATATTAATAGGGGAAACATAGCAAGTATTTATAAATGTTAACCAGCACTGGGAAGTTTACAGTAAATGCCAACTCCCAGTGGCAATATAAGTTCTTTAGTGGCTTCTTTTAAGCCCCTGCAAGGTTTCCAGTGCAATTCTGGCTGACCTTTATTTAAAGGTCCTTCTTCCAGACAAGGAATTACGTCCAGCCCTGTGAGCCCCACAGAGGTACCTCCCAGGCTCTGTTCATTTCTACAGTTGCTTTTAGCATGGCCTGTAGTTTTCACGTTTATTAGAACTTCTGCTTTCCAACAGAAAGATAAAGGTACTCCTAAGGCATTCTTTACATACTCCTTGCAATGGAAACTATAGTTTACTCATGGCAAAATAATAAGCACTTTGAATTATTAAATAAGATCCTTACAGGAATTGCATGCACTTAGTTGTAAAAACAACATTCAGTTTGAAAATCCATCTGGTTAGGATGCATTGATCCAGAATTCTGAACCACTTGAAACAGATGATAAACAAAAAGCTAAATAAGCAGCAGCTAAATAACTAATTCAAATTGCGGAAAACAAGAAAACTTTTTAAGAAATGCACCAAGCACATTGTCCCAGATACCCAAGTTGACTTGCATCCCAAATCTGAGATGTGTCTTCTCGGACTCAATATTGAATTCATGAGCAAAACAACAGCCATGGTATGAAAAGCCAACATGAAACATTGAAAGATTTACCAGTTTGATCCAGTTCTGGATCCAGAAAGGCATTTCTTGATAACATGACAGCTTTTATATAAAATATTACAAAGAAATTCTTTACTATGAAGGTGGGGAGGCACTGATTACCCAGAGCAGCTGTGGGTGCCCCATCCTGGAAGTTTTCTATGACAAAATATGCTGCAGATGCACTGACTGAAAGAAAAAATTCCCCTTCAGTTATCCAAACCAAGAATGCTACAATGTGAGTAGTTATGACATGTTCTTGAAGTAATACTGCAGTATTACAACACTTCAATTTTTGATAGCCACTGTCTGTTTCTACAAAGATGGATAAAATTGTCATTTTGGGGTGCCCACCAAATTTCCTTACCAAACAGAAGCATGTAGGGCAAGCCATTTTATCTCCCAGCCTTTCTGCTTCCAGCCTCTGCTTGCACTTAGCTTCGTAAATATCAAAAAGATTATGATGTGTTGGAGGGGAAAGGACATAAGAGAATTTTAAAAGATTTACAACAGGAGTCTGAAAAAGAAGCAAAGCTTATGGAACGTATTTACCTCAGTTTCACATCCCTGATGGACAAAGCAGCTTTGTTGCTTGTTAATTTGCATCTGATGCTTATCAACCTCTATCCTCTTTACCCATAAAACATTTTTTCCTGATAATTCAAATACAAACAGAATTAAATGTTAACAGAGAAGCACTGCTGGTGTCTTGTTATGTAGATTAGATCAAGCCCTGAGAGTAGATAAAGCAGATTCCCTCTCCTCCTTACACACAGCATTTAGAGTTTGCTATGAAGTTTAACCTGAATTTTCCTCAGATGTGATCCTGGTGGGGGCTACTATGTCACTTTATTTGCTGTGTTGACACAAATAGTCTCATTGTTTGCTTCAGTTTAATCAATGGAAAAACATGCCAGTTAAAAAAAAGCAAAGCTTCAAATAGATGCTCTGTTTTTCTTATAAAATGATGAGTTAACTTTGGTTGAGAGCTGGTAGAAAAAATCTAATCAATTACCCTTTCTCCTTGTGTATGTTGGGGGTTTTTTTTCTTCCTTAGTTTCAACGAATTCATTTCTATTGCAATTCAGCAGGAAACACCCCTCGAGCTCTGCAGAGGACATCAGGTGTCTACAGGTGGGATTTGTGGGCACAGAGCTCAGACTGTCCAGGTCTGCAATTCTGGGCCAGTTCCCTGCCAAAGTGCCCTGTAGGGGAAGATCTTCCCTGGCCTTCACACCAACTTCATTTCTTTCCTTAGTCCAGGGGGAAGCAACAAACAAATGGTGACCCAGAAAGGCTGGAGGAGAAGAAGGGCAGATGAGCAGCCCTTGGTTTAGCCAAACGCCAGTGCAAGCACAGCCACGTGCCTTGTCCTCACCATCCCTCTGCCCATCTGTGTCTGACTGCAGCAAATATTCCCACTTCCCAGGGACAGATGGTCTCCAGGCTTCTCTTTATTGCAGGAGAACTTCCCTGACTTTTTTTTTTTTTTTAATGTAATTTTGAAAAAGGCACTCTGCTGACCTTACCTGCATCTTCCCCAGCTATTTTCCAACCCCAAGGTAAGCATATCTTGGGCTTTAATTTGTACTCCAGCCTGTGCTCATGGCACAACCAAGGACATTCTTTAGGGTTGTGTAGGTGAAGGACGGTGATGGCAGACTGGAGAAAACATCTGCAGGCTTAAAAAGGTTAAGTGATCTGCCAAACTGACCCAGGCAGCACAGTGACTCTGTAGAATAACTGAGAAATAAATTATTTTCTTGACCTTTGAGATTTTTGATTCAATTCATTATACAGATAAGAAACTCATTTTTACCAAATTATAGCCAGCCAAAAATTAGGCAATCAAACCAATTAAACTGATTAAAAGAGCCAGTTTCCTCACTGAGTACCAAGGTTTAATTATTACCTTCAGTAAACAGCTCAAGAAATAAAATATCACTCCTTGGGCAAGAAGAAAATAGAATGAGATCCATCTTTGTGACCATTAGGCAAAAAAAGGGAAACAAAATACAGTAAGAATGTTGTTGTTTGAAAATACAGATTCATAAACTTTTCCGGCTTTTGCTATTTAAATGCCAGGTTTAGTTTGGAATTTAATAGTAAAAATAAATAGCATGCTAAATCACCCTGGGTTATCTGCTCACAATATTTTTAATTTAGAGACAGTTTAGGATACCAACAAGGCTGGTTTTCTGAAGTATCCCTCTCTCAATGCAGAATCGAGATAAAATCAGCCTCCCTGAACACAACGACCTGGATTCTTTGCTGTGCCTTAGAGAATCACCAAGTCATTTGGGTACCAGGGGTCTCTGGCCGTCTTTATTCCAACCTCTTGCTCAGAGCAGATCCAGCAATGAGATCTGCTTGGGTTGCCCATGCTTTTATCCAGGCCTGCCTGGAAAACCTCCCTGAAGCCAGCTCTTTTCCAGGCTTACCTCACCCCCTCCTTGCAGGACAATACTCCAGTCCCCTTTTTCTTGGTGGCCTTCCACAGAACCTGCTCCAGTTTGTCCATACCTTTCCTGTCCTGTGCTGGGTCCAAAAATGGACTCAACATGTGAGATGTGGTCTGCAGACTGCCACGTCACAGCTGGTTACCTTAACTTTTCTCCATCTGGTGGCTGTGCAACTTAGTTTATAAGGGAGATTGAGGCAAACCTCAGCACCACCAAAATTTCTGGATTCATTTATACCCCTTACAGTGATTTCTTGACAAAGTGTATTTTCCGCCTGTCTACGTAGGTCTCTAACTCAGTCCCAGGTAACATAAGGCCTCAAATGAGGCTGTTGGAGAACCAGAAATACTTTAAACAGATTTATTTCTAATTGACTAGATTCCATGTTGATTGTACTCCTGGAAGTCCTGATTAAGTGAATTCATTACCATTTATAATTTCTTGACAGCACACTTCGGAGATTCCAGCCATGGAAATTATCACAGTCTAATCAAGATATGCAAACTGAATATAAAAGCACTTAAAAATATATATATATCTTGATTGAATCAGGATAGAAAATAATCCTAATAAGAAAACCAGCATCACTTGCACTCCAGGCATACTACTATCAGTTTGTGCCACAGATAAAATATTCAGGAAAAGATCTTATTAAATGTTCCACCGGAGCAGCTGCTGATACAGGATTTGACAGAACCTTTGTGAAGGACACCCATGTGTGACTGTGACTTCCCAGGAATGACAAGCAGTGATCCCAGGAACACTGTGCCTGGAAGGACTCCTGGGTTTCTATAAAGCTGGGGGCTGGAGTGACCCTGTGAGGGGCACCCCTCACGTGGCTGCTCCAGTGCCTCCAGGTGTGTTGCTGGTGTGAAGAGCTGCAACGCAAAGCTCATTTCCTGATGCTGCTGCTGATGCTGCCAGAGCTACCTGTGCCTGCACCTCGTCAGAGGGAAGGAACAGCATCCAGGCAGCTCTGCTTTCCCTGTAATGCAGCTGAGCAGGGAAGGCAAAAATTAAGCCCAACACATGAACCAAATCCTTCAGGACATACCCATTAATGAGATTTACAAAACCCTCTCTCTGCTTCGCTGTTTGCAGGAACGTTAGAGGCAGAGCTGGCACGAGAAAAGCCCTTTTCAGCATTAACATAAAACTAGAAATACTTTTTTTTCACACTTTTAAAGAAAAGAAGCATTAAACAGAGATTTGCTGTTAGGCTTTATGTCTACTTAATGTTCTCCCACGCCTTTTATTTAGTCTCCCTCAAGGCTGGTTTTGGGTCTTTTTCACACTTGCCATCATTAGCTGCCTCACCTCAAAAGTTTTCTGCAGTTCTTAATAAATCCAGACTTCTCCATTTGGTTTTCAGTCACACATGGAGAGTGACCATTTCTGCATAACAGCTGAACTTTCTTACATGCTTCTTAAAAGGGGCTTATATAAAAGAAGGACAGTGACTTTTTCCACAGGCAGATAGTGACAGGACAAGGGGGAAGGCTTTACACTGAAAGAGAGATTTAGATCAGGAAGAAATTCTTTACTCAGGAGGTGGGGAGGCCCTGGCACAGGGTGCCCAGAGAAGCTGTGGCTGCCCCTGGATCCCTGGAAGTGTTCCAGGCCAGGCTGGACAGAGCTTGGAGCACCCTGGGATAGTGGAAGGTGTCCCTGCAAACTTAAACCTTTCAACCAATGGAACACAGTTATTCCCATCAACTGAACGCACTGTCAAACACAACACTTAAAACCCAAATTTGCACACCTGTTTCTGCACCTCCCTCTTCAGACTGGTGAGTTTATCTTTGATAGTGGCCCCACCACAGAGGCAAACAGTCAATTATTAAACGCCCTGATAAGGTAGAAATTTGTTGGACTGAGCTTTGAGGCACACACATTTTTTAAATCTCTTTCTCCTTTTTCCATTTTTACAGACTACTGCTCCAAATTATACTGCTTCATGTCACCACACACTTTACAGCAATCCATCTTACACATTTTACATAATTTTTGTATTTTCACTCTCCTTCCAGCGCTCATCCAAAGGCACTGCTAGGATTCACTATCTAATCCTTGACCTGTGTTCATAAATGTGCATTGACACAGACTCCTGCAGCAGCCAGTGCAAGAAAAGGCACCTTCAGTTCCTCTTATCACAGAGAAAATGAGTTTTTTAGTTTTCAGATCATACAGAAGCATCAGGCTTTACCAAAGGAAACCTAATTTTCAATCAGTGTCCTTTTTGTTCTAGTTTTCTGATTTCTGAGTTTCATGTTTCAATTATTTTGTAATGACTGAACTGGAAGCCAAGAAAATAACCTTACTTCAAGAAATTGTTTTGCATAAGAAGTCCTAAGTCATCTCCAGAGTGCTGCCAAAACTTTTTGAACTGTGTTTTGAAAGAACCAGATAAAAGCAAAGATAAAGACTTTTATAATAAATGTAGAGACTAGAAGTCTTTATTAATAGGAACCACTGAAAATGCAGCATTTAGGTGAGGCAAAAGAGACAAAAGAAATATGATTGTGCTGTATCACAAGAGGCTTGAGTCCATCAGTTCTCACCTGACTGTGTGACAGTACAAAAGCCAAGAAATTCTTCATCCAGTTCTAACAGCAGCTGCAAATTTGTAGGGACTTTTAATAAATTTGCAGGGAATTTTAATAAATTGCTCCTAGATAAAAACAGGGGGGTTGTCACGTCTAACACAAGAAGTATGGTAACTTCAGTCTACCTGCTAATTCATATTTCAGGTACTTTGGAGAGGAGGAGGAGGATAAAAGTCAACAAGATCTTCCAGTCACCTTCACTCCAGGCTGCAGTTCAGCTGCAAATTCCTCTGCTCTGAGATCATTTTTGTAACCCACCCAACACCATAAAGCAGAAGGAGGAACATTTTCCTTGTTGGAGATCAAGCAGATTTTTGAAGCATTTTTGACCACCTGTTTGTTGAAACACTCACCTTGCAGAATCCAGCACGATCCAGGGTTGAGGTCCTGGACTGTAACTGTAGGTTTGCCTACCTGACACGAATAATTTAAACATCTTCTCTCTGAAACAAGCTTGGCACACTCACCTGTCAACACAGGTGACAGCAACAGTGTCAAGATGATCATCAGAATCTAGTTCTCTTTCATCTCAGATTCCTGAAAAAAACACAGAAAGATGTCAAGATTTAGAGAGGAAGAAAGAAATTAAGTGACCCAATGCCCACCCTATTTAAATTCTATAAAGCAGAAACGCTCAAGGAGATTTTCTTTTCCGTGAAGGAGATTTTGCTAGGAGAAGGAGAGAGGAAGTTTACTACGTTGCAAATTGGATTCCAAAGTATGCCTCATACTGTAACCTAAATATTATGCGTAGCTTTGCAAGGGCAGAGCCTGCCATGGCTTCACTCACTCCAGAGTGCTTCTGGCAGCATGAAGTCAGTGCTGAGACAAAAATAGGCTCTTCTGGTTATCAAGAAAGACATCATTTGAGGCCAGATCTGACAGAAGGCGAAAGGTGCTGCTCTGCTGTTTCCCACAAACATCTTCCTTGATTTAAGTCTTGCCAAAGCTCTGAGCATCCCAAGAATGTACATCTGCTCAACAGCCCAAATATGAGCAACAAGATGCTTGGTTTTGCTCCCTGCAAGCCCAGCTGAGATGCTGAAATTAGGGTCTGCTGTCTCCAGGCCCCCAAAGGAATTCCCCAAATCAGCAAACATGTGCTGAGCACCACAGTCCATCTCTGGGCATAGCATGGATCCAGGTATCCATACCCAGCTGTGCTCCCAAGCGTGCATGACTGGATTCAAATTTCATTGCCTTCTTTCATGGCTAGAAGCTCATGCTGAACAAAATTCTTTCCTGTTATGTATTTTCCTCTTTTTGCAGATATAAATGGAAGGGAAAATCCAGGTATTTCCATTGCAACAGCACGTTAGACAAACTCTTCTTTTTGTTGTACTCTGCTGTATGGTTCTCCATCAGAAAATACTGCTGGATTATTCTACTTTCAGTGTATTCAAGCCCATTCTTTATTTTAAAGATAGATTTTGACATATTTCACTAAAAATAAACATTCCTATCTTCCGGGTAGGAAGAAAACACTTGCAAATCTGTCTCCAGCACCTGTGTGATTCTGCTCTTTCAGCAGCAACAAAAGGAACTATTAAAGGACATTTCCCACACTGAACTACTGTATTTTGTACCAGTGTCAGCTGCATTTGAAATTAAACCTGGTAGGTTTGGCATTTGTAGGGTGGGAGATAAAAATGTGATCTCCACGATCACTGGGGCTACAGGAAAGGTAGGTAAAAAATTCAGCAGCTGTTTCTCACAAGGCAAAAACCAGAAACTGTGTAACGAAAGAAGTCAGCAGATTGAAAGTAAAGCAAAATAAACTGACCTAACAGGTTTCCTAATCTCTGAGATGGGATAAACTGCTTCTACTTTTGAACTCTCTCTTTTACACACACTAGCTTTCAGTTTCTAAATGGATCCAGAGAGAGAAGAATAACCTGGGACTGGATATATCAGAGGTAAAACTTTCCAAAACTGCTCGCAAATGCTGACACATCAGCTCAACATATTCCAAGACCAGGCTTTGCTGCATTTAGGAAAGATTTACAGCTTGGTCAGTTTGGGACAGATATTGCTAAGACTGGATAAAGGTAAGACCACAGCAACAGCTTGCACCTTAGGCAAATACTTTTGGACTTTGTTGGTAAACAACAAAAATAATGGAGGGAACATAAATGCTAAGCATTCAGCTACTAAATACCCTACACAAATAAATTCCTTGCAGGGAATCTTTGCAGTTGATTGTGGAAGAGAGGGGAATGCCAGCTGTTTATTCTGTGCGGAGTCCAAACTCTTCTATTTACAAAAATTACCCAGCTGCATGATTCCACTTTGCATTTCGGTTGTTGACTTGTTTTTCACTCTGCTGTCCAGAGCTAACCCTAAGGACAAGCAAATCAACTTGTAAACCCATGGCTTGCCAAGAGCTGGGAAAAGCTCTTAAAATGAGAGTATTTATATACTGCAAATTCATAGGAAAAAAAGTAAATGATGCCAATCCTGGCTTCTTAATGAGACCGGGTATGTTACACAGTGGAGAAAGACACTGCCACTGGAAGAGTGAGCAACTGCCCTCTCTGTTTCTGCAAAAGGATTCTTTTAACACCCACTGGCAGACAAAAAACAAGTCCCCTCCCAGATCCTGCTTTTCCCTCTCATTAAGCAAAGGATCAGCTGAGCAGAAGCTCCTCTTTGTCTCAGAGCCTCCAATGCATCCCTAAATAAATCTCTGTGCTGTGAAATCCTCAGTCACTGCACATCCCCAGCACCTCCTACTGCAGGAGCTTTCCCTCCCAGACATCGCTTCCATATGTGGCTGGGCAAGACAGCAGGGTCATGCACAGGCTCATCCCTCAGGAAAAACACCAGCCACGAAAGGCAACGTGCTTTTCCCTCCATGGGAGCTCCAGTGGGGTTCTCTCCTACACCTAATCACCCATTTCTAACATGTTTGTAGGAATATAACACCTTCAGGGATTTCTGATCCTTTGAAAACTTTGGCTGAAGTCCAGTAGTAAATTCCAGAGCCACTGGAAAGTGGAAGGAGATGGGTAAGGAAGGGAGGAAAGGCTGACAGCACAGTCACACAAGCCATTTTCCTGATCAAATCCATCTATAAAACGCCAGGGTAACTCCAAGCCAGCCCAAACAAAGAGCAGTTGGTGATTTCCACACGATTCGGTGCTGAGCAGTGAAGGGATGTGACATTTTTGCAGAGTGCACTGTAGCAGTGGTAACTTGGTTCAGGGAGCAGCAGAGCTGCAGCCATGCAGTATTTATAGGCCTCTCTCCTCAGCTCCTTGACCCTGCTCTCTTCCCCACGGCGAATCAGCCGGGACGCTGCCTCCCAAGCCCAGCTGCTGCCACTGCTGGAGGAAAGCCCTTGCTGTAGCACTGTGCTAAAGAGGGAACATTCCCAAAAGATCTGACACAGGGCAAGCCTTCCCCCAGATCTGGCAAAATGAGAAAAACGTTCCAAGAATTGGATGAATTTTAGCAAGCGGAATGAAAATGCCAAGATTTTCCTGTTCCTTTTTTCACAGTTTAAGGAATTTTCCGTGCAGGAAGGTAGCCTTGTTTGGGGGTGTTTCTCTAGGCCCAGGTGCATACCTAGGAAAGTAAAAGTTACTAACCAAAAATAAATTCAACTACAAGCATGCATTTATTCTGACTCATACAAACAAGTCAACAAAAATCATACAACCCCATCAGCAATCTCGAGTGAATAGTTCTGCCTAACTTCTTAATTCTCTTCCAGTGCCAGAGAATTCCCAGTTTCTGTTTCTGAGCTGGCTCCCAGCTGACCAGCCAGCTTATCAGCACAGATGCCTGCACAGCCACAGAGAAACATCCATCCCTGCCAATTTATGATGATGGCACAGAAAAGGGATACACTGAAACACTCAAAAATGAAGCACTTGGGAGCATTCAGTGACAGGATGAGCACGCCTAAATTAATACAACTTCAAATGACACATTTCATTCATTTAACCCTAACCTTTCTGAACACAAACACTATCACAGGATCCTGTTTTCTGTGTTGTCAGGTACATAAAAATGCCATCCATCTTGAAGACCCTTTTAGTAGCACATTGGCTCAGGTTTTTCCTAGCAGCCTCTGAAATCAAAGGTAATTTATACCTGATGTCTGCAGAACATGAATACCAGCAGAGTTCATTTGTCTACAGAACCCTTAACATGACCCATTTTAGCTAAAAACCTGCTAAAGTCTGGCCACTTATGCTGCATGGAAGTCCTGACTGCTGCTCTAACAGAAAACTCATGTAATTTATAGGGATCCGAAGGCACTTTGCACTGTCAGGCTGCAGGCAGTCCATTAGCTTAGCAATTCTCAGACACTCCCAGGTGTCCTTAGCACTAATAGACCCCAAACACACACACACACTGAATTCTGCACTTTTCCCCAAGTAAAATTGAGAGCTCAAATACTGAGGGAAGCACTAAGACCAAGGCTTGTGTCGCCAGCACAAATCCTGCCTGGGAGAGATGTAATAACCAAACCTGATTTGATTCCAGCTCAGCAAAGAACAAGGCAATGAGCTGAAAAATGAGCATAGCAAGGGAGGAGCTACCTGAGATTTTGGGAGGCTACTATCAGCTAATCCTGCCATTATGTAAAGCCAGAGCAAACAAAGCCTGGTCACACAGTGGAAATGGGAGCAGAATCAGGAAAACTGTTCAAGGAAGTGGAAAAATAGTTATTTTATTCATCGGGAGACACTATATTTGGGCACATATTTAAAATTCCGAATAGAATTCCACATGGACCTTTTCAGAACTAAATGTGAAGTCTACAGCTGCTCAAACACTTGCTGGAATGAACTCTCATATTTGTGTCTCTCTTGTTGTTTTTGCTATGCTCCGCTACTCTCATCTTTTTTTCCTCAGCAGCCTAAACATAATGGCCTAAATGCTTGTATATTGTGTGGTAGCAAAGAATGATCTTCAGAAATGCCAGATGCTTTGTGCCGTCAGATTATTCACTGCTTATGGCAGCAAGTTCACGCTAGCAGCAAAAAAATGAATCCCAAATTGTAATTCCTGTCCAAATCCTAACAATATAAATATGCACTGCTAATTTCATATACATTAAAGACAGAGAACCTCCACAGTCCCACACATTGCCTCTTTGAAGGCACTTAAAGACACAACATATAAAGAACAATATAATTCCAGATAGGTCTAACATCAGATCCTGCATTTAGCCTGCCTGATCACAGTAGGTTAAAAAAATATTCAGCTATGGAATGAAAAATCCCTCCTTCCTATGCTTATCTAAACATAAAATGGCAATATATTTAAAGTAGTAAGGACTACTACAAATTATCAGCAATCAGTGATGAAAGAAAAATGTGCCCTCAATTCATGGCTCATAATTATTTCATTTCCCAAATACTGCAGAAATCCCTGATAACTGCTAAATAATGAAAGCTCTCCAAAGAGCCAGAAGGTGCTCAACTTGGATGTAATTTTTCATGTAACTCCTCAGCTCTGTCCAACTCAATGAATTCAGTCCTAAATTTTGCACTGAACATTTTCTGGTCTCTTGTTCTATGAGAAGGTGGAGAACTTTGAAACTCAAGATTCCCAGGAGAACTTGTACCCGTTTCCTACCTATCCTGAAACTGGATGTTGAGCCTTAGCTCAAAGGAAAACCTGTTGACTGTATGTACCCAAAAAAGGTGGGCTGGTGGTTTTTTAGACTTCAGCACTTTCCAAGGGTTGTAAATGTTACCAGCTGCTGACCAAAAAGAAAAAAATACTTCCAAGAAGTGAATGACATCCACAGATTCCAGTAACCTAAAAGTGACAAACAGCCTGAATCCACTGCCAGTAGCAGAATTCTGTGTTTGCTGTGGTTTTAGCAGTCCAGATGGCTCTGTTTTATTTACATGTCCCACCTAAACAATCACTGCTGCGTTGTGGCAACACTTGTCACTGTTGTGACAACAGGAGGGAGATCTCTCCCCTCAGTTATAAATCACAAATCACTGAGGGCAGCTGCAGCCTCTGCTTCTTTATCATCCCCTTCAAGACAGGAATTTTAGTGAAAGATGGGAATCTATTAACTTTGCTGGCTGAGCTATGCTAAGTGGAGAGAGATGAAAGATGAAGTAATGAGAGGGGGAGAGAGCCCAGCATTGTGACTGACCTGTGCAAGGACAGCCCTGGTGACCTGCTCACAAATAAATTATTCAGCTGCCACGTCTTGCCTGCAACTCCACTGGGCTGAACGCACAGGTCAAGCCAACCCCATCCTCTTCAGTTCCTTGGCAACACATTCAGGTTGGTGAAAGTGGACAGGATTTTTAGTATTTGCGGGTATTGGGTTAAAAAAGAGTTTATATCACTAGCAGTATTTAAGTGAAAGAGAAATGCAAGGTGAAGTGCAATATATTGCACTTTAAAGTGCAATATTTCAAATAATTTTCAAATAAGTATATCAGTCTCTCCTGGAAGATTAAACTGTTCTTACTAGAACTGCTATGACAGTCATCTCAATAATAAAGAAAACATCTGTGCTAATCTAAAATGTGGTGAAGGTCTAGCAAGGAAAACACCATGCACATAACAAGCCACAAAGGTTAAGAGCTGCAGCCGTGTGATTTCAAGAAATTCATCAGGCCTAATTAAGGTGATGGCGCACAGGCTTTCCATGGAGAAAATGACAAGCAAAACAAGTAACAAAAAGGGAAAAAGCACACACAACTTAAAAATTGTAGGTTGCTTGTCAAAATACAGGTTGTTCAGCTTCTCCCAGATCAAAAGGATCTGGGACGTGGACTCCTAACCCAATGCTAGATGAGATAGGATTCTCTTCTTTCCCTCAGGAGCACAGATAGCAACAACCAAGACTCAAGGAAGCTGGACGCACAACAAATGGAAGAACATAGAAGCTTTCACCACTTAGAAATTCATAAGCATATGTACATTTTGGACAGCCGTGTGCAAGCAATGCATTAAGGTAACAATCTTGGTTCAAAACAACCAGGTATAAATTTTGAGTCTCCTTAACAACCCAGCATCCCCAGGGAAGCCACTGCTCCCAGGCAAATACATCCCTGATAAAGGGATGGGAGAAAAGAGAATAAAACTGACAGATGTACCCAAATCTTAAAGGAGAGCTCAAGCTGGACCAATAAAACCCACGCCAATCAAGCAAACTATGCAATACTTATTCACCTTTACTGAAAACACACTGAATTGCTCATTACAGGAGAATTACAGCTGGAAAAGAAACCCCCAAGAAGGCAGCTCCTGACATTTCATGTAAAGGACACTTGACTCCAGCTGTCTCCAGTGGAGCAGCCGTGAGGCACGGCTGTGTCACGCAGACTGCCCCTCACTGAGCACATCCTCCCCCTGAGAGGGTCACCTGTTCTGCTGTGACATCCCCAGTGCTGCGAGATGAGCTTGGCACTGGTGTAGCAGCCCTGCCCTGGCTTCGCTCTGCACTGAGGCTGTTGGTTGTACTGGCTCCGGGTGCTGAATCAAAGTGCTGCATTTAAGGTCTGCTGCCTTGGGGTCTGGGGAGAAGTGAAAACGCTGTCCCTTCTCTGAATTACCACAGAGTGAGATTTCATTTACTGATATCAACAGAGTAGCTGAGCCACAGATATTAATTCCTTGCTCACATAACATATTGCAGCAGAGTTATGCCAGGCATCAATTTATTTGTTTGGTTTTTCCAGTAAGGATCTACTGCACAGAGCACCACCTATTCTTTCCACAGGGGGTTTATTTAGCCCTGCATCCCTTCTCATTTTATCAATGCAATTTAAGGTCTTCCATTTGTACAAAGTTGGCACTGCCTAGAGTACACATAGTACAATTAAAGAAAGCACATACATTTTTCTCTCACTTTCAGATACGGGTCACTCTGTCTTTTGTCATGTGTTTCTTCTATTCAGTTTGTTCCCTTCCCTGGTACAGGTTAGTTGGTCTTGCCCACGTGACTTAGTTTTGTTATGCACAAAGTTGTTTGTTTAACCCCATAAAAACTATTAAATAATATAATATTAAGAAAATTTATGCCCCAAAAGCAAGGTATTGAAGAAGTCATACACACCTATAAAAAGACAGTCAGCTATTAAAGATCACCAGAGCAGCTCTACAAACATGGAGATTCCTGTGTGGAGAACTGACCTTCCATGCTGAAAAAATAAATGTTAATATGCCCCTAAGCAGTATATGGCCATGCAGCCTGTTAAGTGAATTCAAATATTCAATATACAAAGGGTAGCTGCAGCCTCTGAGTGATCACTACCTTGAGAAACAGAGTATTTTTATTCAAATGCAACCTCAGAGAGAAGCAGCCCTTCCTTTCCTCGCCCTGAAAAGACAAGGTGTGTGTCTGTGAGGAACAAAGTAAAACTAATGTGCACCATGTCACCCTGACCTGAGACACAATTCCAAGGTGCACCACAGAAAAAAAATAAAAGAGAGAGAAAGTCCCTGGAACTTCAAAGAGCACATCTGTGTGTGTGAAATACAAACACACTCATTTGCTGGAAGATGTATAAGGCTTCCATTAAGCAATTCTTTAATCTCCAGGTGACAGAGAGTGCTTTCCTGGCTATATGAAAGAAAGAAAGAATAGCAGGGAGCGCAGAACAGCTGCAAAAGCCACTATTGGCAATAATCCAGAGTAAGATCTGAGCAGCCCAACCATACTGAGCTATCCTGGGGGATTCCCAAGAGTGCTCTTCCTCCAAAGAACAGCTCTGGGTCCCATCTCCTACAGGGAAGGAACCAGGAGTTGTCTGTGGAGCTGCAGCAAATAGTAAAACTTGTGTCACTCTCCAAGTGTTTCCAGCTTAACTTTCAACAAGGTTTGGGAGAAATCTGAAGGGAGGAGAGAAGCTGGCCGCAGGGAGCAGCAGGAGAGAGACAACTGGGCAAGGAAAAGGCATTTTAAATAGGAGGTTGATTAACATGAAGTGACATGGGCAAAACCAATGCCAAACACACGGCATTGGAAATGGAGCTAATTATTCCCAATGCACAAAGACAGTGTTGTGCAAATGTCAGTTTTCCATGATGCATTCACAAGAATAACTGGGATATTAGGAAAGAAATAAAAAACAAAGTCAAAGATATTAAACCACGCTATAAATATGTGAAACTCAGGCCCTGGCCCTATTCTTTTCCTGCCTGGACAGCAGCGTGATGTGAATGGCTGCATCACCACAGCACCTCAGCTCCAACCAGCCCTATCCCTATATTTTTCCTATTGGCATCATGAACATGATGGCATTACCAACCCCAGACACACTGGGAGATCCTTGAGGGGACAAATCACACAAGCATCTCGTGTGCCTAATTAATACTGCTAAACACAATAGGAAGTAACCTGAAACAAGCATCATCACTTAGTGCAAGCAGGATCAGCTGTTAATAACCTATTAGCAGCACAATTAGCAAATTGCTTATTCATGCTCGTTATCCGTCGTTCAATTTGCAAACAATATTGTGAACAGATTAGAACACCACTTTATCAGTCGAAGTCCCACCTGAGATGTAATATTTTCAATTAAGAGCTTACCAAGTTTCCCCACAATGCACTGAGGTTTATTTTTGGACTTCCTAGAAGCTCTAAAAACCTGGCATCCATCGAGACATCATTTCATAGAGAGAAAATACCAAAAAAAATATCAATTTCTCTTTCCCCCAAATAAAGCACAATTCCCAAGAGCCTTCCAACAGCCACTGTGCTGGCAGTGCTTTGTTGCCAGCTTTGCAGAGGTTTTCTTCCCACACGGAGCAGAGAACAGCAAGGCTGAGGTGGACACACTCCCTAGCCCAGCAGCACTCAGGTGCAGCGCTCTGAGCTTACCCCGCTCCTGCTCACAGAAATCTCTGCAGTGGAAATCTCTTTGCATTGTTCCAAGAAGATTCTGACCCTTATCAAAAGCTTTGTCTTTGTAGTCACAGTCTGCAAAGCCCACACAGTACAACACCCACTGTGCAAAAATGTACTTTATCCATTCTAAACCAAACTTTAAACCCAAATTCCAACCACAAATTCCAGCTTTCAGCTCTCATGGTGCAGAGCTCAACGAACAACGGCTCCCAACTTAATCCACCACCTCCATGATATTGCAGCATATTTGCCCTGTTGGGAAAGTCCTTCCTTAAGCATCAGATACTCACCCAATATAGACATTAAAAAATAAAATCAGACCAATTTGCATTCATATTGACTGCACTTTATAAACTGCTTTATAAAGGCCACTTAAAGTGGGTTGGGATTTTTTTACTTGGGATAAATTGCATGTCAGTGCTGTGGGTAAGACAGATTAAAACCTAACTTAAATATTTCTTTTGCCATAATAAAATTTACCATTTGTAATTACTTACTGAGAGAGTATAATAGAATAAACTGTTTACAAAAAAAAAAAAAATCCAAATTTTAAGCTGAAAAGCTAAAACTACCATGTAGTTCAAGCAGGTTTTTAATCTTAAAAAGAGACTAAGTAATTTTCCAAGCAGAAGTTGACAGACTGGAGACAAGCTGAACCACTGAACAGCAATTTCATAAACAATTCAGCTGCAGCCAAATGCTAAGAGGGCTAAGAAGAAAACAAATGAAAACAGAAATTGCAACAACATTGTGGAGCAAGGCTTGGGTTAATGATTACACTGATATGGAGTATAAATTATGAAAAGTTTTTATTTAGATTGCACTTCACAGGACCATTTCACACTTCCAGATGACCAGTAAGGAAATGTTGACATCTGAAGATCTCAGCAGGATATTATTTTCAGTTTAGGTTAAAAATGATAGACTCTCAGTAGCAATTAAATGAATATACTACTGCACATGTCATTTTGTACTACACAATATTCTGCCACTCTGAATAAAAGTCATAAGCACGAGCAAACTGTACCAAAAAATTCAATATGCATTTTCTCCTAAAAGGGTATTAGTGAGAGCCAAGCTGCTGCATTCAGCATAATTTGCACTGTATTTTTGTCCCATCTGGTTTGGCAGGCAAGGCAGCTTTGCAAAAAAAAAAGGAAAGCAATAAATAGTTTGATGAGTTTAATTTCATGAAGTTTTATACCTTCTTTGTCAATCTGAAGTCTCATGGGAGGAAATTTTCAGAGTAATCCTCAAAGTTTTAGCCCAGCTTTGTTGACAAAAGAGAAAGCCATATCGAACAGGTGGATTACCACAGGAGAGAAGATTTCAAGGAAATGTTTACATCTTCAGTTGAACTTTGAAAAAGGCTCCTTTTTCTCTATTCTGCTTTGAGACAGAAGTAGGTGTTTATTTCAGGAGCTCATTAAAAATCAAGATTGCGTCCTCTATAGAAGGAGAAGTGCAAAAGCCACCAGTCACCACCACTGTGATACACAGACATTTGGGATTAAAAATATAATCCCCTGGAAAACAAAGAAACAGAGGCCCATGACCCAGCTCCATGGGATATCAGGCATTGCACTGACATCACACAGCTGTGTGGGAAGTATCACTCTCCTCAGGAGAAAAACAGGGAATACAGTGTAATTGGGATATCATAGGGAGGGAACAGAAAAAAGAAGAATAAAAAAGCAAAATACTACCGTGGACTACTTTTTTGTGGTATGAATCTTTCAGGGACCTTGACATATTTTCTTCCATGTGGCATTTAAGGGCTGCTCTCTGCATTAACACTTGCAGTTTTGAAGTCTGAATATTGGCATAAATAACCAACTTCAGCAGAGCCGCTGACAGCAGCTGAGGACCACCAAGTAGGGAAAATAAACACTTTCGTTCCTCAAATGTTTTCCCTGGATTTTGAAGTCTAAAAATTTCACTTGGCTTTATCCTGCATGTTCAGTTTCCTTGACTGACAGGGGAAGTGACATTCAGAGTGACACAAGTTTCAGACCTGACTGTACAAGTGCAAAGGCCAGAGCAGAAAAGCAGTTTGCCAAAACTTAAGCTGCTCCATGATAACATTTTCAAATATTCATTTAGGGTGATCTTTACTACCAGGTAAACGTGATCCTGATGGCAAAGTGGTGCGTGTTTGCCTTCCATAACACCGTGAAAAATGGTGAGCTCAGTTCAGTTTTGCAGAAAACAGGGAAAAACCAGCATCCACAGGAGTGAGACAGCTCCTGTGGGGTGAAAGGCCAGGAAGGATATGCAGTGCTGACCCTGAGATGGCTTTTCCCCCTGTGAGAAGCCTCTGTGCCCCCCTGTGACCTCACCTTGTGTCCACGAGCGGAGCGGTTCCGAAGGCACCCACGAGCGCGAGCCTGCTCCTCTGTCCTGGTGGGATGGTGCCTTCCAACGGGGAAAGGATGGATCCAAGAGCTGGAAGCAAAAAGCAGGAAAAGCGTTACATTTCTGTGAAGTGTTGTCTTCCTAAGCAGCTTTCAGGCCCATTTCAGAGAGGTGATGATGGCAAGTGGAACAGTTCATTCCTTCCCTCAGGAACCCACATCCTGCTTGTCCTAACAGGAATTACATCCTTATAACCTGCAGCAGACAGGCAGACAAGCCTGTCTACCAAAAACCATTGCCATTCCACTTGAAACTTTTCATCTCTGCCAGGTCTAACCTGAAGAGGGTAACAAGGGTAGGTGAGCAGCAGCAGTAGGAATGGGTATCATCTGGTTTATGCTTTTCAGGCTGTACTTCAGAAAACCATATCCCAGTATTTCCTGGAGAAGACAGAAATTGTCCAGTCCACTGCACGGATGGCAGTGTCATTAAAGTAATGCACAGAAACAAAACTAATAGCAATGTACTACACCCAGTCATGTCCTAGGAGAATGTTGTCTACTTGGATAGAGATCATCTCAGAAGTCAGGATGGTTTCATAGAGCCAGGATCATTTAGAGTGTGCTTCAAAGTCTGCTGTCAGAAGCAATGGCCACAGACATGAACACATGCCAGGCTAGATTAAGAGGCCAAACTGCTGAGCTTGCTCCAGCAATGCCATGCTCTGAGGGGCATCCTAGAGGAAAGCAGCTGCTCTGAAGGACCTACTGGAAGATTTCCACAGGCTAGGCCACTTACCTGCCTGGTTAAAATTTACTCTCTCTGGAAAGATCTAAGCTGTAAGGACATGCCCTGGGAGTAATCCAGAGGCTGGCAAGTGGCACGGGTTTTATTACATTTCATTTTTGATCAGATGAGATTTTTTGAAAGTCCCTCTCTGGAGAGGAGGTGACCAGTAGGGGCAGGTGTCCCATTCTTCCCCATCTGCAGCACGGCAGTGGGAAAGACTCAGGTGGGAATGTTCTGTGGTGGAGGAACTCAGTACACTGGGTTTTGATCAGCTGAAAAACATCTCCCTGTGTGACAGTAAAACATTTGAAAATAGCAGGGAGATGGGAAAGAGTTAATACATGTCAATTTTGATCAGAATGTGACTTAACCAAAACTCAACATGTTCCCAGTGACACACCCTATTCACATCACTTTCTTTGCCTGGAAAAGCTGCTTTCAAAATATATGAGGAACATCAACATAATTCACTACCAGGCCACTGCACATCACAGTTTCTGCCATCAGCCCTCATTTAATATTGGTTGCATGGGATCTCTGCACAGGCTTTTCTCATTAGTAAAGCTTCTCCATGTACCAAGAAAAGTCTTATTTCAAATTCTTTCATTGCATGCCTTGTTTAATTGAAGATTTTGGTTAAAAATTCGGTTGGAGCTGGTGTATAAACTCACCATCAGTGACACCTCAAGCTACCAAGACTTAGGTCCAGCTTTCTTACTAAAAAAATCTGAGGCAAGACATTTAAATGTTCCCCAAGAAGGGGAGAATCTTTTACACCTAAGTCAACATCATAGATATTCAGGGGCAAAATTGACTAACTGTGACTTTTACAGCTTAATGAAGAAACAGAGCACCAGTTCAATCAGAAATGCAGGAAGCCAAAGGGTGTGTTGGGAGTAAAGCTAAATTTGGGAAAGCATTTTATATTTGTTACATGGTTGGGAAACTGAGACATCAGTTTTCATTAGAAACAGAGATTCCATTACCAGCAGGATTAAATAAGTGGCGGTTTAAGGACTTTTTCTAACACTTGTTGCCTTTTCCACTGCAAACATTTTCTCCCTGGTTATGACTAACTCTTGGTCATTTCTCTCCATCTCTACTTCTCTTTTTCTTTAATATCTGCCCTCTTTCTTCCTTTTCCTCCCCTACATTTTTTTCCCTCAGTACTCCAGTTGGGCTTCTTTCCAGCTGCTACAACCCATGAGTGACCACCAGCTATGAGAAATGACCCAGGAACAGATCTCCCTACCAGACACGGCAATGTGAAAGTATCATCTGCAGAATTCAGACTATTCAAGATCCACAGTCTCTCCTCACATCCCCAGGTAAAATTCATTACAGTGGAATGGTTGGATGACTTGAAATATTTATATTGAAGCAATAACAGAAATTAAAGGAGGAATATCTTGATAATCTGATTAAGGACTATTGAATATATTCTCTGTTACACTCTGGTGATTGCATTCTAAATTTGAAGCTGCTGGTTTCACAGCTTCAGAGTTTAACTAACTGGTTTTCTGGGGTTCACTTTCAAAATTTACTCAGAGTAAACATCCCCGGTTTGTAATTGAAAGGATGTTAGTCCCAGAAGTGTATTTCCAACTGCATCCTCATTACAGTTCTCACATGTTGTCACCGCTGATATTTTGTCAGTAAAGTTTAATTAAACAAAAGCACTCGTGCACTGTGAATCTGAAATTGCAGTGATGATCTGGTGAAGTGTAATGGTGCTACCAAAACCCAAATCGGTGATATTTAGAATCCAAACATAGGAATTTAAAGGCTCCATTTCTGACAGTGAGTCTGGTCACTCCCACCCTTTTTTGGACGGAGCCAGCCTGGTCAGTCCCACTCTGTTTTGGAGAGGAGCGAGCTCAGCACGTGGGAGGCAGCTGTGCCTTTTGGCCCTGGGGATGGAGCAGAGCCACTGGCCTATTTTACTGGTTTGTGGAGGCAGCCACAGTCCCTGGTGCCTGTGAGGTGGTGCTGGCACAACGCTGACTGCACAGCTCAGCACCCCCTCGTTAGGCATCCCATCGCTCAACCGTGCACGGCTACCGAGATCCTCCCCGGGTGCTCCCAGTGTCCTGAGCGCAATGTGCATTCCTCACACACTACAGCAGGAGAATCCATGCTCAGGAGTGAGCACGGGTGCACTGCCCTCTCCTGCTTCTTCTTATCACAGCGTCCTAACCGGTTTCTAAAAAAAAAAAAATTGTTTGTTTGGGGTTTTTTTCTAAGTGGGAGATCATACACCTTTGACTTTTAATACAGAAATTCATTAGAAGCAGCGTTGAGTGTGAAATACATCTCAGGCATCGGACAGCTGCTTGTGTCCCAGCATAGAAACCAAAATGCTTTTTCAAATATCCCTGGAACTCCAATCTGATACACAGTTTGTCTTAGGTTTTATCTTGCTATTTAGAAGTCGATCTTTTGTTTGTATCAACAGAACTGCTGCACACTGGTTTGCCCTCCTTCCTGAAAGAAGGAACACGTTAAAGCTGCTACACTGAATAGCAGCGGCACTTTCAGTTTGCTCCCAAGGGGTCCCGACGTTGTGTTTGTAACCACGGTGTAGCACATCCAGCAGCACACGGGCTTTGCAGCACTGCTGCTAATCCTGTTTCCAAAGCTTTTCCAGAGAGAGAGAGAGCCCTTGCACGCTCTGGCGTCTGATCCGGGGTAACCCTGTGCTGGCTCCCAGGTTCACTGACTTGAAGGCAGCCTATTAAAACAAGCCCCGAGTTCTGGGCAAGCCATGCATAGCAAAGGCACATTCCAGGCCCTGGCTTTTTAACGGGAATTCAACCTCATCTGCTTATCCTGAAACGTGCAGCGACTCCTCCGTCAAACACGCACACTCGGCCCCTCTGAGACAGCAGTGACAGTCCCTCCGCAGCCGCGCCAGAACCCGGGAATTCTCATTCCCAGCGTCTCTGACATCAGGCAAAAACACACTCCTGTAAACTGCTGGCAAAGAGCCCGTGCCGTATCCCGGGCTGCTGATTGCTCCGCACAGACACTCCCAGCCGGATCCTTCGGCTCACACACAAAGCTCTGTGCCAGGGAAACCGAAATCCCGGGGCAGCTACAGAGCTCTGTGCCAGGGAGACAAATCCAGGGGCAGACACACTGCCAGCTGAGCTCAAAAGGACATTATTTTTTCCCGGTTTCCCTGTATTCCTCGAAATCTGCAAGCTCCCAGCCACATTTCCCTGGAATTTCTGGAATGTGGTAGATGCTCTGTTCATAAATGATCACGATGAGTTCAGTGCTGGCAAAATGACTGTATAGTGAGTATATACCACACCAACTTTGTTCATGTTTAATTTAGAAACTTTCTGTTGAAGTATGAAGACTGAAGAAAGAAACTGGTTAGAAACATCAGTATCACCATATTTCTAATTTATTGTTCTTCCCTGGATGAACTGGGGGGGGGAGGTAAATAAAGCAGAAAGTAAACAGCAGTGCTGAAAGCAGTTTATGGTCTCAGAATTCGTGGTTTGCGAATTCCAGGTGTAACTTCTCAGGCAGGCAAGAAAATTTGGTTTCAAAAAGCATTGATTTTAGCATGAGGGTGTTTTTTGGAAGTTAATGACATGCAAATCATTATGCATATATTTACATTTTTGATTAGGACAAGATTGAGAAGTTAGAAAATAGAGCAGTGATCCTCCTGCAGGTCTCAGCAAAGCTGTTTCAGGTCTGCCAGGGACATGAATAACTAACACAGAAAAAATAAGCAAAGGTCACAAAAAGAAAAGGATTAAAAGGCTGAAGATAAATAACTTGTCTCCACTATCCTCACCAAGGAGTTCACACTATCTAGGGTGCCTACTTTTTTAATTAATGGAAAACTAGTTTGATGGGAAGACCTACGTCACGCTGGGGCTCTGAGGGGCTTCTCTGGAAACTCAGAGTTCTCTTACACAGAGAACACTCCTCCAGCCCCCGGCAGAACAGGCTGATCTCAGGAGCTGTGAAACTCAAGTCTGCCACTGAAACCAGAGACAGAAACTTGATCGAGCCAGTGGAGTCTCTTGCATAATTCACATTCTCTGGAGTGCTCTTGGCTGGGCTGGGGAAGGAGCACCACAATTCCCAGCCTTCCTCCAACAGACGCTTCCTAAAGCTGCAGCACCTCTCCCTCCAGGAACACAGTGCAAGGAGGAGACCCTCTGATGTGTTCCCATGGGCTCTTCATTCTAGTTTACAGCAGGACACCTAGAAAAGGTGTGCAGGAGTAACACTGCATTGGGCCAGTCTTCAAGCCTCCCTACCTGAATTCAGCTGCTACTTTTTGCAACTTTAATTCTTCTAGGCCAACCCACTGTGGCTAGAGAAGAAACACCAAAGCTGTGCTGCAGGTCAGAGGGGCTGCAGAAAATTACTGCAAATACCTGATATATGTAGGTGCTTATACCTGATAGATGTAAGAGAATATGGGCCATCAAATTTGGGACTGGGAACTAGTGGTGGCATCCAGCAACAAATCCAAACGTTTACCAGCAGGTACTCCAGCTCACTGAGTGTAGCTGCAACTTTTAAACAGCACAGGAACTTGGAAAGAAGGAAAGGGTGGATCCATATTTCACCCTTTTCTTGCTGTCTTGTCATCTAAACCTGTGCATCATAGAATTATAGAATGGTCTGGGTTGAAAAGGACTTTAAAGATCATAGCTACAGGCCTCAGGAAGAAAGTGGGAGAGATTGAAATCATTAGCAATTACGACCTCTACCCTGAAGGATTTCTTCAAATAACGCACAAAAAGAAAAGCCCCACCACTAATTAGGTAATTTGTTCACCAGAGAGATGAGGTACTGTAAAACCTACACTAAGGTCTCACTCTGCTGAATTGCATTTCAGCCCAGTTACCTCCCCAGACTCGGACTGTTTTAATGTGTTATTGTGTTTTTAATGTAAACAAAGGAGAGACATTCTCTTTCACAGTTAAGTCGCAACCTTGATCCACAAATAGCTTTAAACAAAGATAGCATTTGTTTTTGAAGACTTTTTGGTTTTTTTCTCCCCTGACAGAGAGTCCCTTCAACAAGGCAGGTTATTCTGAGAGGACTTAAACAGAGCCAAGACCACAGGAGGAAGGGGAGATGCAAAAAAGGCAAGGATGTAAAAACTTTCAGAAGAATCCATTCACCGGTGCATTCAGTCACGTGCAGGGAGGTTGTGTGAATTCTCCTGTGCTAAAGAGCAAGGCCTGACTCGATTTCCCACTGCTTTTACTGCTGCGGGAAGCCCTTAGGAAGCACTTTCCCGCTATCCACATTTACATTCCCCTCACCTTCCTCATCCTGCCGCTCGCCGTCCTGCAAACAGCGTGAGGGGAGCTCGCTCTGCGTCTGAGCGAGGATTTAGCCTTCCTCACATCCTCGCTTACTTCCTGCCCTCTTCCCTCCGTGCGAAGAAG
>VXAD01001398.1:1094005-1122403 GCA_013399195.1 Dicrurus megarhynchus
CGGGCCGCCCCCTGCGCCCGCCGCCCTCAGCGGCCGCTCCCGCCCAGGGCCGCGTCCCCGCCCCGGCTGTGCCCCCTCAGCGCCGCGGGGCCGGGAGTACCTGCGCGTCCGCGGGGCGCCGAGGGCTGTCCCCAGCTCGGCCCCTCAGCCAGCGCTGCTCCCCGCGTGCTCCATTTTCTGGTTTTGTTTTTTTTTTTTTTTAATCCTGCTGCCCCGGGACCGGCCCGAGCACCCTCAGCTGGGCGGGAGCATCCCACTTATCCCGGCACGGGGCGGCTGTCCAGAGGCTCCGCTGGCAGCCCCGCACTCCGCTGCTGCTGCTGCGGCTGCTGGGGGTGAAGGGCTCCGGCAGAAACTTCTCCCGGCACGCCGGTTTCCTAAGGAGTGGAAGGCGCCAGGCTCAACCCAAGCGTGTGGAGGGCGCGGGGAGCACAGATGTGGAGCTGGGGGCAATCCCGGCTGGAGATGTGGGCAGGGATGTGCTGGTCCCACGCACTCCGACTGCTCCCTGCTGCTGCTGCTGCCGCTGCCGTCTCCTCACATCTTCCCAGCCATCCCGCACCTGCTTCCAGGGGCAGCCAAGGCTCGGCAGGGCAGCCCAAAAGCACCGCAGATTGTCACGGCACACGCTGGATCTCACACACTCATTCCGAGCTACCATCTCTGCCCAGGCACTGGAAGGACTGGGAGACGTGAGAACCACGGTCCGAGTCCTTGGTGGACGCAACAAAGTTAGGACCACGGTAAAATGCCATCCTCAAAACATCTTGGACTCTCTTTATCCCCAAATGACACCAACTTTGAATCAATAATGCCATTTAGAGCAAATCTCAAGTTACTCCACACAAGAATATGGATTTTAGACCACTTGAAGGTGTCAACCTGTAGATGCAATCACCCTCACTACATTTTTTTCTATATGAGCCATTTCAAACTGCATAGAACAGAAAATGCACATAAATATCTCCAGTAACTCACTTTGGGACTTCCTGAACTGCTTTGTACAGCTACCAAACTTTTTACTACAGTACCTGTTTTTCAAATAAGAAATGTCCTTGAAAAGGAGAATATTCTTTAATATATACAGAGCAACTATGTTACCTCATGAATATTAATGAACATTCAACGGCGTGCCATGGAAATAATTTTCATGCAAGAGGACCTGTGCACATAGGTGCATTCACTGGCAAAGTTCACACATCATTCTCCCTTCTGGTTGCAAGTCCCTGGTGAAACATGGAGGTTTTACATATAGTGAAGGATATTGGGAATGCCAAGCTCTCAAACTGCAGCATCCTTATGGGAAATTAAAAGCAAACAAAACCGAGGAGAATTAAGCAAGCAAACACACCAAAAGAAGACTATTTGGCTTGAATGGGAATTTCCTACCTCTTCTGAGCTAATTTACCCACCCCTACATTTTGCTCTTTAAATTTTAAAGCATCTGAACATTTGCTCTGTCAGTCGAGAAGAAATGGACTTACTTAAACTCATGTTAGATCCCCTGGGGATATCACAGGGAAAATAGGACAGCAGTGCTAAGGAGAAAAACTTCATCTACAGCATATTTTACAATTAAAAACTTGCAAACAGTGAACAGCAACAAAAGAGAAAAACAAAACATAAAAAACAACAGGTTTGCATTCATTTTTATGCTTTATTTCAAAGCTCAATATTTTAGCCAATGACCAGTGTTCAAAAAGTGGAAACAAATATTTTTATTGACATCTAATTCATTAAATTCCACATGAAAAGCCTCAAAGCATGACCAAATTAAACAGCACATATTTTTGCCATGCCCAAGATGGAAGAGAAACTCAGCATCCTTCAAGTATGTTCTAGATACTGTTGGAAGCACAAATTTACATCCCTTAAATTTGGACTGTGATGTCTAAAACTTTTCCTCGTTAAGTCCTGCCAAAGCTTCATCTATAATTAAACAAATTTTCAGTTTCCAGATGTTAAGGTTCAGTCCTTTAAAAAAACATGATGGTGACCCTCAGAAGCTTCTTGAGCCAAGAAAATCAGGGCAAAGCAGCTACTCCCAGCTACGACCAGTTGCCTGAAAAACTTGGAAAGCTGGGACATGGTATTAGGAAATTTTGTCTGTGACATTTCATCCTTCAAAAGTAGGAGGTGGAGCAAGAGCAAATCTCTGTATTTCATAGAAATTACACAACTGTGCAGCTCCAGGGAACCTCCTTCCATGGGTACAGTTGATTTTTAATTATACCAGCCTGGAGAATGAACACTTTGTAGGGTGAGAGGGGCAGGTGAGATGAAACCCATGGTTCTTCTTCATAGCAAAGGAAGTTTCAAGGACTTTTTAACCTCTCGTTGTTTCAGATTAATGACCTGCTTTCAGTGCATTCTGGTAATTTTGAATGCAAATCCAGCATTAAGCTTATTGTAAGATTTTTAAAACTCTGTCAAACAGAGCCTGCATCAGCTGAATGAGAATAAATTGAGGTAGGACTAAAGCAATAACATGCCTGACTCCAAATCCAGATTTCTTGTCCAAGAGGTAAAAAGTGAAATATTTTGTTAAAAAAGAAATACCCCCTACATATTCCTTGGCATTTCATAAGTATCCAAAATGCTCTAGTTGTATAAATCAGCTGGGAATTTTATTTAGCATTTTTTTGCACCTTTTCTAAACCCCATAGAAAGTACTCTCATGGCCAAATTAAATCTTACAAATAATTCTGAAGAATGCTTTTGCTTAGAAGACAAGGTCTCAACCCTCTCACTCTTAGGGCCCATATGACCTTGACCACCGAATTCCCAATCCTTTTCTATGCTCTGTTCAATACTCTCCGACTTCCTAAACTCTTTTTAGGTGGGATGTTTTGACATCTTTATCCCATTATTGTACCTTGCTTCCACACTTCTTCAGTAACTATTTTCCCCCTTCTATTCAGACATGGTTTATCAGTTGGCCTTAATAAGCCAGCTTATTAAGCTTAAACCAATATAAAGTTAAATTAATGCAGAAAGTTTTTTTTCCTGTGTCTGTGAATAGATTCCTCCAGCAGTTCTTCATGTTCTTCAAGAATAATAGGAGTCATTAAAAGCACCAGTTAGACACAGATCTGGAAGAGGTGTAAAATACATGAATGTCTCCTGATGTAAGATTATTGTGCCCTTTAAGATAATAAGGCATTTAAATATAAAAAACTTTGTGTCAATTTTTACTAGGTTCCTTGCGCTCCAAGATAAAGTACTTTTTAAAATTAATGACTGACAAGGAAAGAAATCTGTTCCTTTTCCATTACAGATAAAACACCATGGAGTCATTTGGTGCAAGTTTCTTGCAATTTAAAAAAGAGAATAGAAGGCTTCCCTAACTTCTCCTCCTTAATTCATTCATGTTGAAGAAAATCATTCTTCTACAAATTAGTATAGAAGCAAAAATTGTTATCATGCAGCAAAAAATAAACAATAAATCATCTAAATTTCCTGTACCGAAAGTTTGGGTGCCTTTCTTTTTTCTTCTGATGGTTTTGTTATTTGGCTCTTCTGATTTCCATGGTTAATTCATTTCCTCCTCAGGTTACAAACACGATGACACAGGCACACAATGGTTTAAGAGCTCGTCTCTACTTGGCCTGGTTGGACATCACAATGACCCCCAGACCACTGGTGCCTCTCCAGTGCCCACGGGGATTTGATTACTCCACTGCCACTCCTTTTCCAGGGACAACAAGCAACAGAAATAGAATTGGCTTTGCAACGTGTGTGTGCCGACCCAAGGATTTTACACATCAGTATCAAAGGCATCTTGCTTCATCTGAAGCCCTGGAGGAGGAGTGTGGTTTAATCCAGAGCTGGGTCTCCCTCCTCCTCCTTCTCCTCCTCCTCTTCCCTGGAGCTCCCTCCTGAGCACGGGCCAGAGCAGCTGCACCCCAACCATCCCAGCCATCCCTCCACATGAGCACAGCTTCCTCCAGCTATAAATGCAGTTTTAAAATCATCTCCTCGCTTTTACTGTTGTGTGCAGCAGATGTTGTGCTTCTGTGCCTCTGCTTCGCCCGGAGCCCACGTTCCCTGAATGCCTCTAATCAATGGGATTTACTGTCTGAACTAATTGAAATCAATGAGAACAATAAAACAGAACACAACAAAGGAAAACTGGGATTTAAATATGGTACCTCTGGCTTTTGCTGAACGTTCCCCAGCTTACCTCTGTTTTTTGCAATATCTGGGCAGTAATAAAACTGGAAGTCAGCAGTCATCCATGCACTCAGAACTAATCAGAGAAGCAGCTCATTTACCACACTTTTTGCTGAGGACAAAGCTGAGTGAGTGCAGGTGACCAAAGAATATTCCTAAGAGGTGTGTGTCAGTCACAAATACAGTGCAAAACAAGTGTTACTCACCTTGTTCAAACGCACAGAGCTTCCCTCCCTACAAAAATAGGTATAATTTTTTAAAAATATATTCCTCTCAAGGGAATTCAGCATTTAACTCTCACAGGAGCTATGCCAAAATGAAGCATCTTACACAAAGCATAAATTACAGACCTAGACTGCAGGGAACTGAGGAAAAGAGTGAAACATACTGGAGGTTATTCCTGTTTGCACTCATTAGCAGGCCTGTCTTAGGAATTAACATGATAGACATGCAAGGTTAATTATGTTGGCACCCACACTTACCTCACCCTTACACCAAAGCCAACTGCAGATATCTGAGATTCAAAGGTGCTGGAAAGGACAGATCCCTTTTGAATCTGAGAGATCCCTGCACAAGGTGAGTTTAGGAAAAAAGCAGGAGAGGTGTTTGGAGCCTGTGGTCCCAAACTCAGACTGGCTCTGCAGCTCTCAAGACCAGACCCACAATGAAAGCTTAAAAGAATGCAAATCCCATATTCTGGCTGATCTCAGCGTTGCCTCAGCCTACATGGGAAAAATCTGTGTTTAAATTTGAGTTTGGGAGGTGTGCTCAGTGCTTTTGCATGGGCTTAAGTGCAAATTTCTGGGTAGGAATGGTCAAGTGCTCACTGAAATGCTTTAATGGCAGCCAGATCAAAGCAGGACATTTCATGCACAGAGGTTTCAGTGGGGGTCTGTACTCATAGCTAAGCAGTCTCATGGCAGCAATTTCCAAAGATACCAAGGGAAGAATTAAAAAGGAAAAGTCAAGTGTCATGTTTTTAATGCTTTTAGAGGGATTTCAAGCAACTTCAGATGACAAACATTTCTATCCACTGCACTCCTGTTCTCTTATCAAGCCATAGCTAATTAGCTGTAGGCTGCCCTGCTGCTAACTCAGGCAACAAACCACTCGTGACTTGAGCAGATGTTCTCCTTTTCCTGCCAATAGGAATATTTACTAACTATTTTTTTTTCCCATGTAAAGGTTTTCTGTCTCAAAACTTACTCCTCAGGATCAGGAATGTGCCACATTTAACCACTCACAGCCATAAATACCCATTTGCTAAGGCTGGTGTTTGCTTGAAAGTTACACAACAAGATTTTGACGGAGCTGAGATATACAAAGTGGGGATTACATAGACCCCACGTCTTTAAAAATTAGAGTTTATTGAAGTCTGTTGTTAAAAGATGGAGCTCATCAAACCCATGAGGGCTCTGCTGTCAAGCTGAACATGCACTTGATCTTTATGGAGCTTGTCTCTGCCAAAAGAGGAGGCTGCTCAACAAGGGGAAGAGATGCTCCCTGCTAAAACCAGCTTTTATTATGCAGGAGTATCATCTCCAGTTTGTAAACAAAGCAAACACTGCCCTCTTCTACTCAGCAGTCACCAACCAGCACCTCAGGGACATCTCAGCAACCTTTGGTAAACAGGAGCAGGTAAATTATTTTCTTTAAGGTTAAATGTATTTACCAATAATTGATTACTTGGGTTTTTTTACCTAGAGTTTCCAAGGTTCATAAATACCTTCAGTGCCAAGTTCATTTTCCACACAGGTCTGGTAAAATAGAGATGGAGAAACTTTCCCAAGGGCATGAGTTAGTCACAGTGAATGAAGAATTCATAAATCCTGCTTCTTGCTAAATCCAAATTATGTTCCCTCTTATATTAGTTGGAAGTTTCTGAACTGTAGTTAATGCTACCAGGTGTTAGGTAAGCTTAGACTTTATTGCTTCTCAGCCTCTTGCAAACTGCAAATCAATTTCAAAAAATGAAATATATGTGGCTACTGTCTGATGGCTGCCACGTCACAGGGACTCAGGGCAAAAAGAAAGGACACCAAGCAGACATTTTTTTTCCCCTCTTGATTTTTCTTTTGCCCTTCATTTGAATTGACAGCACAGGCCACAGTGGCTGGTAGCAAGTCACTGAGCAAGAGTTCTGCTTGGGGATTACAAGGGTTAGGAGATCACAGGAACCTGATTTCCTTCTCGTTGCAGTGGTGGAGGAATTCACACATGCTTACACACCTCACTTAAGGGGCAGGTAAACTCAACTGAAACAGCCATGTGTTAGATATATAATTAGAACTTTATGGCCAGTCTGTTTTATTTGTTGCTGGGCGAGGCTGGATGTGTGTAACCATTACTGGGCAGCAAGTCCCCCAGATTTGCTGATTTGTCACTTTGACTATCTGACTACAGACTGTGGCATAGATAAAAGTGCAAAACAATGATACATCCAACAGCTGGGGATGAAAACACTCCACCTGTAGTCTCACATCTCTCAGAAGGCAAACAGAGCAGTCATTTCCAAGCCTTGCCATTTTTAGAAACTCAGATATAGCATGGGTACATCAGGCTGTCATCCAGTTCATGCAAATTTTACTGAAATCAAGGGGATTTTGTGTAGAAAGACATGATTGGTGCTGTGACCTGATTTTGAAAGACAGCGAGCACCCAGAGCTGCCTTTGGCTCCACAAACAGCTGTAGATGTTCATCATGTCAGAGAGGGAAGCCGTTAGCCTTTCAGCATCCTCGTATTTTTGATCATTTAGATAGATTTACCCGGAGGAAATTACTGTAGCTATTAATTTATGTTCACTTCCTCACACGTAGGGGGAACAGATGAAAGTCAAGTTGTGTCTGCTGCTGACAATAAAAGCCATGCATTCAAAGATCAAGTACCTTGTGGTCTTGCTGGCCCGAGCCCTTCATGCCTTGTCAGCTCCCTTTCCTCAGTGGAAGACCACCAGTTAATGGATTTAACCTTTCCATCAGTGAAAAATAACAGATCAGCTTGTCAAAGATAAGTTACACTGAGGCCCTGGATGTCCCCTTTCTCCTTCACTTCTTTTTACAGTCATTACATCTAATTCCCTTCACCACTGCTTTCCTTGGTTTCATCAAAACCACAGTTATTCAAGCAAGTAAAAGGCAGCTTAAAAGAGCAAAGTTGCAGCTGCTCACAAGGCTCTCTGCCCTCTGAAACTCAGCTCCCACACATGCCAGCTTCAAAATGTCACCAAGCATCTCCTGGAGATACCCTGGCAACCTCTGCCAGCTCCTGGCTCCAGCAGTAGGTTAAGCCAAATGATCATTTAATAACTTATTTTTCCAAGGTAACGTAAAGAAAGAGCAAAATCACTCAGTGTCACGATAAATCTCTGGGCGTGAAATGACTGCAAACAAAAAAGATTGTTATTTCTCTGCATTCCATGCATTTCCTGCAAATCCAAGTGTTTGTACATAACATGAACAGTCCTATGCTGGCAGAAAATATGGAGGTGTCAAAAGAGAATCAGAGGTCTGCACTGAAAATTCCAGGAGCAACAGCTCCACAATTTCAGCTTGGCTCGTATTTTCAGGAAAACACCCAAGACAGTGCAGTGACAAAAGAAAACCCCAACTGTAGGCAGTGAGAAACTAAAATACTTAGGAATTGAAGAAGTCAGAACAAGAAAGTGCTAAAAAACTTTCTTTTCTGTAACACTCAGGCTCCTGGGACTGTCCCAGATGGATGAAATTGTGAAATCTGAAATACAGGCAAGGCCAACTCGGTCAGTGATTTCTGTAGTTTTGACAGTGGAGACACTGACGTGAAATGAAATATTTCATTTACAAATGAGTTTCCCCTGGAACAAGCAGAGTTGAAGTTTTCAGGTCCATACACAGCTCCTGGTAGTGTCAGCTGGCTTTCAGAGCTATGAAACAGAAACCCAGATGTCACAGGCTCTAGCCCTGCTCTGGGAATGGGACAATTCTCCACATTGAACAGAAGCTGAAGATATTTGCCATAGCAGGCAAAAGTTTGATGCCACAACTGGCTGTAGAGAGGATTTGCATCAACTTCAGTGACCCCTCCGTGGATCCAAAGGTTTTGTCTAGTTGTCTATAGAGAATATTTCTCTTTTTCAGGAAAAGAAAGTCCCAGAGGAGGCTGGAAGGACAAACAATGCTAAAACCAAGGTTATGATGGGGACTGCTAAGGATGTTATTCCATCATACAGCGAGCAATGGACCTGTGTAAGAATATTTCCAAAAGGGCAAACTGTAAATGAACTGACCTCTTAATGTTTATTTTACAGTCCTAAAGAGTGATTTACTACTGTTTAAAAAACCACACAGGAGCAGAGCCAGCACAGGGTGAACCTGAAACTACCAAAGCATCAGAACACCAATTCAATCCTGCACATATTCAAAGTATCCCAGAACAGAACCACAGAACGGTTTGGGTGTCACTGAATTCCTTGGAATCAGCAGAAGAAAAAGGGGCATGCTAGTGTTTTATGGGTTTTTTTACCCAGTTTTGTCACAGAAGATGATCAGCTGCAGAATCTCCATTTTCCATAGAATTCAACACTGACTTGCAGGAACCCGTTACGTTTTAGCCTCTTTGGTGGAAAATGCCAATATTAATTAGTACTTTGATGCTAATTAGCATTTAAACGGAACTGCAACCATTAGGATATTAAAGGCAAGGTAAATTATTACAGTGTTTGTTTCAGGGATAGGGAAAGGCCTCAAGTTTGGTTTGGCTTTTAATTTTCCATAGCAGGTGACTTCAGTGATAGGAAAAACATTCCTTCAGTCAGAGGCTGTCTGAGGACAAACTGATCCTCTCCTCATTTAAAGAACACCATCCTCCTCAACTGCTGGAGAGCAGAGCAACATTTACAGCTCCTCATGGGGATTTCTTTACCTGACATCAATCCTTGGAGCCAACGGTGCAGCCAATTCTTTGTGGGGTTTTGTTTTTACCACAAATCCTGTTATTTAATTTTTTTGGGGGGCGGGGAGGGGAGATAGCAGTTGATTGGCTCTTAACTTTCCTGTGTTTTGCATGATCACACATTCCACTCCTGGCTCTTCCCTAATTTAAAATGGTTTTTTTTCAAAGGCAATAAAATTGACCCTACCTTCAGGGAGGACAGGAGTCAATCCAGGCTTCAGGAAACAGGGATGGAGCAGCTGACAGAAGATTTCTCAGCACCAAAAGCCTCCCAGTCTTCCAGAAGAATTGGGAACTGGAAAGCTGCCTGCTATCAAAACATGTCTACACTTATCAGCAACACCTTGAATTTTCTAATCTGAGAGATCCACAACATCTTCTTACAGAAAAAAACACGCACAAAGCATGGGCAGCCCCAGCATTTCGCAAATTCCTTTCACTATTCCTTTAAAAAAACATGTGTCAGCTCTCCCCAGCAATGTTTCCAGCAAGAAGCCAAACAAAACACAAAACACACGACCAACACATTCAGAGGGATTAAACTTTTTGCTTTTCCACCACTCATCCATAATGGCAGTGACATGGAACTTGCAGAACTCCATCTGAATCACTTTATGCCATCTCTGGGCTTGTCACTGAGCATCTTCAGAGTGTAATTTTACATTTCATGGCAGTGCTGGGTTAGCAGCTGGACTTGGTGATCTTAGAGGTCTTTTCCAACCTGAACTGTTCTATGATTGCTGAAAATCTCATTGTCCTGGAAATAAGATGGAGTGAGTGAGCGGTGGAACACACCCAGGGAAACCTGGGAAAGACCAGCCTTTGACTTCAGTGAATTCCACCAGATATTTTGCACCTGCTTGATTAGGGGATCTGAATGGGAAACATTCTGTATGAACATACCTAACCTCCTATTTGTTTGATTTATAACATTTACAACCTGCTTAATGCCACTGCATAAACACATAAGATTACTGCTAATTTTTTTCCCTGAGTCATGTTCTGAAGCTGAAGAACCTCCCCCTGGCCTGACTTCACAGTGATGTGGTCTGAAAGCAGAAAGGGAGCATGGAAGAGGAAAACAATGTAGCTTTGCTCTAATGCTTGCTCCTGCTATAAAACATACATAAACCTTTTGAGATCTCATACAGTTTTTATTGCCCCCAGAAAAAAAATCATCCCGTTACACGTATTGGCTGTACTAGAACCGACAGTGCATGGAGCAGGCTGGTTTCCCTTTCCTTTAGGAATGCACCTGGTCGCTAGGAAAAGAAGGAAAGCTAAGGAAGAAAACTTGAACTTGAGCACGGGATCATTTCCCATCACACTGGGAGCAACCTGGCTTGTAACAAACTGCATAAGCCATGAATACTCTGTGATGCTGAGCACTCATCAGGTTTTTTGGGGAGCCCCAGCCCCGCTGGAGCAGGACAGCCAAGGGATTGCTGCAGAGACAGCTTCCCTGGAGTGCAGAGATCTCTACCTGGATCTCCCCCGGTGTGTGGCGAGTGCAGGGATGGCCAAACACAGCCTGTGCACCACCCCTACTCTGCCCTCCAGGGACCAAGGAGATGGCTGGGACAGCTGCACAGAGATTCTGGAGGACAGCAGAAAGCCCACAAGGCATCCCCCTCTGCTGCTGGAGGCAAGGACCTTGAGGGAAGGAACAGGATCTCGCCTGGAGAGAGGATGGGAAATTCCAGTGGCACTGGCAGGAATTAATCCAAGCATGACTAATGAAGTGACAGGTGATTTCCAGTGCCATTTGACCTCGTGAGCCTGCGAATTTCCCCTTCTCAGCTCATCCAAGCTGAAACTGCAGCCTTGTCCCCGGCTGAGGAGCCACAAACAGCCTGGCACACGCAGTGGGTGTTCCTTCCCTCAGCACAAAACCCCACGGGCTGGTAGCAAGGCATGTATTACCAAAATATCCAGGCAAGAACAAAATGAAGCCCCAAAGCAGCTACCGAAACAAAAAGCTGCCCTGAATCCTCAATATTAGAGAAGGAAAAAATAAAAGAAGAGCAGGCCCCATCACTGCAAGGCCAGCACTGCACACATATGTAGACATAGGGCATTTTTTAGGAGGTTTTTTATTTTCCCTTGGGAGTCCTGGCATGGGCAGAACTTCTCTGCCATGTTCTCCATAGGCACTGATCTTATTTCTCCTTTCCCCTTTCATGCTTCCAGAAATTTCTTGATCAAGAGGATAGTCCAGCCCTGGCACAGCTGCCCATGGAGTCGCCATTCCTGAAGGGAATTAAAATCCCTGTGGATGTGGCCCCTGGGGACATGGTTTAAAGGTGGCCTTGGCAGTGCTGGGTTGGTGGTTGGATTTCATAATCTTAGAGGTCTTTTCCAACCTAAATGATTCTATGAATGCTGAGCTTAAAGACAAACCAGACACTGCAACTCACCAGCCATATTTGTGCCACTTACAAATCTGCTCTCCAAGTTCAACACTCTCTTATCCCTCCAGAGAATTTTACTCCTGACTGGGTATCAGCCTGTGTCATGACCACTCGAAATTCAAATGTATGAATATTGTTTAAAAACAAATGGAAAATGTGTGGATGCAAATATTTGAACAAAGAGTCGCTCTGTTTTTCTCCAATCAAGAAGCAGGCACTACACACAATGTACCTGGCCAAGTGCATTCAAATAATAGCTCAAACCCTGAATATTCATGGCTAATGAATAATCATCATGCTGAAAAAAAATGATAGAATCCATTTCAGAGGAGTTCTGTAAAGTAAGAGCAAGAAAATTCAGCAGGGAGAAATGATATGGAACTTCCAGAGTTAGAGTTTTCTACACTGCAGCATTTCTCTGATTTGCTCTTTGCAATCCAATTTAACAACTAACTGCCCTTTCCCTCACTTCAGGTTCCCAAGCAGTGGAATTTCCCTCTTTCCCTGTCCTTTCCCTAGGGATCACTACCTTAATTAAAAGTGACTTGCAGTATCTTGCCAGTAAAGGACAGTAATAGGTCAGTAAATAAAAGTATAGAGTTATATGTAAGTATATACAGAGCTTTTAAAGCTTTCCCCTCTTTAGGGGGAGCCTGAAACTGAGTACAGATTCACAGGGATTCTGTTTCCATTACAAAATTATAAACAATAATTTAAAAATACTGGGGTTTCTGTTTTCATAAATAATATAATTCATAAAGGATATAATAATAAATAATATCATTCATCATTTCCACTATGCTTCCTTCAGAACAACTGAGGTTTAGAAACATCCTTTTTTTTAAATTTAGTTCTGTTTTTCACTCCTAATCAGGTTTTTTTTGTGTCATTGCCCACTGCAGTTTGTTGTGAACAGCTTGAAAATGTGCTTTGACTTATTGCAGGGATGTAAAAGATAAAACTAATTTAGCCATTAAAAATAACTATAACAATTCAGTGTTGCTTTTGATCTTAAAGATTTTAACTGACTGACTGACCCTTGAAATCTCCAGCTGAAATCTGTAAGGGAGGCAGTAAAGAAAGGAAATCTGATGACCAAACAAATATCTCAGCATCAACAGGCAGCTAAATCAACCAGAAATTAACTCTGTTAAAGCTAATGAAGCATCTTCCTTGCACTCTTTGAGGGTCTAAAATCAGATTTTAGAGACAACTTGCAGTTCCCATTCAAACTGCCCTATAGGTAACAAACTGAGAAACATCCTGAAAACTCAGCTCTGAGTATTTCTGTGTCTCATCAAATGTTCATCTGCCCAAGCACTTGCCCAAGTAAAATATGGCAATGTTCAGGCATGTAAAAATATTCCATTAGTCAATTTAATCCAGCTGTCTTGCAAATCTTCCCTAGTTACACATTCCTTTATAAATCATGTTGTTATCATCTTGAACAACGATTTCATCCCAACTGGCAGATACAGCATTTAACTGAGAATATTTATGGGATGGCCAGCGCTGGGTCTCAGATAATCAGGCAGCACCAAAGTAGGGCATTTTTGTCTTAAGCCCAAGTTTTTTCTTGGAGGCCTTCACATAAAATCCCAGGATAAAACCAGTGCAATTGTTCACAGGAAGAAAGTAAATGCAATTCAATTTACTGTGGTGTTCATTCTGTGCAGGTGGCAGGTCCTTGAAGGGTCTAGGAGAGTCTGGCTCATACCAGCTGGGGTTTTTAGGGTCAGAGTTCCAATGAGAACAGGACACATCCATCCTCCTCCATCAGCAAAGTTACTCAAGCTTCAGATCTAAAGCCTCATCTTAGTTATGATCTCATGTCAGAGTTTTCCTTCATCACCAGCACAGCAGAGTCCACTTTTCTAGGTGTTTTAAAGCAATAATGTCTTGTTTTAAATGGTGCTTAGGTCTGCATGGGATGTTTTGCTTGCATGCTGCTCATAAAGTTTCACATTTGGCAAAAGTTAATAACAGCAAAGTGGATTAAAAGCAAAAGCAGCAGAAAAAATAATTCCCAAAGAGTGCTGTTTGTGTCTGTAATTCACAATTTGTTGTACAGCACATCAAGTCATTAAGTCAAACTGAATTGTATCTGTTTATTAATTTTACACCTGTTAGATCCAACAGTGGTTTCAAGTTCTGTATTTAAATTTGTGTTGTAAAGCCAGGATGTGTGACACCATTAAAATGGACACTAAATTCCTGTCAGCACGACAGAAAATTTAACATCTTGTCTAAATCCCATCAACATTGTCCTTGCAGTAAATTATACTGATGAGAGAAATGCAATCATATGGTTTGATTGTTAGAAGGCTCAGAGTACCGTTTCTCAATTTGCTTTTTTCAATAGCTGCATTTACTGCTAAAAATGTCAATAAATTGCCTTTTGGCTTAAAGAAAAAATCACAGTTAAAAAGGTTAGCATTTTCTCCCTACTGTAAAATTCTTACTGGCTGTCACAAAGAAATTTTGAAGGCAGCCAGCAAGACTGTTCTAATTCTTTTGTCCCCATTTCTCAAAATATCAAAATGAAGTTACGTGCCTTGTTGTCCCAGATTGTCTGTCTGTGGATTGCAGGGCAGAACAGCTCATTTTCTGATAACCCAGAAACGAGGAGCTAAACACTCCCCTTGATTGTGATCCCCACGCTCCTGAGAGCAGCTGGGTTGTACTACAGTGACAGGATCCGGGCTGGATGAGCTCCGGAGGAAATATGGGAAATATCTGCTGCATCTTTGATACTCACAGTGCCCCAAGAGTGCTGAGTATCACCCATCAGCACTGAGGATAAACTGAACTTATGGGCAGTGGCACAGAAGGCTCTGGAAGGGCTGCAGCAGACTGGGTTTCCTCAGGGTCTGACACAGCCCTGGCCATGCACAAGAACATCATTATATGTTATCTGTGCTCACCACAGCCTTCTCTGCAGTTACCCCTTCTGTCCCAATGCTGGGATTTTAAACCAGGTTTTGACTGTTTCGAGTGTCTTCTGCATGACAGCACACTGTCCAGCCACCTGCAGTTACTGAAAAGCCATGTGCATATTCCATATTTTATATATATATTTAAATATCTGGATAGCCAGGCACAGAACCAGGCTGCCCAAAGGAGTGCTGGAGTCCCCATGCCTGGTGGGATTTCAAATCCATGTGGATGTGGCACCTGGGGACATGGGTTAATGGTGGGCTTGGCAGTGCTGTGGGAATGCCTGGACTTGTTGATTTTAGAGGGTTTTTCCAACCTCAATGATTCTGTGAATATATTTATAAAATATATTATATTGTATTACACTTTCCTATGCATTGCACCCGTTTGAAAACAAGCAGGGAAAGGCTTTGTACTGCCAGGCTGGATCCCTGGAACGCCTCACATCCTTAAATAATTCAGGGTCTCCACTTTCACATCCTCAGAGAGAGGGTTGGGATGTGGGTATCAGCTGCTTCCTTGTGCTGTGAAACGTGAGCAGCGGAAAGGGAGGAGTTCTGACTCAGCCACCCATCCTGGGGTAAGAACTGAGCAATTTGGGGGCAGTCTGCCCCAAAGTAAAAGCCTGCTCGTGTAGGCACAACTCCTCCATGCAAATTAAGAACTTGAAGCCTGGTGACCCAACACTTCTGACTTAAAGTTGAGTTTCTCCCAAAGCATAAAAGCAACAGAGGCAGGATAAAGCCTCAGGCTTAGAGGGAAAGCATGACACAGTCATTTCCTGCAATGCCCCGAGTCAATGTGCTGCAAATGCCAACATCTGCTAAGCTGGTGACACTTGTGGAGCATGATCACACATTATGTGCTTGGAGACTTCTAAGGGGAACAAAAATTGAAGTAAAAGTGCCTTAAAAGTGCCATCAGGACCCCTACATTGCTCACCCCTCCCAGAAGCAAAGCCATAAACGAGGATCAATAAACAGGCTCATTTTAGAGCAGATTAAGTCACACCAAAGTATTTTTCAACCAAATTACCAAGCATGTTTTTAAAGACTTCAAGGGGCCCAGTTAATTATTCCCTATCTCCTAGTGTCCCTTCTCCCATCAAGTAACCTTTTAAGTGAGACACCCTTCCATTTGGCCACAGGGCCTCTGGAGATCCCTTTCCCATCTGCCCAAATCTTTTCTGTGTTCCTGGGCTGGAAGTGTAGCTTGTTGTACTCTGATTTCTTCCAAACACTCATCTGAGTGCTGAATTCGCCTGCTGTGAGGAGGCCTGCTGATTCCAGCCTTCCTTATTCCAGGGACACAGATGCATTTCCCCACCTCCGTGCTGCTGCTCCCCATTGATGTGAAGGGCGTGCCACTCTTCTCACTTCCTAAGGATCGGAAAACAAATTCCCACGTGGCACTGGGTGGCTGAAGCACCACAGTGATGGCACAAGTGCTGCAGCTCGCTTGATTCCCCGTTATTAACGTGCCAAAGGACCGGTTCATCAGGGATGATGCAGCCAGAAGAAGGGAAATCAGGCACCTCCCGTGGCTTTAAACTGAAACACGAGAGTAACACACAGGAAAGCATCGTTCTTAAAGTGCCTCTCTCTGGCTGGCACAGACAACAAGGAAGGGGATGCAAATGGGCTTAAATAGCTGCATCTAAAGCCAGGGCTGCTTTGTTGTGGTTGAAACAAGCCGGTATTTTAAAGATCATTCACACATCAAGTGGCAGGTGTGTGCTGCTGCTGCTGCTTATTAGAAAAGCCCCCAGCTGCTTTCTGTGAATTCAGCTCGGGGAGCCGGCGCGTTCCAGTTCCAATCTGCATTCTGGGACAGGTAGCAGAGACCAATTAATCATGAGAACTCCCTCGGATGGTCTCACCTTCTTTTGTCTTTGAACAGCACGAGGGAAAATAAAAATGGGTCAGCGGTGCCTTAGCAAGAGGCTACAACATCCTTCCCTTGAAGAGATGTTACACTTCCAGCACAGACTTGAGGCACAGGGAAAAGCAACCAGGTGCTCGGTGCCAGAGCACTTCATCTGTGGGTGGGCATCGTTTGTGTGCACAGGCAGCACCAAAACACTGTTTTATAGCAAGGACATCGAAGAAAAAGGGGATTTGGGCAATCAAAGGTGAAGGCCAAATGTGACACAGGATGTGCTTCCAGGCTGGGAGTAACAAGTAGGTGACAAAAGCAGGTTTGTGGATAAATAAATCATACAAAAAAGAGGTAGAAGTGGAAGAAAGTTGTCATAAGAGGCATAAAACTTCATTATCCTTCACTTGGTTCACGTGAAGAGAGTGAGGAGAGGCTGCACACAAAACCGAGGGGGAGGAGAGGCAAAGAAATGACAATTCAAGTTTCTGAGCTGGCAGAAATCAGCCAAAGCTGTGCAGCTGGAACAGCAGGAACAGATTCCTTGGGACTGACAGAACAGTAGGATGAAGCCTGTGTTACATTTATTACAGAGATCAAGAAGAATAAGGGAAAAAAAAAAAAAAGAAAGAGAAATCAGACAGCTCTACAAGCATGATTTGAATAATATAAATAGCAGGAAATAGTTGGCATGGAACACTTAGCAAATGATACCTAAATTGCAGCATGGATTTACCCACAGAGAGCTGGCCTAACAAATCTCCCACTGCCTCACTGAGGAAGCAGCAGTAACAGGAAAGGTTTGGCAGAGAGAAAATCTGCAGGTATAATTACATGGCCTGCAGGAAACATTTTTATTTATGTACATATTTATATCTATATGTGTATAAAACCAGCTGGAAATGAAACCTGAACAGGGGAGCAACCACCACAACCAAACTCCAGCCAGTGCAGTAGCAAAGAACAGGAATTAATTAAAAGAGATTTTTACATTACAGGACAGGAGCCTTGAATGAGAAGACATATTCTGCAGTATCCCCAGGAAAACAGTTGGGAATGCGTGTGGGCAAGAATCCCGAGAGAGGAGATGTTTTGTGTTTCCCTCCAAACACTCAGAAGGAAAAAAATAAAATAAAATGAGGTTTTGAGCAGATGACATTTGGAGCTCTAAATTTCAAGGCTGAAAGAGTCTGTGATGAATTATCCTGACTTCACACAGGAGGCAGTGCCAAGGAGTCTCACCCAGTAATTCCTGGCTGAGCAACCACATATCTAGGAAAAATACTTGGTCTCAATTTAAATACTTCCACAAATTCACTATGTCCATAGGTTAATTGTTCTGATGGTTAATTACTCTCAGCCAGTCTTAAATGTACCCTGAACTACTCTGTCTCCACTTCCCAAACTCTGGGGTTTGTTGCATTTTGCTTGATTTCAGAGCTCTCTGCAATCCTCTCCCCGAAGGTTCTGCAGCTTTTCTCCAAGTTCCCTTCTCTTGGAGGAGGTTGGACTTCTTTAGGTTCTCATTACTGACCGTGATTTTGAGATTCCACATGATTCCTGGAATCTCTCTTTTTTTAATCTTTCCAAGTTTCTAATTTTTTTTTTCTCTCTACATAAACTAGACACAATTTACTAGCAAATACCTAATCACACACAGTGATAAATTTTATTTAAAATAAATACAAATCAAAGTAATTGCATCCTAATATGCACCAGAAGTCAGGTCTGAATTCTACAATCTGACTTCTAGTAGAGTTAACCCTGATTCAGGGTTTTTTCCTGATTTTTGACACCTAATCAGAAGAGAATCTGGGGCAACTACACAGCTCTGGTTAGAGCAAGGGAAAAAAATGGACAACACAGGAGGTTCAAGAGAGGATAACTGAGATGATAATGCCTCTAAATGACAGCAAAAGAAGGTTAAATGTGCTGTGGAAAAGAGAAAATTAACAGAAGACCTCGCTGAAATATCAAATACCCTCAGGGAACAGAAAGGATGAATTTTAGTAGACTGGCAATTTAATAGAGAACTATGCAAGCATGATTAATTAATTAACATCTGTATTAGTTAATGACGACCAAAAGCTCTGTGTTAATGCTGAGCTGTAGTAAGAGGAAAAACAAAAGCAGCACAGAACTTTCTATGTTTTAACACAGAGGTTTAACAAGTGAGATTGATTTTTGATATAATAAAAGCAGGAGAGATAGAAAAGTTCAGTCTGACTAAATATAGCAATTAATTAATATAACCATGACACCATTATGATTGATAAATGATGGATAATTGAGTAGACTTTAGCAGGATGCCTCAGAAGGAAAGAAAGGTTGCTGCCAACCGTTTTTATTCCAATTCTACTGACCAAGACAAATCCCAGGGCTTTAAATATGATGCCAATCTAATTTTAGCTTCTGAGAATCAGTTTCCAAGTGAGTGTCTTGGACAGCAAAGTCAATAGAAATCATTTAGCCACTAATTCTTTTGTGCTTGAGGGGTTTTTTGTTTGCTTTATTTTTGGCTTTTTTTTTTAATCCATGAGATTTCAGCGGTGAAATTTTAAAAAAATTTAAAAAGAAAAATGGCTCAGTTTTCCTGGCAGCAGCCCAGGGTTCTCACAATGAACTCCTGCAGTCTTTGGTTAAGCCTCTTAAGTTTCCTGTGCCTCAGGGAATGGCAATAATCTCCCCAGCACTCAGAAGTGTCTTTGGAAGCTACTTTTGGACACTTCACTTCTTGCAGGGAGTTCCATTTGAAGCAGTGCTCATTATGAAATGCTTCCCAATTTAAATACAACTCCCACAACAACCTTGCCACCACTTTTGCCAGGGCACAGAAGCTCAGGAGGAGCAGCCCCTCACTGCCTTGATGTTTTGCTGGGACAGGGCACAGAAAGTCACAATGAAAAGAATTAGAAGCAAATGCCAAGAGTGCGTTGCCCTGATAATAAAATCATGATGAAACTGTTACTGTGACACCCATTTTTAGCTCTATTTACAACAGAATTGCCTTGCATGGATACAGCTCACTAATAAAACCAGGGAGAAAGCTTTTCTCATGGAGATTTGGCAATTCCTCCCAGTAAAATCTCTCACATCTGTTAGGAAGCTTTCAGTCCAGGTTCATAAAGCACAACATAAATCCTCACTGAATACACAGTCTGGGCTGAATTTTGTTCCCTTCCTCAGGCTACCCTCCTGCTGAAGTCAAAAGCTTTCTTGGAGGAGACTGTAAAGATTTAATGCAAGAGCACTTTTTTAGTGCAAGAAGTAGAAATTTGGCTCATTTATTGCACCATTTTTGTGTAAGTGTGACATCCACTGGCAGGTAGTGGAGAGGAAAATTGATCCAGCAAGCAGCTCAATAAACTGCAGTGTCCCAGAGCTCTGAGCTTATGTAACTTCTTATTCCAACAAACTTTACCAACATATTTGCCCAACATGAGCCTCAGAGTAATATTTGCCTAAGAAGTAGTTTTGAGAGAGAAAAAGATGGAATTCAAAGCAAGCAATAAAGTCAGAGGTGTTTACTGCTATTCCTTCTTTTTCTCCTAAACAGAACTGAAAGCAGCACTGGTCAAAGTCACCTTGCATTTGTAAAAGAGGCAAAGCAGTCACACATGAGGAAAAAAATTCAACTGGAAGAGACTTTTGGAGTTCATGTTCCTCATGTGCCAGTGAAGAGTTTTATGAGGAACTGCTCCATAATCTTCCTAAGGACTGAGGCAAGGCTGGCTGGTTCCCCTCCTCCTTTTTCCTGTCATATCAATTAATTCATGAGAGTTTATTGTAAAAGGTTATAAAATCCTCAGGTGGATGATGCAAGAGTCCTGGTCCAAGACTACAGAAAGAGGTGTTCCTGAATTTTGGCCACAGATGAGAACTCCTGGTTCTCAGCACACACCGAATTCCCTCCCCTGATGCTCTGTGAAGCAGGAGGGCAATGCAACAAAATCCTGCCAGTGGAAGGGGCAGCCAACTCCCCCCTGGTCTCCCACTTTGCTTGGCATCAGCCTTGATGGTTGCCAGGACCATCCATGAGACAATCCCACTCACTAACCCACCTGGAAGCTAATTAGTCAACATGAAACAAAAGCAGAGCTTTTGTTTGGCCAGAGCAGGCAGAAGGAATGGCAGGAGAGCTGCTGAAGGGGGAGGAAAAGCCCCTGCCCTGCTGATGGCAGCAAGCCAACAGATCAGCTTGGAAGTCTGGGAAACTGCAGCCTCAAAACCTTTAGGATCCTAAAATAGTTCTCTAAAGCAGTGGTTAGCCCAAAGGGCTATCGTTTTAAGCACAGAAAAATAATCTTTTAAATCATTTAGAAATGGTCAGATGAGGGAAATTCAATCCTCCTCGAGCTGCTGATGCAGAGGAATGGTGCATCCAAGTTTCTAACCTGTTTTTCAGATGTGAACCACAGGGCTAGACCCAAGCTGGTTTGTCAAGCTGATGCACAGAACTCTGCTGTCAGGAATGCAACTTAAATATTAACCAGAAGTCTGCAGCAGCCCTCCCACTGTGAGCACATCCAGAGCAGAGGAGAGATGGTTTATTTATCCTGAATGGAATTTGAAGTAAAACTTCATCCAAATGAAGTTGTGTGCAGGGTGCCATCTGGGTTTGTTCCAGCAGGATTATCATTCTGGATTGTTTTATTTTGGGAAAAAAAGCTCAGTGAGGATTGTGACTTTGAGGCTGCAGCATGTAGAGACTTCAGGAGGTGATGTACTTGTGTTTTAAACTGCATTTCCTTATGAGAGGTTTTTATTTCTGATACCCCAAGAGCTGTTTCCCAGACTTCAGAAGCAGGTCTCTCTGTTGAGTTTTATATTTTGTAAAAAACCTATAATTTTGCTATTCAGACTTTTTTTCCCCTAAATTGATCCCTGCTCTTCATAAACTCCCCTTTCAGCCTCTGTACTTTCTCCCAGTTGCCAGTGACATCAGCTGTTGTCTAGGAAACCCATCTTTGTGCTCTCCCGAGCATCCCGGCCCCGATAATGAAAGAAATCCCTTTGCATCCCTGGGTCACATCATGTTAATTCAGCAGCTCTGGGGGAGAGCCAAGCAGCTGATTTAGGGAGCAACCTGCACAGCAAAATGCTCTTTACAGGACAACCAGAGTGAAGGAGCTTCCAGAAGGAAAACCTTCCCGACAATCCCCAGCAGGGGTTGGCTGGACAGGGAATTGCACACATTCAAGCTGATCTCTCATCTTGGGCATTTCACAGAGCAGTGGAAGCCAGGGCTGGTTGAAATTCTTCTCTGGTTTAATTAGAGGCTTCCAAGTCCTTTAAGAACATCATTTTCTCTGGGCTGGAGAGGAAATCAATTAAGAGTAAACCTGCTAAATGCACAGCCTGATCACGAACAGCTCTCTAGAAAACTGCTCAGTATCAGCACCAGCTTCAGTGAAACCATGTGTTTCTTCATGGCTAAGAAGGGTTATTTGCCAACAGCAATTTTGGTTTTGGCTGCAGGGCTGCAACAGTGCAGCAATCTAAGGTTTATACATCCACACAAACACACACACAAAATGTACAGAAGACACAGCTGGAAGAAGCCATGAGGAATAATCTGGCTACTCCCACCTCAAGGAATAAGCAGCTTTGGTTCTGTCTCAGCCTGCTCTAAAAAATGGCCTTTAGGAGGGATGCTCTGTGAGGACCAAAAGTGGAAAGACACCCACAGATTGTGTAAAAGCTAAAGGGGGAGTATTCATTCTAGCCCAAAAGAGAGCAGATATCTGAAAAACACAGCAACGAGAGCAAGAATGAATGGATTTCAAAGAACTCCTTTTAGCACAAGTTGATTATTTGTTGTCCATACCTACTGACACACGTCCATGATTTTTTAATGACATACCACACTCCTGGTCCCTTGCTCCAGGGAAAGCAAGCTGGCATTAAAATGAAATAAAAAAAGCCCTAATCCTGGTGATTTATAGTCTCTTACTGAGCTGTGCAAATGATCCACTGTCCTCAGAATATTAACGCTCTTTGCCATTCAAACCCAGATCGGATTTTCACAGAGGACCTCTCCCATTAACTGAAGGTTAGATCAATATCACTCTTTGTAGTGTGTTTGAAATACATGCCAGGAGACATTTCCATATTAAAATTCAACAACATATTACACTGACAAACTCCTTCTTGCCTGAGGCCAGCCTTAAACAGGAGATATTTTACCCTGTTAAGCTCATTCTCCTCCACAGCAGCTTCTCACGTCACTGGGCTCGGCTTCTGCCTTCGCAAATTGAATTCACCTCAAAGCTTGCAACTTTGGTTGCTTGTCGTCACCACATGACAGCTCTGGTCTTCTTTGTGTCAGGACTGTTGTTTTCTGGGATGTCCTGTTAGACCAGCACAAAAGGGATGTGGAATTTGGGTGGTTCTCACCACTCTGTGCTTTGCACACTGGTCAGTGTGATGGAGACCCGGCCACACTGTCATGCTCTAGGCAAGGCTCAGCACCTCTCCCCAGAGTTTCTGGCTGTAGATTCGCAGAGAAATCAAGAGCTTTACCTAAAACCAATGCAGGCAAACCAGAATTTTAGCAATTTAGAGTTACAGCAAGTGCTAAGCAATTAACTGGGACCCAAATCTTGCTGTCACCTTGCCATTCACTGCAGTCAGCCACGTGTCTCAGCCAGCAGTGGGAGGGAAGACAGCCTGGATGACCTCAGGGGCCTTTTCTATCCCTGTTAAGAAGGGAAGTGCACTAGGAGTGGAATCAGAAATGTGAATGCTGGCCACTATAACCTTTTAATTGTGTCAAGTGTATTTTCTACTCCTCTTGTTGGATGGGAATGCACAATTGGGAGGCCCAGGTAATGAGATCTGCAGGCTTTGCTTTTTACATGAAATGCTCATCAGGATCATCCATTATTAACCTCTGCAGCAAAAGATCACCAGGTCCTTTTCCTCTTTCATTAAAAGTTTGCCAGTCAGGAAAAGGGGTCAGTTCATCCCAAGCATGGTGTCCCCAGTGACCTCAAGAAGTTTTCTACCGAGGTTATGTGCTTTCACCACTATATATTTATCTCTCTTCCCTCCCTGTTCTGCACACATGAGGTTAAGCAGATGTCATTTCTTCTTTGAAGCCCATGACCCCAAATTAACATGACCAACAGCCATTTTTTAATGCATGGTTAATGATTACTTTCAGGATTTTCCATTTCCATCTTGTGCCTCCAAAACGCTGCTGCTTTTTGTAAAACGTATTTTCTTGTATTTAGAGATTCTTAGAATGTCAGCAAAGCCTTAATATAGAGTTCACTAATTCCAAGAAAACATTGTCCCACCACAGATGGAACACCTAACTTGGAAGCAAAAACAGAGGGAAACCCCCTCAAAAGAAACCTTCCAAATGCTCTTTGTGTTTTGTGAGTGACCATGAAGATCTGTGACATAACTGATGACAAGTGTCTCCCTCAGATCTCCTGTCACTTACCTGGTGGGAACACATCCCTGATGGGAAATGCAGAGTTGAATTGCAGAGTTAGAGGAGGCTGAAGGCTCAGCAGTCACTTCCAAGACTCCCATTTCAAACTGAGTGTCAACTATTCTGTGGATTTAATAAATTGCACCCACAGGAGCCATTGCAGCTGGGCTGGTTCATATGTAAGGTAACCTTCATGTGGATAAATGTTTTCCCCTACAATTTACTCCTAAGAAAAGAAGGTGTTTCCCCTTGGAAAAAAAATGTCTGAGGGGGAATTCCTGCTTCTTCTAGTATTGGATAGATTCTTCTTCCATTTAGAAGGAATAACATTTAAATGATGATGACAATTTTTCTTTGCTAAAGCAATTCTGAGAATTAATGGAAGCTCATTACCAAATTAGAAAGAAGCAATGGTGGAAGTTAAAAAAAATGTTTGTATTAAAAAAAAATTAAAAATTGGAAACCTAAAGAACATCCTTCACCATTAATACTGAAACAAGGGCAAGTAAATTCTTAGCAAATTGAAGGGAATTTTGCTTTGCTCCTACAGGGGACTGCAGGTGTAACTTGGTTGCAGAGATCTGAGTACCAGGGTTGGTGCTCTTCACCATCACACCTACAAGAGGTCAAGATTGAAATGTGACTTATGTTGCTCAGGCAGGTGATAAGGCCAGTGAATAGTGCTATTCCTACATGTAAGGTGATTTATTATCAACCTGAGCAGTCACCCAAACTGAAACCAGAATAATAAAGTCAAATTCACTCAGAGGCTGAGGAATTTATGATTTCCATTTGCTTGGCAAGACATGGATCCTGGGAATTGGAACTGACTGCTGTTCTAAAGTGGGAATGAAGGTAAGATCAACCCCTCTCACTTTTAGGTAGCCAGAGCAGAACTTCGAAAAATCCTTTTTGACAGATTTTGCAGCTTTTACCATTAAGAGACCATTTGAATAAGGAAAAAAATCACCTTAAGATGGAACTGGCAGCAGTAAAGTTGTTAAAAATCACCTTAATCTTCATGGTGCTTGGAGGCAAAGCTGTCCTCTCCTTCTGCACATGACCCCAAATCCCAGGATACACGGTGGTTCCTCCAGAGAACGTTTTTCCCACAGAGATCCTCATGGAACAACAACATGTTGTAAGTGGTTTCGTGGATTCCTGTGGACTCCAGCCCTGAGTGGAAAGAAGTTCCAACACATTATCTCTCTCTTTTCCCCTCCTTCTTCCCACTGTGCAAATGAGAGGAAGGCTCACTAGTCCAAGCTGTCTTCCTAAGAAAACTCCAGGAAAAAACCAGCTGTGTGAGGCTAGGAGAGCAAGGACAAGGACAGAACCTTCCACTCACCTCCTGTGTAAGCTCAGCATAGTCATTTTACAAGCAAAATACTCCTGGGCATCAGCACTGTTCATTCCCAATGGCAAATTCCTTCCCCTGTCCATCAGGAAGCTCCAAGCTCTTTCCAAGAGAGGAGGAGGAGGAGGCAGCAGTTGCTGTTTCATGCTCCAAATCCAATGCCACATAGCATGAAGTACCCATTTTCCACTCAAAATGAATAAGGCATTTCTGATACCAAACCTGCACAAAAGCAGTCAGATTTTAGACATAAACCAAGTGTTTATGACAGTCATAACTCCTGTAAGGTGCCCATCTTTTTGATGGGATTATGCAGTGCCATCAGGCTAAAAAGGCAGGGGGCATTTTAATTTTCTTTCAAAGCTTGTGAAGACTTGGGGGGTGTCAGGAGTAATTTATAAGAGACCTCCATGCTCAGTCTACTGATCCCTTACCAGCAGACATCAATGAGACTGAAATCCAACCCTTCAATGCAATATTTTATTAGAGATTAAAGGGGCTGGGTTCCAGAGGCAGGCAGAGATAGCACTGCCTCAGCTGCTACACACACGGCTGGCACATGGAATGTCTCCAACAGGATCTGGAACGAAGAGCTGGAAAAAACTTTAGGATCTACACTTAACAAGATCTGAAGGGACAGCCAATTTTATTTTTTTAAAATGAATACTGACAGTCACTACTCCCGAGTCCCCTCCTGAACCGTGGCTCTTCTGTGCACAGCATGTCACGCTTTCTTTGGGATTTCATTTAAAAGGAAAATCACCGAAGCCAGTGGATATCTTTCCATTAACCCAGGTCAGGTTTTTACTGACAGTATTAATTGGAGATGACACCCTGGGATACATTTTTTTACACTGATGGCAGGGCTGCAACAGTGCAGCAATCTAAGGCTTATACATATACATAAGCACACACACACAAAATGTACAGAAGACACAGCTGGAAGAAGCCATGAGGAATAATCTGGCTCTTCCCATCTCAAGGAATAAGCAGCTTTGGTTCTGTCTCAGAAATTCCTCTGCTGGAGCACCCACAGAGTCCTCCAGCAAACAAACCCAGTGATAGACTATTAATACCATTTTCAGGGCTTTCATGTCTGGCCAAAACCTCACTTGGTCCAGTTTAAATCTCGTTCTGCCCCCACCCTCAGCAAAGACAAGTGTTTATCTCCTCTCTTCATGGCAACTTTAGATCACATTTCATGGAATCACTTAGCGTGGAAAAGCCCTCTAAGATCATTGAGCCCAGCTGTAAACCCAGCACTGCCAAGGCCACCACGGAATCACGTCCCCAAGTGCCACATCCACACAGCTTTTAAATCCCTCCAGCCTCTGACATGAGGGGGTTAAACTCCAGTTTTGAATTTCAGCAGTTAATGCCTTCACCAATAAAGTCAACTTTTAATGAAAAGTATGCTTTCAATTAAAGAGCACACAAATTACAAATAGTTCATAATCACTGGAACGAATTTAATGCCATCAGAAATAAACAACAAGCCTTTAAACAATCTAAAAACCCAGATTTATCATCCCAGTGTAATGACAGAGAGACAGCCCTAGACACGTCTACTGTAGGAGCTCTAGCTCCTGGTTGTTAGAGACTGGGCTGTTCTCATGGTCTGCTGCTGGTTTTTATCTCCCAGTTGTATTCTCTCCCAGTCGCTCCTGCTGGCAAGCTCACAACTTAATTAATTTATTTACACTGTTGCTAAATGGATGCATAATCTTCCCACTAAATACAAGCCAAAAGTGGGCACCAAGGGAAGTGCAGAGCCACATCTCCTTTTCCCCAGGTGATTCTGTACCTATATTCTGCATTTAAATCACACTTACTTCTAGCCCTGGCTAAATTTACCATGTGGGCTTTAGGCCAAAAGCCATAAGTTTTATTTTTTTAATACATTACAGCCTGAGTCATGTATTTTTAACATATTACTTTCAGTAAGTCATATATTAAATTATATTAAACAATAATATATTTTAAACACATGGAATATATTTCATATCATAAAAATAATTACTTTAAAAAATTTTATTAATATTTTCACAGCCATATTAAAATAGACAGAAAGCATGCAAGAGCAAATCTGCCAAATTCACATCTATTCACCAATTTGACCAAATTTACTGGGTTGGGGGTTCATTCTCTTTTTAGCTCATTTTTTTTCTGACCCAACACACTTACTTCTGAAGCACAACACATCAGGAGAGTTTTGTGGGTAAGTTTATTTGAGGAATATCCTAAAAACTAGTATTATATCCTAGAAACAAGCATTATTATGCTCCAAAATGAACTTAAATGGAAAAGAGATACTCTCTAAATTTGAAGCACCTACAAGGTCAACAGCTGTCCAGAGCTGGAGTTATTTATTAAAATCATCAGCTGTTTAAAAAAATTTAATTCTATATCAATCCTCTAAGAAAAAGAAATAATCAGATGTTTCCAGAACTCGGCTTTGGGATGCCAGGCTGTCCTTCATTTGAAGGTTTGGAATACAAAAGCAGGGAGAAGTTGAATAAACCAGAAAGCAATTATGTAAAAGTTAAAAAAAAAAAAATCAGATGTAAGAAGAAAATTATTTCAGACAGGAAAGGAATAAGAGAAGGAAACCTCTGTGCTTACTAATTCCCAAAGTACTGGTGGTTTCAGCAGTGAGGAACAAACCTGGACTCAAGAAGCAGGAGCCTGCCTAAATCTCTGGCAGTTTCCAGCTTTTCCCTCAAAACCAGGCACAACCAGGCCATTAAATTTGACCTAATGATAACCAGAATGTTAATGGATAGTGATGCTCCACAAGAACCAAAGCAATCCAGTGTTGATTTTATAGGCCACGAGCATCAAATGTGAGCAGCAAGCACACTAGCAAAGAGAAATTACTGAGGAGGAATCACCCCAAATTATCCCAGCGTTTATATTAAACCTTTACGTTGTCACCCGAGCCAGAAAACGCTCGGTCCCTCCCATACATCGTCAGCTCAGCTCCAAAGAAAAAATTACCCAGGATGGACAACGGCTTTTGTGTTCTTTTCCAGTTTGAACAGCGGGAATGGAAGCAGGGCAGAGCAGGAATGCTCCACTCCCCGGCCTGCGTGCGCTCCTCCTCCGCTCGCAGACCCTCCGTGCATCCCGCACCATTCCCGCACCATTCCCGCTCCATTCCCGCACCATTCCCGCACCATTCCCGCTCCATTCCCGCACCATTCCCGCTCCATTCCCGCACCATTCCCGCTCCATTCCCGCTCCATTCCCGCACCATTCCCGCTCCATTCCCGC
>VXAD01001398.1:1122483-1226312 GCA_013399195.1 Dicrurus megarhynchus
CCCCCCCCCCTCCCCCCGCCCTCCCCGCCCCATTCCCGCACCATTCCCGCTCCATTCCCGCACCATTCCCGCTCCATTCCCGCTCCCCCTCACGCACCCGGCCCCAGCCTCTGGGGACTCCCCCCTTTTGTACCCTGCGGATGGCTGGGCACTGCTCTGCTCTGCCTTTGTCCCATTTTTGGCACCTTACCCAGGAATTCTCCCGTTTCCTCTACATCCTGGTGCTTTCAGGAGTGGGATTGCCAAGCGCTGGGCAGAAATTTGTGGCTCGGATCAAAATCACACAAGGATCAAAATCACCCTTTTTTTTCTTATTTGCAGGAATCACAACAGTTAATCAACGCTGTTCCTTGTCTCTTCCCTGCCAGTTTGGGCTATGGAGCCACCTCCACAAGTAATTCCTGCATCCGTCCAAGTGACAAAAAAGAAGGAAAGCTCGAGCTGCAAGGACCCATTTAGTAGCTGCCCATTATCTGAGTGACAGCACTGCCCGAGGCCTCCAGCACGTTACACCCTGAAAACAATCAATCCAGCCAGGAGTTCACCCTACAGGAAAGCACATCCCACCTTTTTAACCTTCCCTAATTCCTTCTTCTAACTCAGTTTTAGGTGCTCTGCTCTTGCATCCAGCATGAGCCAGGGAAGGAACACACAACAGCGTGTGCTGTGCACAGGACAATTGCCAGATGCGGATGAGGGAACATAAAATACGGGCCTACAATTTTAATTATTTTTTTTCTACAGGAAAATGTTATTTCTTGCCGAATGCAGACAGCAGGAAAATTATCAGGAGGAAAAACGTAATGGGATGTACTTAGAAAAGCGTGCTTGCAGCAAGCAAGGAGAGAATGAAATCCAAGTGCTGTGCTTCCATCTAGAGGAGCAGGTGAGCAATTTATTTCCAAATAGCGACTGAGGAACTCCCACCGCTCCTGGATCAGCTTTGGTCTGTTCCTTTGGGACAGTCTGGGTCCATGGATATGGCACAGTAACTGAGTTCAGATATATGGGTTAGAACTGCACCTCATCCTAGCCAGCAGAGTACAGAACAATCCCAGGGCTGTATATTCCTTTCAGCAGCATTTTCCTCAGGAAAACAGTGCCAGGAGCATTTCCCTGTGGAGCTTCCCCCCAAACAGCACAGTATTTTCCACGTACAGACCCAGATACTTCCCAAAGAGACCGGGACACTTGGGATATTAAAGATATTTAGCAGCTTCTCCCACGAACACACCCTGTTGCCTGCACCTGGGACATCCTGAACTGGCATTTCCCACAGAGCTCATTGCACAGTGCCAAGGAAGTTGTGCTGGATGGGGAATAAAAATGCCTTCTGACCACCCAGACATGAAAAGCTAACTTTTGGCAACAGAAAAAAACTGCTTCAGGAAAAAAAAAAAAATTAAAATTTAAAATAAAAAAATTAAATTAAAAAATAAAATAAAAAATTAAATTAATAAAATAATAAAATAAAATAAAATAAAATAAAATAAAATAAAATAAAATACCCACCTCTCCCATGTCATCCCAGTTAGTGGTGATTCCATGCTCAGTGGGATGTTGCAGTGTCAGGATCCCTGTACTTCATCCCCTGCATTGCTGTATTTTTGACCCATTCCAACCCTGCAAAGGACATTATTCCAGTATTAGTGCAGTTTGTCAGGAACTTCAGGGACAAAATACCACTGTTAAGTTAAAACCTCCTGTGAAATACTGTTCCTGCTGCTGCCCTCACAGAATGCACCCCCAAAACATGCAAGGAACTAAAATGTGAATTTGTGGGTAACTACTTTGTACCAAGTCCTGTAACCCCTCAGAAAGATCAAGGCAGCTTCAAAAATGAAGGAAATGCTGCTTATGCCCACACAGGAGCCAGCCAAGGTGGGCATCAGCAAACTCATGGTTCTCCACAGGAATGGGTCCTTTGCCATTGCACAAATAAAGGGAAGGAAAGAGGTGGAAAAGATAAAATCTCTCTAGATTTACTTGGTTGCTCTCTCTGTCTAAGCAGTTCCATGATTTTGCCTTTAAACAGTGGGGTTCCCCCTGGCTGGGAGTCAAATGGTTGTGAAAAACACGTATTTTGCAAAAAATTCTTTCATTAATATAAAACAGAGACAGATTTTCTAGAAGAAAAATCACTTCTTAAATACTGATTTTACTAAGTTTATCACTTTTGCATTAGGAAGCCTGTCATGATTGCCCCAAATAATACCACAGCATATGAGGCAAAATATTATTCCTCACACAGAACTTCAGGGGAGGGTTTTGACAGCCAAGAAAAAAATGAAAATCTGACTCATGATATGAATAAAATCTAACAAGTGGGGCTTTTTTCCCATAAGACACCTTCCTATCATTAAAACACNACTGGCATTTCCCACAGAGCTCATTGCACAGTGCCAAGGAAGTTGTGCTGGATGGGGAATAAAAATGCCTTCTGACCACCCAGACATGAAAAGCTAACTTTTGGCAACAGAAAAAAACTGCTTCAGGAAAAAAAAAAAAATTAAAATACCTCTCTCAAAGGATCAGTATAGGGATGGGAAGCCCCAGTCCTCTGGAACTGGCAGTGAGAATGTCACGTGGAATGTGAGATGTGGGCTCCATCCATCCTCTTGCTCACCTAGGCCAGTGTTGAGGAGGAAAAACCACCCTGCACCTCACAGGTCTTGTTCCCAATTTCAACAATTCAGTATTTCTCTAATTCACCTCTGATGAATTGCAACCTGTATTTTTTTTTTTTAACTTTAGCTCCTTTCTGTCATTGTCAAATGTTTTGCCTCAGTAGGAACTTCGTGACTGATGAGTGTGTGTAAAGAATAAAAAATAAAATAATAATTAANGCTTCAAAAATGAAGGAAATGCTGCTTATGCCCACACAGGAGCCAGCCAAGGTGGGCATCAGCAAACTCATGGTTCTCCACAGGAATGGGTCCTTTGCCATTGCACAAATAAAGGGAAGGAAAGAGGTGGAAAAGATAAAATCTCTCTAGATTTACTTGGTTGCTCTCTCTGTCTAAGCAGTTCCATGATTTTGCCTTTAAACAGTGGGGTTCCCCCTGGCTGGGAGTCAAATGGTTGTGAAAAACACGTATTTTGCAAAAAATTCTTTCATTAATATAAAACAGAGACAGATTTTCTAGAAGAAAAATCACTTCTTAAATACTGATTTTACTAAGTTTATCACTTTTGCATTAGGAAGCCTGTCATGATTGCCCCAAATAATACCACAGCATATGAGGCAAAATATTATTCCTCACACAGAACTTCAGGGGAGGGTTTTGACAGCCAAGAAAAAAATGAAAATCTGACTCATGATATGAATAAAATCTAACAAGTGGGGCTTTTTTCCCATAAGACACCTTCCTATCATTAAAACACAGCAATTTTGGGGAAGAATAAACCTAACCAGCAATGCCAATGCTAAAACCCCGATCTTACCAAGGATGTGAAGTATCCACACAAATTCCCACTTGAATAGGATTTAACCAAGCAAATGAATCAGGACATTCTCAGCTTTTTGTTTCTTCCAAAGGGGAAAGAAATCTCCTGCTGCAGCCTCCGGGGTCCTGGGATACTCTGTTAATTGGCCTCAGCTACAGGACACACACTTGGTTCTCCACTGGGATTTAAGCCTAAATCCCACCTCTTCCAAGGGGGAATTGGCATCTGGGAAGTTCCTTTGTTTAAAATTAACTGATTGCATGCACATGCCAGCTGCAACATTAGTAGTTAACGGTAAATAAACCACCAAAAACATCCATTGCTTCAAAGTTTTTCCCTCATGGAATGTTCAAATTTGCTTTTTTTTTTTAATTTTTAGAGGGGAATGATCACTCTCAAACAAACTAAAAATAACCCCCAGCAAAAGTTTCAGGGAAGCATTTGCTGTGGTTTTTTAAGCCACTCTCTAATGTGGAGAGCTCACTCCAGGACCTATTCCATATTTGTAAGTGGCAAACACTTTATGGAATTGGTTATCCTGGGAAAAAGAACACGGGGCAGCTGGCACAACTGGCCAGGAACACCTCAGCTTCAGGAGCTGGCCAACACCTCCAAGTCCTGCTCTCCCTGAACCTCATGGCAAAACTCTCACCAAGGGCAGGCCTGATTTGGGGTCCCTGGGTTACTTTTAGGACTGGAAAAATGCCTCTTTAGGCAGTCGAGGGAAGGATTTTATTGCTCCTTCTCTGGCATCTTCACTCAGTAAGGAAAGGTACTTCAGAAATGGGAAAGGAATTAAAAACAGCACTTGGCCAGCAAAGTTCTTGTCCCTAACAAGGCAAAAATGGATTTCATCACATAAATTTGGAAAGAGCTTTAATGTGGGAATGCTTATCCTTTAGTTCTAGTAGCTGGTGGTTTTGAACATTCATTCACATTGCCATGAATTGTTATTTTCTTCCAAAACCCTCAGGAAAAGGCTTTGCACTGCAATAAACCAATTATTTACCAGCAGTATCCGAGATTACAGCACTGCACCCAGCTTCTGGCTCCAACACCACAAACCAGAGGGAAACTCACTTCTTAAATACATCAGGAATTACATCAGCTGAGACATCAGCTGGAATTTGAGGGTAGAGAATTTTAAACCATTTTCCTCAATTTTTCAGGCCAAGTGAAGCCAAGTGTCTAAAGCATGAACAGTAACATGAACACTCTGAGGGCAATACTCACCCAGGAAAAGCTGCTTCATAAATGACATGAGCTCACCTCCCAATGCATTTTGATCAGCTTCTGGAATGGACTTCACAGGATATCTACGTATCAAGCCATTTGGCTTTTTTTTTTTTCCAGTTTGTGCTTCTCACAGTGACAGCACAGAGGCCTGGATAAAGCAAGATAGAATTTCTACCACCTCTAGATCCTTTCTCACTAAGCCTCAGGACAGAGGGTTGTTTTCTCTCCCCTGAAGACAAAAATCCCTCACACTGGATGGACTGAAGGTCCACTGTAGCCTTTGGAAAACATTCTGCTTCATTATAACACAATTAGCTAAGAACAGCTCGTTATCATCCTGCTAACAATACCCATCTTCAGGCTGGGAAGGGAAAAGTCAGCCTGCTCAGTACTCGAGTTCCCACTGTACCTGGTGTTTAGGAGCTGTCTCAGCATCTGGGTGACACCAGGGCTGAACACAGGGACTGAATCAGCTACTCAAAGATGAACCATCATTGTTTAAAAAAACCAAAAAAATCAATTATAGCAGAATCTATTGGATTTATATAAAAATCCAAACCTTTACCAGACTAAGAAACATTAAAGACCATCATAAGAAGGTGGCTGACAGTATTTACCTGCAGCAGTGACTACCTCTTAAGCAGATAAATCACTTCACTAAAATATCTCCAAGTCAACCTTGTTTCTGCTCATCAGTAAAACCGATGGAATCCCTCCTTTTCCATATTCATTGGGCTTTCCTTTTCCCACGAGATTCTTAGATGAATTTATTGATTTGTACCTTGAAGCTGAAACACGTAAAATACGTAAGGCTGTGTCTTTAGAAGCTTGAATTTGACGTGTTCTGCAGCTGAGGAACGTTTTGCCTCCAAGACAGGCAGTAACTAAACCCCACCAAGAAAAATTCAAGTAAATTTAAAAAATACCAAACCCCCACAAGTTACAGAAAGAAAAAAATCACAAAAAAATATAAGAAGTTGGAGATATTTGTGTCATCTCAATTGTGAATCTTTACTGAATCTTTAATCATCAGCTTACCTCATTACCACACACAGACCTCTGCATCTTGATTTCTTTACAAACTGAATGGAAAAGAAGAACCTTCTTAATTCTTTTATTTTCAGCCAAAAAAAAGCCCCCACCAAACCAACCAAAGAAAATCAAAAATTCAGTAGTTCTTCCTTTATTGCACTCTATAAAACTTCTTGTTATAATCAAGAAGCCAATATACAGTAATAGCTTGATATTCCTTTAGAATTTATAGTTTAACTCTTAAAATAAAATTTGTGTAGAAAAGATATCATTTACAACCCATTCAGTAGTAATCAACCACTATGTACCCACAAACAATATTAAATAACTTGTATGCAGCAGTTTCCTTCTAGGGCAGAGGGGAATATTTTCTCCTTAGCAAATATAATATCCCACTGTTAAAGGGCAATTCAAGTCAACTTTGGAGCAAGTGTGATATGCACAGATTTCACTGGAGAAGCTCAGGATTCCGTGTGAGTGGCCCAGGGATTTGTACAACTGTGTCCAGTGCACAGCGGAGCAGCAGCAGCAGCACGGGAGGAGTCTCCGGGCTGGGACTGGCACTGCCCACAGGGAAAGGAGCCCCCCAGGGAATGCAGTGGGTTCAGAGCACACCAGTGAGGCACAGGAGAACAAGGAGGTGTAGTGTGACCAGGTAGGTGAGGAATAAATAGCGGGATTTGGCTCGGGCCGTCAGCAGCTTGGAGCAGTAAAGGCTTCGCCCTCGGAGCCAGCGGCGCAAGGAGAGGGCTCCTCCTTTCATCTGGGGAAGAGACGAAAATTATCAGATGAAAAATCAGGAACACAGATCAGAAACAGCTCCACTGCAGCCTGGATTCCTGAGGCACTACAAACCTTCTGCCTCTGACACAGCAGCTGAGCCCGAAACACAACCGATCCCCAACGCCAAAGCATAAATGATTGAAAGGCCCCAAAGCCAGCACCAATAAGAGGAGAAAGGAATGAATACAAGCTGTGTGTTATGCAACTCCACACACATAAATATGCATACTGCCTTTTGGGCATGCATAATTAAATGCAGACACAGGTTATTCAATGGCCACATGTGGAGTATAAATAGGATTACATACATTTTTTAATATGGACATATGCAGTGTTGTTTCCTGGCACAGTTTACACAGCTGCTGGCCTTGGACTCACAGCCCCAACAGAAAGGAATGAAGGATGTTTCTCCACCACTTTTAAGGAGGTGATGATTCAGGGTTTTTGAAGGCTTTCATTCCCTTACCTTTCTCACAACAACGTGTTCACTGGGATTGATGATTAATGCTTCCCTCTCCTCCTCAGCTTCCATCTGGACAGTGTAGTCACTGGGGACAGACCTGTAACTGCCCACTTCAAATCTAGAGAAAAATGCAAGGCACAGAGACATGCACTGCTGAATTACCTCCTCTTTTAAGTACTGAATCGACACAAAAAACGTTATTTTGCATACTTAAATTACTGAGGGGAGGTCCCCACAAAAAGCAGACTCACTTTGTGTGGCCAGGTCTTTTTCAGTCTCTATTTACAATCTACTCTCAAGGTGTTTCATTTATTCAGAATTAACCCCACCATCACCAGCTGACTGAACAGTGATTTTTCAGGTGATAGTAGCAAGGGACACTTTATTTAGGCAGGTGGATAATGATATTTTCAATCTAACCAGTGGCTCTGCTAAAGCTGTTATATAGGAGATTTTTTTCCTAAAAAAGAAATAGCACTGACTACTGAGTCTAACAAATTAAATTAAATAAAGAAAAAAAAAAATCCCAAAGCCTGGAACACTTTCTTGATCCAGAGTTTAACTTAGCTTTTTAACACATGGATTTTCACTATTTCAGGCACTGTGGCCTCACAAACAGGTTTGTTTATTATTAATATTATTTGCTTAAAAAATCTAAGACCCACAGGAAAACCTCTCACTAATCTCAATAAAAATAAAAGGCAAATAAACAATCCGTGTTTTACCTGTTACTTCTCTCCTCAGAGAGTCCAAGAGCCTCTTCTGCAGCTTCTCTCCTCCTCTTCTCCTCTGCCAGTGTTTCTGTGAGCTGGGAGAGAGCCTGCTGCACTGACTCATATTGCTGCTCAGTCTCTGCAAGCCTGGGGCAAAATCAAATCTGAAATCAGTACTTTATGGACTCAAAGAATTACTTACTTGCTCTTTTTTTATTAGGAAAGCTTCCTTTTTGTGACAGACTTAATTGTAATGAGATGCTTGAGCTTAAATATTGAGACAAAGTCACCAATCAGTTTATTTATGTACAGCAACAAACCATGAGTATTACCAGATGATAACAATTCAAGAATATGGCTTATGATTCATTTAATCCACTGTAAATCCACTCCTTCCCCTTCTCCACACAAATGCCTCAGAGGGATAGAAAAGCATTACTTTCACACTCACAACACAGCTGTCAGGAAACCAATATTGCTAATACATGCTCTGAGTCCTGACCTTTTCCTGAGCTCATTTAGCTCCATATTGTCTATCTCCACAATAATCCCAGATCTCTCCCGTGGCGCTCCAGGGGGAACTTCTGCTCTGGTTTCATCCTAGAAAATATTAAGGGGGGAAGAAAAAAACCCAAACAAGTGACTGTTTTTCTACTTGCCAAAAGTCTTTATTTCAATTACAGCACCACAAAACAGTGGAACAGATCATTCTTTGTGCCATTTAATGTTTTCATTTCCATCTCTCAGCAATGTCTGAGGGGAAAGGAAAATGCACCTACACATCCACACAGTAATGCAGCACTGACCACAGCTCCAGAAGCAAGGCAGCTATTCATTTATTTTAAATTTACAGTTCTTGTTTGGATTTATTTCCATTTATGGAAGAGCAAGGGTTGCTTTCTACATGTACCCATATGCTATTTTAGGGTGTTCTATTAATGATTGTTAATGAATAACCAAGGCAGTACAGGGAAGCTTTTTAAAAATAAAGGAATAATGATGAATCCTAAAGGATTGGGTTGGAAGAGGCTTTAAAGATCATGAAGTGCCAACCCCAAATAATAATCTTACAGATGTATATGAGGGGTTGGCAGAGGGTACTGAAATGCTGAGCTGGTGATGTAGATCTCACTTCTGAAAGTATTACTCAAGCTTTGTAAAATGATCCGTGACTGATGTGAAATTATCACTAAATTTCCTGATCTGCTGAGCAGTGATCATCCAGTTATCCCTGCCAGCTGTAGGCCAACTCGAGAAAGATGTTTCAAAACAAAAATGTACGTAAAACAGCTTCCTTAAATAAAAAGTCAAATTAAACCAATTTAACAACAATAAAGACAGTTATGTTCAGCACATCATGGGCCAACAAAAGCACTGAATCAGTACAACAGAAAATACTTATTTCATTTTTAGCAAGAAAACCAGAAAAGCGGACGCCCAGAAAGAAGAAACCTAAAAACATTTCCATGTATCTGTTTACCTGGACAGAGCCTTGGAAAGGTGTCACTTGCATTGCCTGATATTCCCTCTCCAGCCTTAAGTACCGATTTTGCAGATCGCTGTAATGAAGCTGGTTGTCCCTCAGAGTCTGGGAAAGAGTCTTCAGCTGGGCAGACAGGACAGCATTCTCTTCTGCTGACTGCACAACCTGAGGGAAATTCACACTGAAGTCATTAAAAATTAGGGATTAGCTCTCCCAGGAAATCCCTGCAGATCTGAGACCTGCTGTTTCAAAATTGCATCCACTTTTTGGCAAGGTCACAGCTCGGTTGGGATTTAGATGTTTTATGAGCAGAGGAAATAATGAAAGCTCAGCAGTGATTTCCCCTGTCATCAGTACACCCAAACCAGAAGCTGAAATCTTGTTCCAGCTAAGACAGACACCTGTTTCTGTCTATGATGAAAAATATTTGACTGTGAGTAGAAGTTCAGAAGTCCATCAATGTCTTCAGAATGCAGAGTCAAACAAACCTCTCATTCAAATACCAAGTCAGGAAAGCCTGGCAGAAAGATAAAACTGACATTTGATTTGCAGTTTCCAGGCTGAGTTGTTTTAAAGTACCTAAGTTTGAAAGTAAAATACCATTCAGTCATGCAAGACACTTCAGCAACATTCCAACGTGATGCCAGCCCAGATTCATGTGAGCTTTTCAGGATCAGAGCTGTTGCTCCGAGTTACCTTGGAATTAATCTGCTGGAAGTGAAGGTCCTTCTGCTGCATCTCCTGGAGGCAGCGCTGCAGCTCAGTCTGCAGCTGGTTCTTCTCAGCCAGGACACGTTTGATGTCCTCTGCTCCATCTGCACTTCCAGCAAGGGTGGCAGTTTCCAAAGCCTTAAAAATATCAGGATATTCAGGGTAAACGGTACAGGAGTCCTCTAAAGAACCCACAACCCCAACACTAAAGACACCCTACAGAATTCCCTTTTCACAAGATTCTTTTCTTCTCACAACTTAAAACCACATTTGAAAGGCACTTCAAATAGAAGTTTGGTTTTTTTAATATATAGTGTTACAACTTACATTAAAAAAATAACAAAAAGCTACCACAAAAAGGCAACCCAACCTAATTTTTAATTTGCAAATAATGTGAAGAATATAAGAATAATGTGAAAGAAAGGGGAAAAGTAGCAAAGGATTAATATAAAACACCTCTCAAAAATAATTTTCAAGCTAATAATGTATTGTATTCATGGCTTGTAAAACTGTTTTGTAAATATGAATTTAAAGCCGAAATAATCCATTAAAAAAAAAAAAACCACTTGAATTTATTACCAATCTACAGCTTTGGCCTTCTTTATCTTTTGCAGCTCGACATTTTGATTTTAATCTCCAATAAAGGAGGGATATGTGCCATCTCTAATGCTTTATGGAATCTATTTACCCATATAATCACAAAATAAATGTTTTTTTCCACATAAAATACTCCATTACCCACAGAAATTACTGGTCAATAGCTCTTATTCATGATTGTAATCACAGAAAATGAACAGCATACAAAGTTCAGCAGCTAAAATGCTGGTTTTAATGAAATTAAAATGAATACTGCCTCCTTCCTTTGGCACAGAAGAGGTAAATAAGAATATTATTCTAAAATAGCACTCTCCTTGAGTCTTTCATGACAGTCTACAAAACAGCATTTGCCAGCCTGGGTGTCAGCTGCTGCCTTTCTAAATCCAGGATTTTGTTCCTGGCAGAAGCCAGCTCCAGCTGCTTCAGGGGAAGGACAAGAGCACTTCCACTCCCCTTTCTCCCCCAGTTAGGTCCTAGTCTAATGTGCAGTATTTAGACATTGATTTAGGCTCTGAAGAATTAACTTTATTAGGTGTTTAAAACTTCCCTGCGTCCACTATGCAAACTGTGAAACCTCCTATCCATGTAAACCACCAAGCTCTTCTGTGATCCTCTTAAAAACCATGTCCCCAGAAATGGGCTACAGCCATAATAAATAATTTGATTTTCTTTTTCAACTTCTTCCTTTTATATTCTGGATTGAACTAACTTAAGACAGTATCTCACAGGATTACTACAGAGTGCTGCATAGCTCTCTTTTGAGAAGCAGGCTGCAAATTCCACACAGTAAACTGCTACCTTCCACTTTACATTCCTGCTACATTCCACTTCTTTACCTTGACTGGATAATTGCTGCCAGCAGGGAGGGACTTCTTCCCCATCATGTCTTGCTGCAGCCTCTGGAGCTCTGCGATCTGCCGGTCTTTCTCAGCCACTGTGATCTGGCACTGATTTCTCAGCGCCTGGGACTCGGAGAGGAGGAGGTTTTTTTCCATCCTGAACATAAAACATCAGATGTTAAGTAATTATATATTCTCTACAAATCAGTGAAGAGGATAAAGCTGTACTGTTATACCTTAATCCAGCCAGCTCGTTCTGGTACGATGTGATCTCTCTCTCGGTTTCTGCTTGGAAAGCTTTTGTCTGATGCAAAGCCTTCTCCAAATCATCTACCTTGGTCTTCAGTTTGGATATTTCAACAGCTGCAAGGCTGGCTCCTTCTTTAGCCTAGGTTTAATAAACACCATTAGTGAACTGGAATGAAAACTAGATGGGTGAAGTTTGATTAGTGCTAAAATTCTATTTACAGGATAAGGTTTTTCCCCATTTACCTTAACTCCCAAAATTGTAAACACACCTTCTCTGGGCACACAGTGCTATCTTAGCACTCGCACAATCTACAGAGTTAAACTTCAGAACCCATCATGTGTCTGAGCATTCTCTGCACAAAGAATAAAATTACAGAGCCACGTGGCTAATTACAACTTACCCAAGTTTCCCCATCCTTCTGAGGCACATCCAAACTACTTTTACAAGAATTTCTCTCATTGATGCTGCTGCAATCAATGGGAAATGAAGCTGTGCCCTGCTTGGCTTCAGAAGTTACCTTCTGATGGCTGAGCTCCTGCAGCAGTTTGTCTCGGTCATCCTGGAGACTGGCCATAGCCTTGGCAAACGCTTCAATCTGCTGGACGTAAGTGCCACACTCGGCCGAGAGCCTGCTCACCTCCAGCTCCCGACTGACTAAAGTCCTACAGACACTTCCAACCTCATCAGCCACCTGAGCAAGGGTAACCTGGTCTGCAGCATCAAGGACAGCCCCACGCAGAAGAGAGTTTTCTTTGAGGATACTCATGAGATGGGATTTAAACCCCTCCAATTCAGCTGCAAGGTCATCTCCTTTTTTTCTTTCACTCCTGAGCTCGGAGGTGTATTTGCTCTGAAGAACTTTAAAGTCCTCTATGATCCGATCTCTGTCGTTCTGCAGAGCAGTCATTGCTTTCCCAAAGGCCTCATTTTGGGATCTCAACTCACTGTTTAGAGACTGAACCTCGAGCATCTTCTCTGCAGAAGCATCAGGTTTATTTCCATCCTCAAGTGTCAAAAGAGTCCCACTGTATTCCTCATCTGCATTTCTGCCTCTGGATTTCTGGAGTTCCTGAACCTTTTTCTGAAGCTTTCCTCCATGCTGCTCATTTGATTCTTTTTTCTGAATATTCTCACTACTTAGCAGCTTCTCTCCAGATTCAGAAACGAGTTTCTCTCTGTTTAGTGATGCAATTAGAGATTCTAAATCACTTACTTTAGATGCCAATTTTTTATTCTCACGTTCCAAAGCCACGGCAGCCCCCTGCTGCAGTTCACTGGAAAGCTGCATCTCTTTTATTTGTTTTTGAAGATCGTACTTTTCATGCTCAAGGCTTTTAATACAATCCAATTTCTGCTTAAGTAAGTCCTTCAGCTGATGGTCTTTCAGAGATAAAACCTGGTTAAGATCCTCCCTGTATTTTATCAGCTGTGCACTCAGCATTGCATTTTCAGAATGCAGATCATCTATCCTGTTGAGGAGGACCCTCAATTCCTGTTTCAAAGCACTGGTCTCACTCGCACTGCCAACTAGAAGACTGTCCCTCTGGTTTAAGACATCCTGGTGAAGATGTTCCAGCTCCTTGTATCTGGTAAAAAGATCATCCCGGTCGTTCTGGAGAGATGACATGGATTTTTTAAAGGCATCTATTTCACTGGCAATCGCAGCCTTATCCTGACCTGCTTTTTCTGCTTGCACCTGGAGATTTCTCAGCTCGTTTTCCAGCCTCTGACGGGACTCCTCAGCTTGCTGTCTCTCCATCTGCAAAGACCTCACCTGAAGTTCATACTCTTTGATCTGATTCCTGTGTTGAGTCTGTACCTGAATCAGATAGTCTGAAATTTCATCCCCTTTTGAAGAAATGAGTAAGGAAATTTCTTTGTCCTTATTATTTAGCATGATCCTCATTTGCTCAGAAATGGTCATCTGCTTTTGCAATTCAGCATTCATTTTCTCCTTCTCTGCTAGAAGCTCTTGCAATTCTTGCTCCTGTCTTGTAAAATTACTTTCCAGAGCTTTTATCTCTCTTCCTGCACTTTTACTGTTCTCTATGAGATGATTAAGAGAATTATTTTCTTTCAGGAGTGCTTGCAAAGCTTCCTCTTTGGACTGAAGAACACTCTCTAGCTCTTGCTGTCTGTTAAAAAAGAAGGTATTTTCTTCCTTTATCCTGCAGAGCTCTTCATAGCGCTGCATATCAACAGATTTTTGCCTCAAATACAGTTCATCCTTTGTTTCCTCTACCACAGAATATTTGATATTTAGTTCTTGAATCTGAGTCATTTTATCTTTCAATTCATCTTGCAAGGCCGCTATTCTTTTGTTACTGTCTTCCAGCTGTTTCTCCTTGTTTTGGATGGCCTCTTTGAACTGCGTTTCCCAGGTTTTCATCTCAGTGATGACCCTGTCCCTGTCATCCTGAAGGGAGGACATGCACTTTGTGAAAGCAGCCAGTCGTGCCAGAGCTGCATTCAGATCTGCCTGCAGCTGCTTGTTCTGAGAGTCCTTCGTGCTGACTTCCTCTTGCAAACCCTGAACCTCGCCCATCGCCCGATCTTTTTCTCTCTCAAGGGCACCATGTTTTTCCTCCAGGTTCGAAAGTTCACTTTTGTGAAGCAGTTTCAGCTGCTGGAGATGAAATTCCAATTCTCTCTCATATCCTCTCTTTTGAAGCTGCAGTTCCTCTCCTTTCTTCTGAAGTTCTTTCCTCCAGTTTAGATTCTCCTCGTTAAGCCTGTCCACTTCCCTCTCTGACTGATCCAACAGGTTCAGCTGTGCAGAAAGCTTCCCCTTGAGATGAAGTATTTCATCATTTGATTTTGCCAGCTTTTCTGATGCATTACTTAAGTCCTTTTCAAATTTTTCATTTTTTGACTGTGACAATTTCACAGATCTTTCCAAATCCAGGATCAGCTCCTGGAACCTTATAGAATCCTTTTGTAATTGGTTGATCTCCTGCTGTTTCTCCTTTAAGAGTTCTTGCAATTCTTTTGTTTTGTTTTTAGTCCCACTATTATCCCTCTGAGCACTTTTCACCTTCTCCTCAAACATCTTTACAAGATGGAGCTGCTGCTCTTCCTTTTCTCTAACCACGTTGCATTTTTCTGCCTTTAACTCTTCCAGCTGCTGTAACAGCAGGTTATTCTGTACTTGTGCTGATTTCATTCTATCGGTAAGATGATCAACTTTTTTAACATGATTAAGCAATTCTGTCTCGAGAAATTCTCTCTCATTCTTTACTTTGTAAGAACTTTCTTGTACATTTTCTAATTCTTCCTGTAACAGACATTTGTCATCCTCTAAAATCTTAACTTTTTCATTTAGACTAACGATTTCTTGTGTTAGACTTTTACATTCCACGTCCAGCTTTGTTAGACAATGAGTTTTGTGGAGCAAAGATTTCTCAGTTTCTTGTGCTTTTTCTGAAATTAACTTTCTTTCTTGTTCTAGGACAAGCACAGCTTGTTCTTTCTCAGAGAGTTTATCCTTTAACACATTAATGTCCTTCAACAGTGATTCATTCTCACATAACGCATCGCTGATTTTAGATTGTGTATCATTTTGGTAGACTTCCATTTGAACCTGCAGCTCTCCCAAGGCTGCTTTAGTTACAGTGATGTTATTATGAAGGACATCATTCTCATTCTGAATTTTCTCTAAAGCCTGCTTCAGGTTCTCAGAGGTTTGTTTCAGCTGCTCGTTCTCCTCCATCAGCTGATGGTTCTGCTCAGTGAGCTCATGCAGACGATCCTGGTGTTCCTGCATCCTGGCCTCCTGCTCATGGATCTGCCTTTCTGCTTTGCTCTGTAACTCCTCAACCTCCATCTTCTTGGATTCACCGAGCTGCTTCAGCTGGTTCTTAATAATCTCATTTTCATCAAGCAGATTTTGTAAACGTTTCTGCAGAGCCTCCTTCTCAGACTGTCCTTCCCTAAGCCTTTGAACAGCCTCTTGCTTCTCTTTCCTACTGAGATCAATGACTTGCCTCATATCTGCCACTTTACTACTGATATTCTCATAGGCCTGAAGAAGCGATTCATACTCCTGCTTTAATTCGCTATGTTTAGCCTTCCATCCTGTCAATTCAACTGTCTGAGAATCTTTTAAGGTATTTAATTGGAAAGAAAAGGCCTCTTTTTCCTGAACTATGGACTCCATGGTGGATTTCAGACTTTCACAAGCTGCGGTGAGGTTTTCATTTTCGGTCAGCAGCCTCGCATTTTCCGAAGCAAGGCTCTCCTCTCCAGACAACGAAGCCACAGCACTCGAACTCTGCTTTTCTCGGCCGAGCTCTAGCAAGTGCTCCAGCATTCCTGTCTTGTTCACCAGTTCTTCTCTTTCCAACATCAGCTGATCAATCTGTTCCTTTAGACACTTATTTTCTCTCAGGGCTTCTTTACGTGAAATTAAAGCCGCCTGTAGTTTCCTTTGGAGGCGCTCTCTGGATTTCTCTTCTGTTACAGCTCTTTGCTCTTGGGCTTTGGAATCATTTCCATTTGCAGGTTTTGCCAGTGGCTCTTCCATTGTTTGCATTTGTTTCTGGATTTCACATTCTGTTGCTTCTCTGAGTTTAGTTTTCCCAGAGTAATCAGTCTCTGACAGATGAAAAGCTGTGACTTTTCCTTCAGAATTCCCTTGATGGCAATTACTTTCTGAACCAACCTCTCCCAATTCCTTTTCAGTCCCATTTTCTTCCTTAAGCTCTTTGCCAGACACCACAGCTTTACTCATCTCAGCCTTCTCACGCAGCATACACAGCTCTGCCACAAGATTTTTGTTTTCTTCACTGAGATGTTCTACCTCCTTTTTCATGTTAATTAGTTCCAATTTGGATTTTTCCAAAGAGCTGAGAAGTTCCTCTTGTTCACTCTTCATGTCTTCGAATGCTGTTTTGTAACGGTGGGCTTCTTCCTGGCCCTCCTTTATGGCTTTGTTTAGTAATTCCTTTTCCAGACCAAGTTTATCTTTTATATCCGTAAGTGAACATTTCAGTGCTTCTATTTCCTCATTCTTTCCTGCAACCTCCTGCTCAGCTTCAATTCTTGACCTCTGCAGTTCCTCCTGGCTCATCCTGTAATCCTCTTCACTTTTTTTAGTAAGTGCTCTTTTCTCATTATTCACATGTTCAAGCATTGCCTTGAGCTCTACGGTTTCAATCTCTTGTGCTTTCAGCTTTTTCTGTAGGTGCTTTATGTCCTCCAACAAGCTGCCCTGACACTGCTCCTGCTGGCTCAAAGACTTTAAACTGATTGTTTCTTCTTTATCATCACCAAATTCGACCAATATTTTTCTCAACTCTTTCCTTAACATCTCTGTTTCCTCCTGAAGTTTTGCATAATCACTTCTTAGTTCTTTTAGCTCGGTGTCTTCACTTGGCACTGAAGTGATCGTGTTTTCTGACTCTTTCAAGGATGCGACCCCAACCTTCTTTCTGCGTTTGTCTGATTCCAAATTCCTTAGGTCAGCTTGTTCTTCTCCCAGCAGTGCCTTGGGTGGAGCCAGCTCCCTCCCTTCTAACTGGTTAAAACCCAGCTCTTTACATTTTGTTTGGAGAACTTCCCGGAGTGCTTTATGTTCTTGCCTGAGCTGCTGAAGGTCGGTTTTTTGTTCATCAAAATCTGCTGCCAGTTTAATGTGCTCTTCCCTTTCTTGCTGGATTTTTTTTGTATCTTCTTTCATGACCAAAAGCTCCCTCTGTAAAGCTTCGTTTTCTTTTTGTAATTGACTCATGGCATTAACGTCATTGTTGGGATTCAGACACTCATTCCTGTCTCCAGCACTTGAACCAGGCTCTTCTAAACTGGAATTTTCCAACAATTCTTCCTTCTTTTTAAGTTCAGACTTCACCTCTTCAAGAGTCAAGAGCAACTGAGAACGCTCTTCTTGATACGCCCTTGCTTTTTCATCAAGCACAGATTGCAGATGAGCAAGCGTACAGTCCTTTTCCCCTAAAGATTTTAGGTTCTGCTCACAAACACTTTGTTTTTCAGCTATGACATCATTTAGCTCTGTAATATTGTGCTGAAGTTCCTCTAAATAGGATGCTCTTGAAGATAAAGCATTGGTCAAATCACTTATCTTGGCATCTTTTTCTACAAGTTGTTGTTTCAAAGTTCCAAGATGAGACTCAAAATCATTATTTTGTCCTTCAATTAGTTTCAGCTTGTCTTTTAACTCATTAACTTGCTTCAACAGCTCCTCTGCTCTTTTTTGCTCTTTTTCTATTTCTTCCTGTCCACTCTTTTCTAATTTCCCAACTTTTTGCATTAGATCTCTTCTTACTATCAACGCTGCTTGGAGTTTCTTTTTCAGATTCTCTTTTTCCTTGCCCATTTTCTCAAGATTACACTTCATCTCCTCTTTTTCGTTCATTAAACCTTTAAATTCAGCTTCTCTGCTGCTTAACATAACCTGCTTATGTTCCAGTTCTTTCTTACAGTCCCCAAGTTCCCGCAATACTTGGTTTAGCTCTGCCACTGAACTATTATGAACAGCTTCGAGGTCTTGCAGTTTGGCATTTAATGTATTTCTCTCTTCAGAAAAATTCAGCATTTCATTAGACAATGATTCCATGACCTGGGTAACAGAACAGTCTTTTTCTTTCAGTTGCTGGCTTAGACCAGAAATTAAATCTTTCTGCTGATTGACCTGGGAAGTTAAGTTTCTGATGAGCTGATCTTTTCCCCCCATTTCTTCAAGGAGACTTGCTACTTTTTTACCTTCAGCCTGCAGCTTTTCTTGACTAGTTCTTACCATTTCTTCTGATTTATTCATCTTGTCTTGAAGAAATTCCACCTGCTTACTTATTTCTGCCAAAGACTCCTCCCTTTCTTTCAGGAGAGACTGTTGTTTGCCTAATGTTTCCTTGAGTGAGACCATCTCTTTTGACAGACATTCAATTTCAGATGTGTATTTGCCTTTCATCTTTTCCATGTCACCCTGCAGCACCTCCTTCTGCTTCTCAAGCGACTCCATACTTCTTAATTCATCTTTCATGGTGTCTATTTCTTTCTGTTTTTCTAAAAGCACCAGTTGCAAATGTTCTCCTTCTGTTTCTTTGCTCAGAATAGCAGTTACCAGAGTGGAGAATTTTTCCAACTGAGTTTTACTATCGATTGGCTGCAGTTCAGAATCTGAAATCTGTGCCTTCTGTCCTTTACATAAAAGCCTGCTACTAAGTAATGGAGATAAGCTCTGAGTTAATTTCTCTTTTATAAGATCCAGCTCTTGCTGCAAAGACTGGATTTCGCTATCTTTTGATTTCATTTCACTTTCTAAACTGCTCAATTGCTCAGTAAGATCATTGTTTTGTGAATTTGCCCTATCAAGTTCTGTCACCCATTTGTTTTCTGACTCAAGAAGGCTTTGTTCTAGTGTTTGACATTTAAATTCTAATTTAGAAAGTTCTTCACCCTTTACACTAACCTGCATCTGTAACTTCTCTTTTTCAGTCTTCATCTGCAGTTTGACAGCATCTATCTGCATCCTTGAATAATTCTCACTGGTTTCTAGCTTTTCATGGATTTCCCGGAGCTCTTCCAGCTTCTTTTGCAAATCAGCCTGAGATGCTGTAAGTTGTGTGTTTTCAGCCATCAGTTTACCAACATCATCTTGCAACAGGTTTTTTTCTTTCTCTAAAGACTCCACCTGACACTGCAGACTATTTATTAAAAGCGCATTGTCATGGCAGTCCTGAGATGATTTGGAATTTATGTTGTTTAACTCCAACTTCAAACATTCCAATTTCTCTGCCTGTTCAGTGCACGTCACACGCAGAGACTCCACAGCCAAGTCTTTCTGCTGTAGTTCTTGTTCCCGGGTATTTATTTGGTCTAGTGCTTTTTGGTGCTCATTTTTAAGAGAGTCAAGTTCAACAGTCAAAGAATCGATTTTTTTCTGATGATTATCAAGCTTCTTGTTCTTTTCCTGAAATTCCTCAGTAAGGTTTTTCATGGCTGTTCCACTTTCCTCTAATTTGGATCTGAGAGCATCAATCTCACTAGAAAGAGCATTAACACTGCTCTCTGCCAACTGTACACTGGCATCTTTCTCCTTTAATGATTTAAGCAGTCCAGCAATAACTTCTTCTTTTTGCCCAAGAGCCACGTTCAACTCAGTTCTCAGCTCATGCTGTGCTTCAAATTTCTCCTGAAGAGATAAAAAGGCGTTTTCTTTCTCACGGACTAGCTCTTTAGAGTTCTGTAGTTCTTGTGTTAGTTCATGGACCTGACTTTGGAGCTGAGAAATTAAATGTGTCTTCTCTTCATCTTTCCTTGCTTTCTCCTTCAGAGTTTCAAGCAGATGTTCATTTTCTGTAAGAGATGATACCTTTTCTGATAAGGACTGGTCCAGCTCAATTATTACACTCTTCTGATGCTCTATTTCTTTTCGGAAGTTCTCCTTCATTTCCTCCAGCTCCACCATCTGTTTCTTTAAGACACCACACTCAGTCTCTTTCTCTTGAAGTTGCATCTTTAAATTCTCACTGAATACTGAAATACTGTTGATGGCTGATTCTTTTTCTGAAACAAGTACTTTTAACTGTTCTGCTTCAGAGGCTAAAAGCTGTAACTGTTTCTCCTGTACAACACAAGAATCCTGTACCTCAGAAAGCTGTTCTTTTAAACTGATGTATTCATCTACCTTTTGTTTTAAAGATGCATCTTTCTGTACAACTGAATCATTCAACTGGGACGATTGTTCTGTCAAGGTTTTAAGCTGACTTTGAAGGTCAGAAATAACCTCCATATTCTCAGACAGTTGAACCCTAAGTACATCAGACTCTTCAGATTTATCTTTTAATAGCTTTAATTCTTGGGCTTGCCTCTTAAATTCATTTTCTTTTTCCTTCATTGCGTGTCTGAGCTCATCGGTTTCAATACTCAGAGCTTGTATTTGGTTTCGCAGATCTGAAATTATTTCCACGTACTGCCCTTCTCCTTCCACTTTATCTTTCAATTCCTGAATCAAAGCCTCCTTTTCAGAAAGGAGAGTTTCTTTTTCCTCAAAGGCAATTTTTAAGTTTTCTTTCTCCATCAACAGGCTGTCAATTTGGTCCTTCAAATCTAAAATATTATGACTTTGTTGGGACAGGTGTGAAGTTAAAGCAGCTACTTCCTCTGACTTTTTCATTACTGTAACATTAACTGTCTCCATGTCTGCTTTCAATTTTTCATTTTCTAGAGCGGCTGTTTGTGCTTGGTGCCTTGCTGAAGTAATTTCAGACTGGAGACGTTTACATTCATGTGACTTCTCACTCAATAAGCTTGACAAGTCCTCCTTTTCATGCCTAAGCACCTCCGCTTCTTTGTTTAATAGCTGTAGCTGATTATTTAACGCTGTATTTTCTTCCATTTTTTCAAAAATTTGCCTCTGAAACTTCTCAAGTTCTGAACCCTGACTTTTCACAGCCAGGTCTCTTTCCTCTACCAACTGAGATAATTTAGCTTTTTCATCTTTAAGATTTTTTATTTCATCCTGCAACTCTACAACACAAAGCTTACTCTCTTCCATTTCCTTACATAATGAATCATTTTGAAGATTTTTCTCTTCGAGAGACCTGCTTGCAGTTTCAAAATCCAAAGTTATGCTTTGAATTTGTTCCTGCAGGAGTAAATTCTTTTCCTTACTATGGCTGAGCTCTTGGATTAGACCACCGCATTCAGATAATTTATTATTTAACAATTCTTCTTTCTTTACTTCTTCATCTCTAATCTCCTTCAGCTGAATGAGCAGTGATTGCACTTGTTCATGCAACTGTTGGGTCTGTTCCTTGCTTTCAGACAACTGCTCAGCCAGCATATTACATTCCTTTGTTTTCTCCCCCAGCTGTTCTTCAACTGAACTTTCCTTTTGCTTGGCAACTGCTGAGAGTTGTTCAATCTCTTTTGCCAGGGTGTTTTTATCACAATTTAGGACTGAAAGAGTTTTTTCGTACTCAGCAGTGCTAACAGATAACTTATTCTCTAATTCTGCCACAGCCTGGGTTTTCTTTAACAACTCACTCTCTTTTACATCCAGGAGTTTGGACAAATTCTCATTTTCTCTGATTAGCTGTTCCTTCTCTTTTTCCATTGTACCTATACTTTTTTTCAGATACTCATTTGCTTTTATTTGCTCTGCCATTTTTTCTTGTTTCCCTTCAAGATCTGCCTGTAATTGGTCATTAGCTGAAGCTTTCTCCTGTGTCTCTATCTCCATTTTTTTAATTTGTTTATGCATTTCATTTAATTGGTCATTAAGGTCTTTGCAACATGTCTCTTTGGCTTTCAGATCCCCAGTTAATTTAAGTTTAGTCTCTTCATTTTGCTTCTCCAAAGCCCCAAGTTTCTGCTCTAATGAAATAATGAGCTCTTGTTTATCTTGCAATTCCTTTTTAGCTGTTTCCTCATGGTCAGTATGTTCTGTAAGCTTCCTGGATAACTCAGCCAACTCTTCATCTTTTTTAGTATTTTCCAAAACCAGCTTGTTGTATGAATCTTTAATTGACTTTAACTCATTTTCCAGTGTCTGTGCTTTGCTCTCTTTCTCTTTAAGCAAACTGTTCCATTTTTCCTTCAGAGCATTGTTTTCCTCAAGCTGAGATTTCAAATATTCCATTTCTTTTCTTTGTTTATCCTCTGTTTCTTGCAGCTTTTCAGATGATTTAGCAATTTGCTCTTTCAGCAGAGTAATTTGTGACTCACACTCCGCGAGCTTGTTATGGTACGCGATGTTGTTGGCCTTGATTTTGGAGCGGAGATCCTTAATTGTCATGCTGTTCTCAGTGCTCTGCCTTATTAATTCCTTGTTTTCTTTGGTTTTAGCTTCATTCTCAGTCCTAACTCTCTCCAGCTCCAGTCTTATGCTGTTACTCTGCTCAGAAAGGGTAGAGATCTTCACGCTGGCATCTCTCACATCAGCTGTCTGTACTTCCTTCAGCAAATGCATTTCCCTTTCAGCCTTTGATAAAGCCTCTTCCAAACCTCGCATCTCCTCCTCTTTGCATTGCACTTGATGCTTCAGGATCATAACCTGCTCAGAATATTCTGTCATGTTCAGAGACAGGACAGACATCTCCCTGTCTTTTTCTGCCAGTGCTTCTTTCAGATTATCGATTTCTCTTTCACGTTTCTGCAGATCTTGAATGAGTTGAGACCTCTCCTCCAAATGGCTTGAATTCAATTTGTCAAGCTCTTCATTTGTCTGGTCCAGGTCCAGCTGCATGGACTCCACCACGCTGTCTTGTTTCAAAGTCTAAACAGCAAGAAAATAATGTTACGAGAACACTCCAAACACCTGTTAGAGGGAGAACAGAAGTTACACCCCACACGCAGAACAAGCATTTAAGGTAATCAGCCTGCACCCAATGGAAAGTCACAAGATGTTCTTCTTTAGATTGTTTTAGCAAACAGAAAGCTCAGTGTATGAAATTTAAAGCAGCTCATGCTGTCGCTTTTGCTGACATTTTTAAATGGGCCATGAAAAATGAACATAAAATTCCTTCTCTTACATTATTTTTATACATTACCTTTTCTTTCAGTGTAGCAACTCTTTCTGTGAGATCACTGATGGCTGTTTTCTGCTCAACGTTCTCCACTTCATACACACTGCATTTCTTTAGGGCTTCATTCAGCTTAGTATTAAAAGTAGAAGTTCATGTGATAGAACTACATAGAATTCTATTAAAATTGTCATGTTACAAGTGATAATATTGACTTTACACAACAGCGAACTTTATACTTTCAAATTAATTAACAATAACTTATCACCCCAATAAAATGTAAATACTTTATGCAAAGCTGTGTTGGGTCTAAGAAATCCGTCTAAGAAATCCTTACACCAAACTTAATGCAAAGCAATTAAATGAACAAAACTGTAAAGACAGAGCAAAAACTTCCAGACTGGGAAAACAGCAATATTTCTGCTGGGACACAAACAGAAAGTTATGGTTAAAGCTCATCAGTTCTAGTAAGTGAAATATTAACTGTAAGTTTAACTTACTTTTTGCTCAGCATGCACAAACTTTTCACCAAGCTCTTTGTTCAGAACATCCTTTTCTTGAAGCAGTTTCCTCAAAGTTTCAATTTGTTCCAGCTTTTCTGTCGTGCTCACCAGTTTTTGTTCTCTTTCTCCAAGCGAATTTTCAAGGAAACTATTTCTGTCACTTAATCTAAGAAGAAAATACAGATTTAGACATTTTGAAAACAAAGCTTGTGTTACGTTTTCTAAACTTACTAGCCCCAAACCAAGAGAATCACTATTTTTACACTTTCCACTTAAACTTCCAAGTATAAAAATAACACAACTGCAAATAGAAACATGAGTCAAGTAATTGTTTTTTCAAGTGTTTTAAGAGATTATACTCCTCATTAGAAGATGTAGTTTAAAGCAAAGAAAGCCAATGGTGTGTGGAGTTGTAAAGAACCTTCCTTTTACCCTTTAAGCTGCTCATTCAAGCCAGAGATCAGAATTTGATGCTTTTCCACATCTCGCATTTGTTGGCTGCGCAATTGGGTAACTTGAGTTTGCAAACGTTCATTTTCATTCTGCAACAAAGCAATGATAAAGAGCATTATCGCACTCAGAGAAGCATGAGAGAACTGCAGAAAAAAGGAAGCAAGCTTCGTTCACACAGCTTTTTGGGGTTTTTAAACACAGTACAAATCTCCTACTCTAGTCAGATCCACTGCACCAACTCAAAAATAAAACCACAAAAAAAAAAAGAAAAAAGAAAGAAAAGTCGTACAACAGCAACCAAAAACCAAAAGCAAAACACATCCAGAATCAACAGCAAGAAGGACAAACATGGCAAACTTGTCACCATTCATGAAAAGAAGGTGGCATTTTGGAGGAGGCAGAACACACCTGCACCGCCCTCAATAGCTGCCCTTCTTCCTCTACACCAAACGTTACCTGTATTGAAAGGCTTTGTTACAAGAGTCTCAATAATTAATGAAAGCTTGTCTCATCTTAAAACCAGTCATTCCTTTTTACACTTATGCAACTTAACAGATAAAGAACTAAGAGTAATGCACCAAGAGTTTGGGCACATGATCAGGTGTGTCACTTACTGAAAACACAATTCACAAATTATCACAGTAATTTGATCGTCAGGCAATACTAAAAATAACTTTTGCTTTGAAAAGAACTTGACTGCTCTTTGTGGGGCCTTCATTTTATATTCTAAAATATAAATATATGTCTAGCTAATATCTGGAGTTCAGATTGTATGTGTGTGTATATATATATATAAAAAATTATTAATCACTTTTCTATACAGAGTTTATTTTCTATAAATTAAAAAAAAAAAATATATATATATATATATGTATGAGAAATATTAAATACACACATACCCAGAAAAGAAACCTGAGGGATGTAAGAAGAGAGAGACTTAAGCCAGTCGTAACCAAAATCTAATTATGGAGCTTCTGGCAAAGACCTCCACAAAGAATTATGAAAATCATGTTGTCTTTTACTATGTTTCTGAAACAAATAAAGCTTAATCCTAATCATGATTCTCCACGTGCTGAACAAAAACAGCAGGATTCCACCTCAAAGGGTAATATAGGATGTGCACACTCTCTGACAACATAATTAATCAGTGTAAATTAGGCTGCTGCCGTTTTTTGTCAGCTGCAAATTGATGGTTTTGGCTTACTGAAGGCTACGATATAAAGAACATAAACTGAGAATGATTCTCTTGCATCATCAGGTTTACACAACTCCAAAGCTCACCTGGAGAGCTTCCATTCTACCTTGAAGCTGAAATCTGTCTTCCAAATCCTGACAACGCTCTTCCAGAAAAAGTATTTGTTCCTGCAGTTGGTTTCTTTCCAATTCCAACTCTTCAACCACACTCCGTAAACCTACTCAGGTCAAAGAAGAAAAATTCTTTCAAGACAAGTCTACCAGAATTCCTGAAGTCTAGAAATGGTTGCAGCTCCTTACTCAAAGTTCTCATCAGTGTTGGGCACAATAAGATCTCACCCATTTCTAGTGGAAATACCCAAGGCACTACATCCCCAAAATTTAGACGGCAAAAGTACTCTTAACTGTTGGAAAACCAAAATAAAGTTGCAGAGCTCAAGAACTCAAGAGGACCTGGCAGAAATATTCTAGTACTGAGCCACCACTATTGTGGCTCAACCAATAGTGCTGCTCAGGCTACATTAACCACAAGTTAATCAGGTACTTGCAGGATCATATCTTAAGTAATTATTAATAAACTGGTCTGGACTGACAATTTGTAAGTGAGCCTATTCCATCTTAACAATAAGATGTATTTGCAATCTTTACCACTGATATAAAAACATCAGCATTAAAAACTGAGAATTGTATTTTTTAATTAAACAGCAATGGAATGGAATTCGGGTTTGCAACATAACCATGATATAACCTGGAAACACATTCAAAGGAACAAGACTCGTAACTTAAAAAAAACACATGATCTTGCCACATGGGATATCTGATGGGCATCAAAGCTCATCCAATTCCAGTGCTCAGCCATATTTATGCTGTACTTGTGAGCCAGAACTAGGCAGTTCATCCAGCACGCACATGCTTGGAAATGAAAAGGAAGAAAACACAAGCCAAAAAAATCCAACAAAGATTAGAATACACCACAAATGGGCTGTTAGCTGAATTTGAAAACAAAAATAGACACAAAATGCAGATGCTGTGTGCATGCTTTAATCAACTGTCTAGTCGCTATCACACCTGCATTAGGTGAAGGGTACTCTGGCCACCAACCTCCCATGTTTTCTCCTTCAGCTGAGTCAGTGCTATCCAAGGTGACATTCAGTTCTTGGAAGCATTGTTTGCCATCGAAGGGGAATTCTTCCTACACACAAAACATGAGAAGGAAGTTTAATTTAAAGAAGGAAGCAAGCAGGGGTAACATAATTCTGCTACTAAAACCACAATTTCAATCAAAAATCCCAAAACTCAGCACATGATTCAGGTGCCTAAATCCAAGTATGTGGGATTGCTGTGGACTAGAGTGGCCTGCCCAGCTTCCAGCTATTACTTCCAGAAAAGCCAAGTCTCACACAGGTTTTTTAAGGTATCTGCCAGCCTTTAAAAAGACCTTCAGCTATCTGAGAAGCTAATGGATAACTATGTTTGGACACCTTAATTAGTCCCCTGACTTCTACAGTTAAGAATTCTCTGAAGTATCACTTAACTAATTATATTCTTCCAATGGTCTGTTAATGTGAAAATTACATCCTAATTCTTACAAAAGTTACCATTTTTTCATGCAAGGTTCAGCACTACCTACCTAGAAGCCCACCTGAATGAAGAAGCAGTAATTATTCAGTAAAGCTCCACCAGCAAATAGATTTGTAAAGATTTTACTGAAGCCAAAAATGGCCTTAACATCTGCAGCATGCACATGGCTTCAGGCATGGGAATTACTCCAGAGAGAAGCTTGTGATTTTTCAGTGGAAAGGAACAAGAGAGAGGTGTGATGCCATTGGAATGTCTCATCTTCTGGCTATGTACACGATCATTAAATTTATCAATGTTTTCAGTTCCAACTAGGTTCTTAAGCTTCTAATGTTTTAAAGACTAAAGTACCAAATAACAGTACTTTCCATATTTTTATTAACAGACAGGTAAAAATTAACTCACATCTCTTTGAACCCACCTGCAGCTTCCTGCTGGTCTGACTGCCTTTTCTTCTTGCCTGCTGCAGCCTGCCCATTCCTTGAACTGTGGCCAGTTCCTCCTCCAGCTCCTGCTGCCCTGAGACTATGGCTGGATCGGAGCAGCCAGGAAAGAACCAGTCATCCTCAATCAGTTTTGTGCCACAGGAAAGCATTTACATTTATATCAGACACTACTACATGAAAAGAGACCAGGGACAGGGTGAAGTCCCTATGAATGACTGACAGGAACAAGATTAAAGATTAAAATCCACTGCGTTCACCTTGTGATTTCCCTCCAACATTGCTATGTGGAACATAAAGTCTGAATATCTCACTAAGAAGAAGGAAACTGAAGTCTAACTTGACTTCTTCATCAGCTCTAAAGGAAGACTTTATACAGGAGAGTGGGAAGGGTGAGGTTATACCACACTAAGAAGAAAAGCCAATCAATTAAAATGCCAAATTACATCTCAATTCAATTTACCACTTTCAAATATACCTAATTTGTATGATGAAAACCACAGCTTTTTCAGCTGATGCCTTTTTAATCTCAACAATCACATTCATTCTTATAAAAACTTTAATTTTAGTACGAGCTCTAAAGCCAGATCGTTTGAGGAAGTCACAAGCACGTGTTAACAATGCAAACTGGCATCAAACCATCTTATCATAAATTAGTAACACCATTCTTTTCAAGACAAATACAGAATCACTAGTAAATACACACACTGAATAAACTGAGAATATGAAAGCTTAGGTGTGCATCCTGTTCATTGTTAGAAATGATTTGTCATCTGAAGTGCATTCCCATCTGTTTTGTGATAGACAAAACACATTCAGGGTAAAGATTAGGAAACAACACGTCCCATGCAAAGCAGACACAACAGCACAGCCAGGGAAAGGGAGGGAAAGTAAAGGTGGCTCCATACTTTAACTGAAAGTTACATTATTTGGATAATTACAAATCTGGCATTCAGCTTAACCACGTGAATCCACAGTTGTCCTCACAGCACACAAAATCCAGAGAACTGATGCTGATGCATCTGTGAGGTCAACACCAGGACCTATCTGGAGATTCAGCCCTACAGGGAATACTCTGCTTACATCTGAGCTGGCCAAGGATTACTTATACCACAGATTTCCTTAACTCACAGTTGTGTAGCACCTGCTAGATTTAAATTCTTCCTGTAGTATTTCAAAATTACACACCTAATGTCTTGTCAAAAAAGATTAGTGGGGAAAAAAGGTACAGGAAAAAATAATGACCCTTTTCAAGTGGGATTGATAAACTGGATTATACTTCTGATTTCAATTACACTTTGGCTCCTTGCACTGTCAATTAATCAGTGTTTTACACACCTTTCTGTATTTTCTAAATTCTACACTTTTTTTTATCATTATACATACTTTTTCAAGGCTGTAAAAATAAAGGCCAAATTTTGATGACAGGTCTTAAACCTCTGCTCGCAGGAACTGCCAGTTAAAGGGTTCAAAGAATAAGATTTATTCCAGGTAAAAATTTAACCCCTTCTCTGACACTGTCATGTAGGAACCCAATATATTTAGGCTCCTAAGTATCTGATAATGAAAAAACAATGAAATTACCATGGCCACAAGAAAAATGGAAGTATAGAAATTGGAGCTTTAGAACAACTTAGCACACTTGGACATGTGTTAAAACACTTCCAGTTAAATTGAGCATTGCTTTAACAACAGTGAGTAAATAAATACGTTTTCTAACGTTTTACAGCAGCTTAGGAAGCTTTTCATTTGCAATTATCTAACATAAAAACCTGAAAAACTTCCCAGAACAGCTTTTTTCCAGACACACACTGCATATAAACTATGATGTGCCTGTATTTCCTTGTGTCACTATTCATGCTACATATTACTTACACATTGCTTAAAATATTGGTAGCTCATATTAATGCATGTAAAGTTCAGCAATTTATGGGATGGAATATCATTTTTTTTTAATACTACTGAACTTCAGGTAGTACTAAGAATGAATTTGATTCTTTCTTAGTCACAACCATTTGTGGCAAGCCAAGAAATTTGTCTCTAGATCAAGTTACAACATAAATATGGAGTCAGCTGTTACTACAGTGAAAAATGAAGATGATTCCATTAATATAAAAGAAGAAACAGGCATTGCAAGGCAGGAGAAACTCAAGTTAAAGCCCAGCACTTGTTACACGTATTGCTAAAAACCACGAACCATCAATGGCAGACCTCACAAGGTACTGCTGGCAATTTTCTCCACAAGAAGCAAGAGCAGGAGAAATCAGCAACAGTACTTTCCAAGGGGCCATTGCTGCAGGAACCTGCATGCACAAAACTGATGGGAAACTATTCTCCCTGGCTGCCCAAATCGCAGTGGAGGGTAGGAGTGGAGGGGGAAGGGACGCTCAGGGCTCACCAGGTGGAACGGCAGGAAAAAAAGAAACAGAAAGGTCATGCTATTCCCAAGGGGAAAAAAAAGCAAAATTAAACCTGGACTGAGGGAGAGGAAATTTTATAAGTGTTATTAATACTGCATGTGGCTCAGTGACCAGCACAGATGAGCTAACAGGTAGATTTAATGAAGGGGTATTATTCCCTTTCAATCCCAAAGCATAAATCCTTCCAAAAGAAGAGACGTGATCCTTAAAACATTTCTGTGCTTAAACACTGAACTTTCAAATGGATCATGGAAATGAAAAATAATTCCACGGCAGATTGAAAAAAGAAGGCTCTAATTAACTAACTGGATTAATTATGATGGTAGCTCCTGTGCATTAAAATTTGCCATTATTCCCCACACAGTTAACTAAGGGGACAAAAATTGTAATTTAGTCCAGATGGCACAGAAAGAGCAGTAAAAACTATCCGAAATTTAACCAGACTTTTACAAGCTTTAATAGAAGCTACTTCAGTTTCTCATCAGCTGATCAATTAATAATTTAGCAAGCCATAAAACCTGACATTACTTGAAATGCTATTTTCTGTAGGTAATCTGGTATTTTTAACCACCTCCGAGCCACTGCCAGCTAGCATTATTCAGCTGGCCTGTACAAGTGGCACCTACTAACAGACCACTAAATATCCTAAACAGAATTAATGAGGAATTTCCTAAAGAGAAACTCCATGTCAGGTACACTTTGCTTAAGCACCACCTTCATTCCTCTAATTCAAACCAACACTACAGTCCCCCACACCTTCACCAGGACAGCTTTAATATTTCAATGGGGAACATTTATCATTGATAAAATATGGTTTTTTATCATTTTTATCATTTTTCATATGCAGACAGTAAGCCTTTCAAGCAGTCTTACAGAGCAGCAGCTCAAATGGCAAACAGAACAGCACATCTACTTATAAAAATTATATAAAACAAGATGAATGTATGAAAAACAAACTTGAGGAAATAGGAAAAAGCAGAAATTGCAAATTTCAGCAATTTCACAAACGATACATATTTTACGACTACAGAAGTGAGTCATGGTGGTGTGCTATCAACTCGGTCTGAAGCACAGCAGACACACATAGATCGATAAAAACAGGACTGTTGTATTGGAAATAAAACAATTCACCTTCTCTCTCCTCCTCAATCTGAGCCATTCTCAAGGCCATGGCAGATTTCTCTTCTCGGACTTGATCCCGGGACTCCTCTGACTCTGGGACATTTTCCTGCCATTCCAAGAGCTGACTCTGCAATTCATCCACACTACCTGATTCACTGGCCTAACAAGAGAAATTCTGCATTAAAATACATTTACCACACCCCTCTGCAAATGTAAATACATTGTAAGTTGGCAAACCATCATAATTCACCACTTTCCATAAATAAAAATCTATGAAATTGGCAAGTGTAGATCGTAAATATTGTAGATTATGTGAAAAACAATCTCCACGACTTCATAAAATATTACAAATACTTTGTCTACAAAATAACAGCCATACTTTGATGACTCATGTTTAACATAGTTAAATAAATAGCAAACTGCTTAGAAAAATGTAATTTAAAAGTGTGTGCACAGTAGGTGGAAATCAATCCTTTGAAGTAATTCAAAACCTGTCATTTTGTTCTCCAATTAAACAGCCACTGACAATTCCACCTATCAGTAAATTAATTCTCAGCTCCAAAGTCCAGCTGACACACTTTTCAAAGTCTAATTAGCACCATTAATCAATAAGTCATGCAAATCAATTTTCAAGCCAACCTGTGAAGCTGCTCTCTTGGTAACTTGGTCGAGATCAGCCTGCAGCTTCCTCTGCTGCTCTTCATAGAGCTCCAGCTTTTTCAGCAGTTCTTCTACAAAAACATAATAGATTTCGTTCGTGAGGACACAAATAATTTATTTTTGTCTCTTTACTTTTGGATCATCTGCAAAAGACTTTCTTTTACCATTCTGAGTTCTGATTTCATGCAATGACTGCAGTTTTGTCTGTAGTTCTTCATTTTCCACTTTTAATTCTGACACACGATTGTTTAAGGCAGATACATCACTGTTCTTTGAGGAAAACTGAAAGAAAACACAGTTATGGGGGTTTCAAACACAGCAAAATCACAGCAAAGTCAGTGCAACCATTTTTTTCTTATTCTTTAGTAGTATCTAGAATAGCTGCTTTTCTAATATTTAAAGTGCAATACAGCAGCTCAGCTCTAACAAATTTACTCCTGAACGCTGGTAACACCAGTTTGTACTATTTTTTATTTAAACTACATCTTTTATCAACACTTTATGTCCATTCCATTTTCATACAGTAATTCATGAAGTAAACTATTTTAATATTCTATTTACCCCCCCGTTTACTTTTTCCCAATCAAATCTCCAAGCGCAGCAGTTGGAGAAAGACACAGAGTATTAAACATAAAGCTACACATACATTTTTCAGTTCATCCTCCAGCTGCTTGATTCTTGATTTGGACCAAGCCTTCATTTTCAAAAACTTGGCTTCAGATTTGCTGGCCTCTTCTGTTTTCAATTTCACTTGGACTAAGAAACAAGAAGTAGGAATTATTGAAAACCTTGGGAAGATTATTAATACAAGCCTTGTGTGTAATTCCTTTAGCAATTGGAAGTTATGCATTTACACGAGACAACAGTATTTACAGAAAAACACAAGAATTAGAAACACAGTGAGAAATTCATGGTTCACGTGATTACCGTGGTGATCCTCTAACCCTCATTATTATAGTACTTGATCACTTTCATTAGTGTGGCAATAATATTCCATCAAATTTCATGCAGTTCCAATTGCAACAGGTATTAAATTGGCTCAAAATATGTAAAAGTCTGGGGCAAAGAAAGCTTTAATATTGTCAGTGACAACTGTTTAAATGGGATACCTTCCAAATCTTCCATCTTCTCTTTGGTTATAGATTCTGGATCTTTGACGTCTTTGGAGTTACTCTGTCCACCACCACTCAATTCTGCCACCTGTTTCTGAAGCTGGACCAGGGCCTGATCTTTCTCTTGCAGCTCAGTTTCATGTTTCTCTTGAATTTCATGCAGTTCAGCATTGTATTTCTCCTTAACTTTTGTCATTTCGAGCTCATGTTTCTCCATCATGTCTCTTAATTGGGCTCTCATTACATGTTTCTCAGCATCCAGTTTAGACTGGAGGTTTTCTTTTTCAGACAGAAGATGTTTCAGGTTTTCATTAATCTCCTGTTAAATAAAACAAACAGCAGCACAAAAAACATTACAATTTTAATACAAAGTACTTTCCCTACCACTGTCAAACATCATACCTGTATTCTTACTTATGGCATTTCTTACTTTCAATTGCTGGTCCTTGGCATCCAGCTCCTTTTGCAAGACATCAATCACCTGCGTCCTTCCCAGCATGACTTCTTCCTTTTCATGGAGCTTCTGTTTCAAGGCCTTTAGTAGCTATCAAAAATAAGAAGTTAAATAATCAAGCAATCTATAAAAGACTCATTTTTATTCTCCCAAGCAGACATTTGAACTGTGTCACAGAGTTTAGTAATTACATGATTCCCAATTCAAGCTGCTGAGTTTCCAGAGCAACGTACCTGTTCTAGGTCAGCACTTGCATCAGATTTAGCAGCTAATCTAAAAAGCTCCTGCTCATGTTTTTCTCTCTGTGCTTCCAGCTCCTTTTCCTTCTCCTGGATAATATTTTGAAACATACGGACCTAAAACACAAAGAAAATAAATATGAAACCAGTCCATAAACTATACTAAAACTACACTGAACTGTCCAATTAAAGGTACAGCAAGACAACGGATTCCAAATTAAGTCTGAATCTTGCTTCCAGTAACAATAAGTACATTAATTAGTCAGTTATGCTCATTCCTAGCAAGTTTCCATCAATCAAGCCCAAATGGCAGTCTCCTCCTCAAACACCTGTATTCTACTTCCAATGTGGTCTGTAGCTCTCTTACCATTTTTGTAAGAACTGGATATAACTTTTGGAACCCTGCATTTACTCACATTTTCCATATACGTAGCTTCTTTTCCTTGGAAACGCTCTCTCTCCTTGTTTTGAATATTTTTCAGACTCTCGATCTGTTCCTGGAACAAGCTGCATTTTTCTTCACTGTCTCCCACCTTCTTGGTAAGGTTCTGCACTAGAATCTCCATGCTTTGCAGTGATGACTCTTTAGCTGCCAGCTGGTTCTTTACAATGCAAACCATAAGAAAATTAGCAGAAAAATGATACAGCAATCATGAAGCCTTTCCATGGTAAGGACAAAATAATTAAGTAAATATATATAATTTATGATAGTAAAGGATTTTTATTCACATGAATTAACTGTGTTTCAGAGAGGGGCCGACCACGTTAACACATCAGAATTCATTGGTTCCTTGAAAACTCTGCAGAGATTTTATAACTGAGCTGCTAACATACCTTCAGTTCTTCATTGGGCAGGAGCATCTCATTGGCAGCATCACTGGATCCACAGGCCACCTGCAAATCCCTGATGTAAGCATCCCTTTCAGCCAGCTTCTTCTCCTTCTCTGCCAGCATGGCATCCATGTCAGCCCCACGGCTGCGCTGGGCCTCCAGCTCAGCATCCTGAAGGTGAAAAGGCAGAATTGTTTGTGGGCTGTGCTTCCATCTGCAGCACAGAAGAATGGTTTGCATCCTTTCCTTACTGCCTGTGTTAGAGTACTCCAAAAATTACATTCAGATGTATAACATTTCTGTTTGAAATGTAATCTTTATTTACTGGACTTTTCCCTCTGAAATTCTGCAGCATTCCCATTCCTGCCACCTTCCCCAGGGAAGTTATGTCCACAAAACACCACAACATGAAATCAGCCCTTGCCTACATTTATTCCTGTCATGCCCTATTTTTTCAATGAGAAAAATTGAAGCAAACCAGTATTTTTGTTCAAAATGCAAGATTTAAATACAACATTGACCCACAGAGCTCATCTTTGTGCATCCTATTCCATTCCTCCAGGATGCACTGCTCACTGAAGGCACAATGACAGAATACCCACTGCCCTTGCTGAGCCTGTAACATATCAATTCCTCAACACAAAACTCCCAGAAGAGCTGCTCAGCAGCACAGAATTAAATACATATTTAAATAAGTACATTCCAACATAATCCTACACCACAAAGGTGAAAAGTCACGTCATACAAAACACCACCTTTTTCTGTAACTCTTCATTTTTCTGTGTGATCTGGGATTCCAGCTCTTCAATTCTCCTTCTCAGCACTAATATTTTCCCTCGATTTGCTGCAGCATTTTCCTGGTCTCCATCTTTTGATGCCTGCAAAAACAGGGAGGTTTGCATTCCATGAACAGGTAACTCCTGCATTCTGTACCTCTACTTAGTCAGACAATATTGGTGAAAAAGCAGACTTTACCCATAGATTTGTGTTTCTGTTCTTATATATTTCATAGTCTGTGTAGAAGATGGCACAGAATTTGTATTAAGCTTATAAAAGTCTTTGTATTTAAATTATTCATGATAATTACTGCTAAAAAGTGGACTGGATGTGCTGCAAGGAGATTCATTTCCTCTGGCAATTGAAACTCATAATCTGGCAAATGTAGTCCATATATCTCAAAGGGAAAACAGGACTATTGGGGGAAAAAATGTAAATTAAACCATTCCTAAGCATGTTTTTAATCAGAATTTCCACAGGTCTAATTGCTGTTTTATAGAAATTATCTGCCATTATCAGAAATCAAGTGCAATTGCTGAGCACATGTTTTATTAGCCAAAAAAAGATCAGAAAAATACATTTTTACTGTACCTTTTTGAGGACAACTGGGCACTGCAACAAATTGATTATTACTGTTTCCTTTCAGCACAGCTTTCAAATACAAATTCCCCTGAAAAACTAAAGCCTCACTTAAGTTATTCTAGAAGCTGTACGAAGTCCTACTCTGAGGAAATACAAGTCCATTTGCACAACTGTGTTACTACAAACACATCTGAGAATCTCTTGTTAACAGTACAACACCTGTCACTTTCCAACACTTCATTTACATTTTGCTACTTAGGACAGCTTTACATATCCTAAAGAACAAGACAGGTTTTGTTTCCATTTCTTCTCCAAACCTTATCTGCCTGATTCACGTGTGTCAAAACTTCGAGCCCCTAATAGGACGAAGGAGTGAGAACTTTTTTACTAAAACCATTTTAAGGGAATGTGCAATTTTCTGGATTTCTATTGAAAAATAAAAGAATTAAATAGAAACACAGATGAACTGACAGCACCCACACAGTCTACCCCAATCCTAACCTGACTCAGCTCAAAATTTGAATTTCCCCATTGAGTCCTGCATGGAAAACTGCCTACAGCACCCCAGAAATTGTATCTGCTTTAATATGTGAGGACATCTTACCTTTTTTGGTTCTGCTTTGGCTTCTGAGCCTCCTGCCACTGGTAACTGCTTCTTAAGTTCTTCCAGCTGCGAGGTTAATGATGCCACCTTGGCTTTGTTCTGCAGCTTCAGCTTGGAAAGTTTGGCATCAGCAGATTCCTTCTCCTCCTACAAACACCAAAGTCATGACAGACTAAATTAGCTACACGGACAACTGCCTGCTTTGATTCTTCCATTAAAAGAAAAAAAGAGAGAGGAAGAAATCTGAAGTGATTAACAAAAAACATCTTCTCTGAAGAGACATCACAATGTTTCATTTTCATTATCTAAATTTTCTCTTCTTTATTTAAACTTTCTGCACATGGTGATCATTACTGTATAGAATTCAAAGCCTTATGACATAAATTTCCCTATTTTTTTCATAGCAATACAAATTCTAGGCTTGATTTTTTTAATGTGAAGCATGAATTATTTTTTTCATTAAAAAATACAAAAAGAAAGACACTTTCATATTTATGTAAAAGCTTATTTCATTTTGTTTAAAGAGAACTTGATTTACAGTGAGTTTTAAAATATGCAGTATTTTAACACGTCTGTTCAAATCCACAGATAAAAAGGGCAGAAAAAAGTCTCTCATAGGAAGAGACCAACCCTATGATTTTTTTAAAAAGAATAACAAGCCCCAAAAAAGCCTTCAGGACATTAGATATAAATTCTTTCTAGTTCAATCCTGGAACAGAACACATGCTGGGAAAAAGCAGCAATGTCCAGGCCCCAGAATAGCTCCCTGTGACCATCCTATAGCTGCTGTAACAGCTTGTAAAACATTACAAAAATGAGTGAAGGGGAGTTTTAAACAATGGTTTTGACACGAACACATGCACAGTACCTTTAACTGAAGATCTTTGCTCCGGAGCTCAGCATCCTTCTCCCTGACAAGCTCCTTTAGCTGTGCCAGCAGCTGCTCGGTGCTTGTCAGCTGCTCCGTCAGATCCGTCACCGCCGCGCTTCCCACGTCCCGGGAGCCCGCAGCCTGCGGAGATCCAGGGGAATCAATATTCAGCCTGGGGATATTCGGGGTGCTTTCAGAAAGCCAAATGGGGCACACAGCGCTGCTCCTCAAATGCCTGCACGTGGCCAGTCAGCAAATGCAATACTAGAACTTCCACGGATTTTACATACCCAGAAGCAGACTGTTTTTACCCAGTCAAGTGGAATGCTAAACCTTACGAACTGCTTTAGGAATATTGGCTTGAAATACAGCAAAACCATCCGAGCATTCTAGGTATCAAAACCTGCATTTCCTCATTCACTGGGTCTGTGTTGTGACAGCCAGCAGTGCTACTAAATAAAATAAATACCCATAAAATATTGATATTGAACCTACTCTACCCAAAGATCCGCTGGGGATGGAGCTTATGTAACTCCTACAGATGTTTCCTTAAGGCAGGATAAGAAAAGTGAGGACAAGCACAGCAGCTGTGGCAGGCACGAGAGATTAAATATCAAGGAGATAAGAAACAAGGACACAACCTGACTTTTAGAGCCCTAAAACTGTCATGGTAAAACCAGTCAAACAACTGCTTTAAAAAGAGCAAATATATATGGTTAGTGTATGAAAAATGAAAGATTCTCTGTGTCAGAGAATCTTAGAAAGATATTAATAGTAATTCAGTACTTACTGCTGTTTTGGAAGGAGAATCATCTCCACTACCCCATTTCCACATAGTTCCACGAAGGCTACAAAAACATACATGAAATAATACCACAGTAAGTGTCAGGGACTCAAATAACTGTAATTAATTCACACTTCTATGTATCTCACTATGAAATGCTTGAGGGTGATTTGTTCAATTCTGACAGCACCTCTGATCTCCACTACACCAGCAGCTGCTGAGAAATAACACTTCCCATTATGTTCAAAACATGGATAACGTGCCTTTTCTAAAAACTGCCAGTCAGTAAAATGCCAATACTACCAAAAATAATCCAGAGAAGTCTCTAAAGAGTAAATGCCACGGAGTATTATTCAGCACAGCTGCTTCTCCAACATATAAATAGAAGATACAAACCACATATAGTTTGCTAATATTTAACCTGACCTTAAACACTGCCTGTCACTGCAGGAAAACAGGGATTACATCGATGCAGATTTCTAGAAAATCACACACTAAGGCTAAAACCATTAAATGACCTCAAACTGCTTTAATTGCTGTGACTGCTGCATATCTGAGAAGTACAACCAGCACTGCACCTGCTCAGTAATTGTCACCCTCAACTAGCAATGCCCAGAGGAAAATCATGTGTCCTTTCCACTCTGTGTTACAGACTCCTGAGCTACGCATTCCCAGACCAGGCCTGAGTTTGGGAAGCAGTTTATAGTAAGCATTACTACACAGCTTATCTTTAAAAGAATGCAGCCTGATAGCAGAGGCTGCTTTTAAATCTTGTTCATCACTTCAAAGCTAAACCCAGGAATCACAGACTGCAACCTATGGCCCACATTACCTACAAGGCCAGACCGGATCTTCCTAAGGATCTTTCCTAACATTAAAACCAGCAAACGAGCCATGGGCGTGGGGGTGGGAATTACGGAACCTGTAAGTAAAACCCTCCTCGCATAACTACTCCAGAGCTGGAACATCAAACCAGTTGCAGGTGAAAAGCTCACTTCCAGACACATGAAAGGGTTACCCAGGCACAAAGAGGACAGAATGACTCACTAGATGGAACTCGGTGGTGCATTTGTATTTCACTTGTAAATATTTCAGCTCACTTCCAGCTCTGACTGATGGAATCATTTTGCTTGTCTCACCTGCCAACATTCCTACCTGAATACCTCAACCGCTCCTTCCTGGTGGTTTTTTTTATTCACATCAGTGACACTAAACACTGAGCAGAGTTTTCCAAATCAAGTTGCGAAACAAAACTGATCAGGCTTTTCCTACCCAGTATGAAATCAACCGAGGATGGTTTTTGCTTTTTTTTTTTTTCTGGGTACAGACAGCAAGTTAAAGCTGCAATCTTTAGTTAAAACTGCAATCTCTCAACTCTTTATCTTCCACAAATTCCACGAGACACAACAGATGCCGCTTCATTTTATAAAACAGCTTCTTCCTGACGCTCAAAGTACAACTGAGGTTCCAGCACTTATCACAACAGGATGTTACCAAAAAGAAAAGCCCCAGTGGCAGCTTTGCCTTCCTAACCCATCCCCTACCAGCTGCAGCCAAATCAAGCTAAAAAAAACCTAATCATGGATTGTTCATCTGGGCACTTTCCAGCCTCCTCAGTGCCCTGAGTCAGAGACCACAGGGCCCAGCTCAAGGGGCACATGACAGATTTGGGCAGCAGCTCATTCCAGCTCTCACTACTGAGGAAGGTGATGGCAGTCCCCTCCCTCCCCTCTGCAACAGGACTACAGCAGAAAAACAGACTGTGTAAAAACCCAGCTAGTATTATTTTAAACCCATTTCCTGAAACAATTCGGTGTTGGAAACACATCCACAAAAAAAAAAAAAAAAAAAATTAATTATTTTCTCCTTGTACGTGCACACTTTTGCTTTTACCCACCAAGCTGTTGGTTCTTCTCCTGAACAAACCAAATTTGTTTTCAAAAGATCTGTCCCATATATGAACTAGAAGCTCCTGGACAAAATTTTGGCCAAAATCTGCATGAACATCCAACACACAGCACAAACTAAAGCAGTGTTAACCAAACCACACACACTCTGTAAAAATATAATGAAACATTTATATAGCTATTACTTGGACCTGTTGGAAACACGATCTCTTTAGTCACACTGACCACATTTCAACATTAATATGAATTATTACTTATTTTCCATACTAAACCTATCTGTAACATACAAGGAAAGCACTATTTTGTAAGAGTGCCCCAGTGGCGAAACAGCAGATCAGAGCAGTGCAGGTGCATGTGGGGCGTAGAGAACTCCAGTGAGTCATTTCCACCCTCTCCCTCATTCCCAACCCCTCCTGCCCGGCTCCATCGGCGCCTGGCAATGGGCGTGCATGACCCCCCACCTCCCCCGCCTTCCCCCGCTCAGGGGCTCCGCGGGGCGGGCTCGCACCGGCCGACACCCGGGCGGGCCTGNCAGCCTCGGCCGCGCCCGCCGGGAGCGGCCCCGCCCCTCGCCGCAGCGCCCCCTGGTGGCGCGGAGGACCGCCCGCTTCCCTCACGGAGCTCCGGCTCCAGGGCCTGTTGATCTCCCGGTGTTCCTCGACTTTTTTCCCGTTTTTCTGTGAGGAAGAAGGGATCTACAAGCCAGACATATGTCTCCCTACTCATTACCAAGTATTTGTTAACTGCTCACCTGTGCCAGTACCTCACCACCACCCTCACAGGAGGCAATTTCTTCCTAATACCTACTCTAAATTCACCCGCCTTCAATTTAAAGTTGTTACCCCAAAGCAAAGCCCTTTGTTCCAGGTTAGACTCTCCTTCAGTTTGTTATAGTTACACATGAGCTATGCCAAAGTCTCCAGTAAAATTCCACCGCCTCAGTACATTGCAGTGAATAATGTAATTGAGATTAAAAAAACCACCTTCATACTAGAAAAACTGGCTGCTGTATTATTAGGAAAGGGAATTTTCATAACAATAGTTATATTGATCTCACTTTCAGGGAGAGGAGTGGATTGAAAATCCTTTTTCTAAGCAGAAAAATAGAAAACCACCTCCAGCTTGCTATAGGGTAAAACATACAAGTACAAAAGGAAGCTGTGCCTCGTATCTGACAGCAGCAGCTTTTTTGTTTTGCCTTCTGTAATCTTTGAGATAGTCATTTTATCTGTGTGCAAACTGCAGCTTTCTAGAGATACCTGGCACTGGATTCTGGGCTACAGCCCCACCATTCCCCGGACAAGCATCACTTTATCCCACAGAACAGGGAATATACCTCGATTCCCAGGAGCCTACAGCATTGCCATGACTGGGAGCAGGAAGGAAGAAACCCACCAGACTTCCAAAGTCATTGGATTTCAAGATGTGGCTGTCATTTTAATCACTTTAATGTTTTCTTGGTGCCACACTGTTATCGTCGTTCATTTCGGATGAGAGCCAAACGATGACACTGAGCTGTGCATGTTCTCACCCAAGCCTTGACCACTTAGTAGCATGACAGCTGATGATGATGGATGCCTGAAGTTCCCTGGAAGACTTTGGCATCTCTGGAAACAGGAATCTGAGCGTGGAATGAGCTCCAGCACTGTGGGCTTGAATGAGGCGCAGAGCGCTCCTTGGAGAATCCTGTGGAGAATGAGGTTTCTGCGGTTTGCAGCAGTCTCCAGAGCAAATTCCATAGTGAATCTCACCACAACATCCATCTACTCAACCTGTAACCTTTGTGATTTTATCCCCATCCTGCAGTGTCTCCACAGCTTTTCTCCGAACCTGCCCCACAGCAGCATCTCCGAATACCCGTGAGAGAGGAGAACATGGGAGTGCACGTGCTGCAGTCTCATCCACCAAAGTGGTGTAAGGGGCTGCTTTAAATTGTATCAGGCATCAAACCAACCCTGTGCAGTGAGGAATGGTGAAGTTGTCGTTCCTGAACAGCGCTGGTGTGCCATGAATAACTCAGCTGGACTCACAAGGTGCCGGGGTATGGATTCAGAAGCATCTAAAATCCATTCAAGACTCCTTATCCCTTAAATAGAACCAACACTGGATCACATGCAGAGATTTCATTATTTGGGAGGGGAACTTTGCTTCAAGCACTTTTTTTTTAATTCCTTCCACTTAGGAGGAAGAAACCAAAAGCATTTTTAGTTCACCCTTTCCTAGGCTCCAGGACAGTTTTCCCTATACTGGAAGTTGTCACACCCATAAAGTGAGTATCATCAGCAGGTCTTCATTTTATCCCAAAGTATAAATTATTCTTGGAAAGACAGGAGTGGAGAAGACAACACACTTCTTTTGGGGATCTCACAGCCAATCAGCCGCTCCTTTCCCTCTCTAAAATGCAGAATGGTGTTAGCACTGTCCTGTCAGTGCAATATTCACCTTGTGTGGAGTCAGAAAGTGCAGTGTGCTCGTTTCTGCCGCAATAAACGTGGGGATCTGACAGACAACGCTTTCTTGGACGTTTAGGCATAGCCAAACTCCTCTGCTGTGATGCCAGCTCAGGACTGACTGTATTTACCAGTGAGATCCAAGCCCTTGGAGACACACAGAGATTCAGACACATTAAAGTCTCTTCCAGCTGGAGGAAGGCTGCTGTTGTTAATGGCATTAAATATTTGTGTAACAGCAGTATCCAGCTGCCCCAGTTGATGCAACAGCGAGTTACTTAACGTGCAGCTCTCTGCTGGGACCGTTCTATTATCTTAGCAACTCCTTTTCACAAAATAAAGCTGCCCACTGGTCAGCCTCCTCATTCCTCTCACACCAAAAAGCAGTGGGAGGAAATTGCTTGCTCTGCCTGTCTGCTTTTCCCCGTGCATCTGCTTCTTTTCACAATTTCCTGCATCCTGAAATAACACGGAGACATCCCACCTCATCTTTGATGAGGGATGCTAAAACTAGAGAAGGATTTCACACAGGATAAAGCCAAATTCCTCTCAACCAGGTACATCAGCCCCACATTCCTGCCAGTACCAGGAGGCTTCCAAGGTCTCTCCATGCCCAAGCTCAAGTCAAAGGACACCTGGTCACCACCATGAGGACTTGGAGGAGGAATTGATGGTCAAAACAGATCACAAGAATGAACTCCTGCTGTTGCTGCAGCTTCCATTTGTTACCTTGTCCTTGTTCCTATATAACTTGTGTCCCACCCCTGAAAAAGAGACTGCTGGTTATGAGAGCAACTGAGAAGTAGATGTAGGGAAGACTATTCTTGGATGATCAGACGGCCATTAGTACATGATGATGTAAATGATGTGTATTGGCATTAAAAAGCACAATCAAAGGATGGGGTTTTAGTCGTGCCACTAATTCAGAACAGAGCAAACCACTTGGATAATTACAAGATAAAACCAAAACAACGCCGGCAACAGCGACAAGTTACCCAGCACTTACTGCAGAGGGCAACAGACACCTTTGCACAGTGGCACAGCCGCTCACCCTGAGCTTGTCTTGCCTTAGCCTGGGTCTTACAGGACACAGCTAAACCACACGAAATATCTGGCAGAGATTCCCACTGAGGGTGGCCGAAAGTTAGGAGTGCCTGGGTTTCAGGCACCACTTTGTGACACCCACCCCAAAGGCTGGGAATCACCCCAGGCACCAGCACAGGCTGGGGGCTGACCAGGGGAAAACAGCTTTGCAGAGGACTTGGGGATCCTGGCGGACTCAGAGTTGTACAGATTTTAATATTTTAACATTTGAGCCAAGGTTTTAATGTCTCTCTTGGTTTTACTGGTCCTCTTTGAGCAAATCGGGGCATAACACAGCAGCAGGGGGAGAAGTGCCAAAATTCAAGGAGCAGTCACTGTTGACAATCTGCAGGAAAGGGCTCTGCAGTCAGCACAGCCAGACTCAGAAAACGCAAACCTTACAGGAATTAAACCATGTTCTGGTTGATCTTTACAAAAATAAAGTAACACATTTAAACACAAGGACTTGTTGCTTAGGCTGCTTCTAGAAGAGAAACAAAAGAGCATGATAAATGAGACAAAGTGTTCAAGGCTATCAAAAAATAAATAGTAAAAATGATTGCTTGAAGATTAGACACACGAAATACAGAGCTCCTTTTTCGCACCTACCAAAAAAGGAGAATATTTTATATATGCAAGCCATACAGCAATAAAACAAGTTTAAAAGTGCCACCATCAAAAAAGACACATTGGCAATATAATAGAGAAAAAATGCTGCCATCAGGATGATTAAAGCGTAAGGAATCTATCATCTTGTCCAACAAAAGATACCTCTGCTACAAACCTTCCCCCAATTTATATTGAGTCAGTGCTTTAATACTTTTTCACCTGAAACGAGCCTGAGTTTGACAAACGGTGCTGCAGCAGTGGAAAAAGTCATTGTGCAGCAATCACTGTCTTCCAGTGCCTGTTTTTAATCAGGTGGGAAATAAAAATATGGAAGGAGAGAAGTCTACTTGGAACTCGCTTGAGTCTCTGGATGGGAAGCATGGATGCACCTCCCATGGAAACAACTGGAGTTCTATCCAGCTGTAAATACCAATAAATCACCACACGCACCACAACATTTTTCTTTTTTGACATTTTTATTAATCAAAGATGGGACAACTTCCATATTTTGAGTGATGGGAGAGATCCCAGGACACTTTCATAGCTACAATAAGCCCAACCAAAAGGTGCACTGGCAGAACACATCGGGGATTTGGGACAACACCCTTGTGACTGGTGAACTGGTGTCACTGGTGTCACTGGTGTCACAAGCACAAGCGAGGGTCCTCAGGAAGAGGAATGGCAATGGATACAACTCTGGCAGGGATATGCCAGCAGCTCCAGAAGAGAAAGAGGATTTGGCATCCCTCCTGACTGAGAGGGTCCCCACGTACCAGAGACGTCCCAAGGTCTGACTCCCACCATGGAGCAGAGCAATGGAAGTATTTCAGAATTCGAGCTCCAGACCTCTCACACCTACAGACTGAGCAGGTTTTATTCATGCTATATAAATACACACCTATACTGTGCATTGGCATTTATGGAAAGAAAGTTCTGCAAGATTTTAATACTCTTAGGTAGAAGCTTGAAGGGTTACGTTTACACGTCGCTGTTTTCAACAAAACCCAAAAGCTAACTAGGTGGGGAAGTAACCTACACGTGCCATTTCAACTCCTTAGCATTTTATAATCGATTTTCAGTATACCAATAAATACTCAGTGCAAAGCACATGCTCACTTAAAATCCTAGGCAGGGATAATGTATGAGGAAAATAAAAAAAGAAGCTATCACATGGTGTCTACATGCTCACAGAAATATATATATATATATATATATATATTAAAAAAAAAAAAAAAGAAGGAAAAGTGTTTCGCACTTATAGCGGTATTTTGGTTTTGGTTTAAGAAATGTAGATGCTTTCTCCCAAAATAACAGCACTTGACAAGGTTATATCATTGGCTTGTAAAAAAAAAAGGTACAGCAATGGGAACAAAGTGTTTACATGACTTGAAACTGAATATTTCAATATTCATCACAAAGACTGCAGCAAAGTACACTTATGATCCGACACATCTCGTGTTGAGGGCAGATCCACTGCTTGGTCTGTGACAAGGAGGATCCAAAGCAAAACAAATCAAAACCCACAGAAATGCCAACCAAAAATAATGACAGTTTATGGGATGGTAAAAAAATGACAGTTTCCAGCAGAAAAGCTGTAGTGTTCCTTCTCCTTCACATCACCCACTGGAGTTTGCCCAGGTTCTCCACAAGATAATGTGACTTCACAAGAGTTTATCTTCCCCATGAACATGGGGACAGAGCAAAACACCCCAATAACTGATAACAATGCGCGTCTCCTTCCCATGAATGGAGATAGTGATTTAACGGACAGAACCTTGGGAAACAACTTAAAATTACAAGGGAATGTTTCTTTCCTACGGACAGGAGCTGAAAATACGCAATATAGAAAAGAGTTAATGGTTTTGTGTAATTTCATCTTGAAAGGACAGCTTACAAATCAGGATTATTACAGGAGCATCCATAACATGGCCATTACAGAAGCAATACTGAAGGCTGCTTTGTTAACCCCAGTAACTGCACTCTCATTGCACAGGTCGTGTTGGCAGCAAAAGAATTCAAAATTATCCAACTGGAAGAAATCAGCAATTTCATTCACACTGCACTGGGACGCCTTCCAGCAGGAGAAAGTTCTCAATTTACCTATGGAACAAAAAAATTAAACAGATTAAGAGAGTATTGACAGTAACACCGTTTTTGGTACGGAGAGAGAAGCACTGCTTCAACTGCCACTGTTAGAAGAATAGAACAGTGAGGAGAAGGCAAAGCTCAATCTGTGACAGGGCCCAGGGTGTAAACACAGAAATTGGAGGGAGGCCTTGTGTTCTGTGTTGCCATGGCATCGGGGCACAGTGGAGGGAGGCAGAAGCAGCGTGGTCTGGTTCTTCGACCCCACTCCCAGAAATGTGTTGTACAAACCCAGCACAAACCTCCTACCAAGAAATATCCTATACAAAGAGTGGAAGGTCTGACCACAGCACTGCACAGTAGTGGCTAATAAGGTATAAAACGTATCCCCAGTTTTGTATCAAACTGGCAATGAGAATGCAACATGAACTTGCAGGGACAGATCACTGGGCTTGGCCTCTCACCCTCCCCAGAAGGGACACTTTTTGGTAAGCCTTGTGTCCTGTAGTCCATGGGCCATTTCTGCCCCCAGCATCAGCCCTATAGTTTTGGTTTTGCCACAGCCATGTACTTGCTTTTTTAAGCGCAAGTGTTTAACAGTTTCCAAATTTGCTTCCGCTAGGAATTCAGGAGTGTGTACCCAATTCAGTGCAAATGACCCACTGGGAGGTATGGGGTGGAGCTTGAGTGATACCTGCCATCACCAGCCAGCTCAGCCTGCACTCACAGAACCATTTAGGCTGAACAAGGTCCAGCCTTTAACCCAGCACGGCCAAGCCCTCCACTAACCCATGTCCCCAGGTGCCACATCCACACGGCTTTTAAATCCCTCCAGGGACGGGGACTCCAGCACTGCCCTGAGCGGCCTGGGCCAGCACTTGACAAGGCTTTCAGCGAAGAATGTGCAGAAGACAGAGCCTGAAGAGTAAATAAGGGTGGAAAAACACTGGCACAGTTTGTCCAGAGGGATGCTGGATGCCCCATCCCTGGAAACATTCAAGGCCAGACTCTGAGCAACCTGATCTAGTTGAAGATGTCCCTCCTAAAACACCAATCACTTTACCCTCAGGAAAAGAGAATTTATTTTAATTGTGTGAATTCATAAAAGACTGAGCCCTTCACCTGCAGGTTTATTTTGTGGGCTATACATCCTTTATCTGTTTTTAAAGAGTAACAAATTATTGTACTTTAAAGTCAAGGCTGTCTTTATTTTTTTCCAGCTCTTTTGGGTAGGTTTTTGTGTGTTTTTTCCAATCTGGATATACAGGTATCTATGTACATGCTTGTACAACTACAACTCACCTATCTAAATCATTCCATTATTGCTTGGATATAAGCATGACCTTCAAAGGTATTTCCAAGCTCCTTTTGAGTGAGGCTGAGAAATGCATGCTAGGGCCAGATTAGAGGTGTCCAGGCGATGAAAGCTGATCCAAGTGGGTTTATTTTAGCTCTGTGGGACACTGTACATACCAAATTTAATCTGCAAGCAGGTGTCTTCGGTCGTTAAGCAGGTGCTGTTGGTCCTGCACACGGAAGGGCTGTTGTCACAGTGGTAACATCTTAAGGTATAACCTAAGACAACAAGGGTTTTTCTTTACTGGATAATAAACTACTGAGGCAGCAGCAGCATTAAAAAGGAAAAGAAAAAACAACAAAAAAAGAAGAATCACTATCTGCATCTAATTGTCACAAAACAGATGTCTGGTTATTAAGCTCAAGATTTCAGCTAAAATTGTTAAACCCAAGACCTCAGTTAGAACTGACAAGCTTATGTCAGTGTACCAATTGAGGCTGGCAATTTTGAAAGGCACATCTTGGAGCATGTATTTATGTCACTTTTGAAAACACTTACCATTGTGTGCCTGCAGAACAAGATATTAAATGTTTGCTCCTTTTATCTGCTCTTGAAGACTGCCTGTTCTAGGCAATGACAGACACTTGCCGCTGAGTTTTATTCCATCCTTTTTTTAAATTCCATCTCCTTTCCCTCTCATACTGCTGGTTTCCAATTCACACAAGAGAAATCCCATTTTCTAGCAGCAAAACACCAGTTTTTTGCTGTGTTAAGCAGCACCACATCCTGCCCCTGATTCTCTCTCCTGACCCAAGACAATCAGAACAGAAACTGAGCCCTGCTTCGATGGTTACTGACATTTCCCATTGTGGTATTAAATAATCCAGGCCTTTCTCGCTGTTTTTCCTCCCTCTGGCATTTTTTTCCATGATTTTCTCAGCCCCTGTCATAACATTTAACCATGAAGTCCCTCTCTTCTACTCACCAGAGCCACAAAAAGCAATCAGAACAATGCAGGCAGTCAGCAGGATGCAGTTCATCTTGGTCATGCTTCTTCCTTAATTTGAGGGCATAAAGAGAGATTACAAGTTTATTCTACTCAAAAGCAAAGTGTCCGGTGATGAAGCGAGGTTTCAAGATCTTTTTCAGCATAAAACTGAAAGCACTGGCCAGGAAAAACAGGGAAACACAAGAGGGAAAAATAACTGCACTTTCCAAGGGAGGATTTTTATTCTGAGAACAGGATTTTTATTCTCAGAACTGATATTTGAGCCCTGACAGGCTCAGATGGGTCTCCTCTCTCCTCTCTGATTACACCATTCAACAGGCCTCCCAATTTCTCAACAGCTACAAATGCACCTAGCAAAAAGAAAGGTCTCAAATGCTTTTTCTCTTTCAGCAATTCCCCAGTAACCCTGGAGCCGGACTGCTCTCCTTTCTCCTCTCTCACGGGGTTGCAAGAGGTTTGGCTGCTCTACAGGAGCTTTTGCCTCTCCTCTCCCAAAATTTCTCCCTCTCACTGAGGGACTGACACGGGCAATAACTCACCAAGTGCCTGCAGCAGTGGCTCAGGTCTCCATGGCTGCTGCAATCCGTAGGCAGCAGTGAGATGGGAAGGTCAGGAATTTTTTTTTAACACAGGCAGCTCCAAAGCAGGAGTTCTCAGACAGATTTCTGCACTCTGAACTACAATCCCAGCTCCTACTAAAAACTACTAAACTACAGCTCCTACTAAAAAATCTCTGCTATTGCTGAGTAGGATACTCCGAGGAGGCATCAAGCAGACACAGCGGGGAGAGAGGGACCACGCTTCTGCTAGGAGGGCATGATTTATGTTTGTCTTTAAAGCTCCAGTGGCACAGAACGTTCCAAAATATCAAAGGTATTCAGATAACAAGTTTTTCATCCGATAAAAGTGGAGTGAAACAGTCACTGCTCTTAATTCTGCCTGCAGCTACAAGATTTTAGCATGGCATGCCTTAACCACGTTAGGATGGAGCTTTTTCCTCCCAGGACACTGACTGAGGACTTGAAAAGATGGGTTCACAGCAAAAAAGTATTTAAATGCTTCTCAACCTTAAGTCTAGTTAATTTTTCTACCGACAAAAAACCCCAAACCCCACCCAACAAAAAAACCAAACCTATCCAAAAGAACTTAAAGAAACCCCATCCAATGATGAAAAAAAACCAACTCGCCCTCTTTTTTTTCTCCTTTCTGAATGACTTATTGTTGACCAGAGGGAAACTATAAAAAACAAGACCATAATGTACAAGATGAGCTGATTTTCTAGGGTAAACAACTTTGCAAGAGGCTTTTCAAGGCCAGAGGCTCGTCCCACAGTGACGTGGATCTGCAGGAGTGCTGTTAAGTCTGGTGGTTACAGCAAGAGCCCTTCTGGACAGCAAAGAGAACCACCCTGGGAATCTCTCCATCTTCCAGGAGTCCTCAGTCACCCATGTGTTAGCAGACAAAAACAGCTTTGCCTTTTAGCAACACCAAGTCATGACCAGCATAAATGTCAGGCAGATGAATAAAAACCGTCAGAGCCAGCCAAACAGTAGTAATTCAGTGCATCTATTTTCATGAAAATGAGGAATTGTTTCTGTGTGAGACATCAGGAAATTCTGGCCTTTGAAAAATAGTAAATACATATATAAACAGCAATTCACAACGCAGCTTAAAACACATGAAAGCAGAAAACATCTCCTAAACTCAATTTTCTAAATTACTCTTTTAAGTCAAACATCCGACCCATCTCAATGACAAGAAACAGCAACTGCAACAGCACGGAAGGCTCAGTGCCCGGCTGTGAAACATAATTTCTCTGCAGTCCCACCTGGGAGAAGGCAAGGGGACAGGACCTGCTTCCTGCTGTCATCGTAAATAACAGCACGGGGGGGAAAGGACAGGGGCAAGGGGAGCACGAGCCGCCTTCCCGCGGGGAGCAGGACACGGCGGGGCAGGTGCCGGTGCCTCCTGGCCCCGCTCCACCGCCGAGTGCGGCCGCTCCGTCCCTCGGCCCCGCGCCCGGCCCGCGCAGCGCAGCGCAGCGCAGCGCACTGCGGTGCGGCCGCCGTGACTCAGGGCACGGCCACGGCCAGAGCGCACCTGCTCCGGGCCAAGCACACAATTGCACCCAAACCCTCCCCCCGGCTCCTCGCAGCTCCCGGGGAAAGCCGCCTTTCTCCCCGCTTTCTGCCTCCTTCTTTCCCCCACGGCGGGGACCTGCGCGCTCCCCCCGCGGCCACCGCTTGGCTTCGCCGGGCTGCCGCCTCTGCCGCCGCTGCCGCCGCTGCTCCGGGCTTGTCCCGCTCACCTTCCTCGGGTAAATCCTGGCGTGTGCGGGCAGCAGGGATGCGGTGCTACCTTTGCCCGTGTTGCCTCTGCCGGCGGTGCCGCCTCCGGGGCGGGGCGGCGGCCGGGAGCCGCTGACGGGAGGCGCAGGCGGGAGAAGCGCTCCCTCAGGCCGGGCTGCGGGACGTCCCTGCTCCCGGGGAGGCTTCCAGGGAACGCGTGTGCCACCCTCCCTCACGCGTCATGTGGCCATGCCTGTGGCCAGCGCCACTTTGGTTAAATCCTGGGATGGCTGCGGTTGGAAGGGAACTTTCAAGAACGAGAGTTCTTACCATGGACAGGGACACCTTCCACTAAACCGGGTTGCTCCAAGCTCCATCCAACCTGGCCTTGAACGTTTCAGGGATGGGGCAGTCACAGCTTCTCTGGGAAACCCGTGCCAGGGCCTCACCCTGCTCTGATAAATAATTTCTTCCTAATATTCCATCTAAACCTACCCCCTGTCATTTTAAATCCATTCCCCTTTGTCCTGTCACTCCAGGCCCTTGTCCAAGGTCCTTCTCCAGCTCTCTTGGAGGCTCTTTAGGTGCTGGAAGGGGCTCTAAGGTCTCCCCAGAGAGAGATACCTCACGGTATGAATTAATAGATTATGGAAAACAGTGAAGAGTTTTAGAACACACAAAGGAACAACCAGGAATGGCAAGTGGCAGTTTCCTCCAGAGGTACCTGAATGTAGATTTAAACATTCACAACCCAGGAAAGCATTGAACAGCAATAGAAATGAGGACCCCAAAAGTGTTTTACTAATACTTAGATCCATGCTACGTAGAAAAAAAAAAGTTCAGTGCTGACTTGAGGACAATATGAAATACCTGTAAAACTACCAGTTATATTTAAAAAGGACTCTTACATTTAATTTTGTTACCACACCAAAACTGCTGATTTATTTACTAAACCTAAAGCAAACCCTAAATCACTCAGAACTTACATCAGATTCTCTTGGTGTGTTGATTATCAGTCAGCTCAGCATATGATCTTCTGTCTTTTCTGTCTAAAAGATTTTACTTCTGTTTAAGCCATAAATAGAAGCAAAGGGATGTAAGATTCTTCTGGATTATTGGATGCAGCTTATTAAATGAGAATGCCTCAATTAATATGATTTCTATCAATTAATATGATAGAAAAAAAACTGTATAATTCACTTAGATGAGGGACTGGGAACAAGGAACGCCAGCCAAAGCTGAACATTTTCCTGTTTTCCTTTCCAAAAATCTGGCAACAGTCCCTCCAACAGAGCACACATTTATCTGTATCATCACACATAAATGGTATTCCAAACTTGACCAGAATTTTCCACCTTAAATTCTTTGCATAAATTTTGACAAATTAAACAGTGACAGGAAAAAATAAAACCAGCACCAGCCTACTGGAATAACTTGCACAGCAACTTTCAGTTGGGTTTTTTGATTTGACTGGCTGGCACACCACTTGTTTTTCTCTCTGTGATGCAGTCATGGCAAAGAAATCGTGGCCAAAGGTCCTCTCCATGAAACCATTCAGCCAGCGAAATCCCACAAAAATGTTGAAGGAATCCTACAGAACAATTACAAAGAGACTGTCAGCATAGGGACAGAAAAAGAACCGGACCAGTTACATGTTTGTGTTGGATGTGCCAGGGTTTCACCACAAGCTGAGTCCACAGGTGTTCAGCGAGGCGGGTGAAGTCCTAACCAAGCATCAGAGTCAGGTCTGAGTCAGGAGAAGGTGGCAGAGCTTCAGGCTGAGCCTGCAGGATGGTGGCCGAAGGGAAGGACATTCCCGTGATTCCAGTGACCACAGGAAGTGTTTGGCAGCTGCATGCACTGGAGTGACACCTGCCCCACACCAGTGCCCAGCCAGAGCAGTGAGGTGCTGGCTGTGGCAGCCAGACCTCGACTCAATTCTCTCCTGCTGCTCAGTGAACATTCCCACAGTCCAGCAGCACTGCCAAACGTCACCAACTCCTTTGGTTTTGACTTCACATTGATCCCATGATTCTGTGATTCACACTTCGGGAATAAGCTTCTGTTTGGGAAGGGTGAGGAGAGCCACTGGCTTCAGCCCCACTTCAAATGCACATCATGAGGAGCTGCAGTGCTTCTGGCAGCTCCAGGCAACACACCCTGTGCTAAAATAGCTGCCTGAAGCAAAGAAATACCCTTTGCCCTGCTACGAACACATTCGTGCTCAGAGCAGGAGCAGCAATCCCTCAATTCCCTGCCTGGTTCCCTCCTCACTCCAGACCCCTCTGCCACCAGCTGTGCCCAGAGCTGAGGCCTCAAACCCCAGCACTGCAGTGCTCAGGGGCTGAAAGCACAGCACTGGCCTTGATCTTAATCTCCCACAGAAAGCAAGGATTCCAGCTCATCTGAAACAATCCAAGGGAAAACCACTCCCTAAAACAGTAGGGAAAGAGAAGTGAAATTGCCAAGAGTCAGCAGTGTTTGTGTCGAGTCCCATGGCCTTGAGCTGATTCCGCTGCACTAGAACATAGAGATCCCGGGAGGAATCCTCCCAAGAACAGCCTCCAGCCATGAGGGGAATCTGCCCTTGAAAACACACAGCCCTGCAGCAAGTTCTAGGTCCACTAAAACCTTCTTTTACTGATCCTTGACAAAACTCTTGTGGAAATTTCTTGTCCCTCACAGGTAATACTGTGATAATCCTCAAAATGGCAACGTTTTGGAAGCACTCCAGCAATGCTCAGTGCTGTTCTGACTCCTGTGAGGGACAACACAAGCTGGTTTTGTTTCTGGAGATATTTCACCTAACAACTGTTGTAGGGATCAGACTCAGTGTTTGTTTTTCTGCCTTTTGCCACTGTGGAAAAGGCACCAGGGGAAAGCTGAGCACATGGAGACTCCAATACCTGGGCTTGTAAAAAAGAGAGAAATCTGCAATTAGTCAATAATGGAAAATTTGAGCTGGAACCACAATACGCTGGTCTACCTCATAAAACCTACAAATTCTGGCTGTCAAAAAGAAGAACTGACTACACCAGCGCTGGTCACAAAATTATTGCTCAAGTCTTGGCAAAAACAGTCCCATGTAGCACTTGAGAAAAAAAGAGGCAGTTGTTTATTAATGACAACAGAAACACAATAAAAATGATAAAGCAAACAGATACTTCTTTAAATATAAATTTTCTAGTCATCTGCTGTTCTGCCAGCCTCCTCTTTTTTTTTTTATTTAATTTTTTATTCAGTTACAAAAATCCATCGAGGGCTCAGCAAAACATGATACATAACATAAATTTGTCACCTATGACAACAGCAAACATCATGTAAAGAAAAAAACCTCAAAACATATTTACAAATCCATACTCTGCAGTCATTGAGAAATTCCTTAAGTTAACGAGTGGCAGATTATGCATGGACACTACATTCCCAGAGGCATTCTCCAATCAGTCACTTAGCATAAAATCAAGCTGACAAACAGCTTGTCTAAAAATAAGGCCAGTTTCACTCCTATTTTATGCATTTTGATGACCAGATTTTTTTGCTGTTCCTATGTTAATTAAAAAAAAAAAATAGCATAAGAGCACCTAATCTCACTCAAATGGGATACTCAGACCAAACTGCAAGTTTCATTCTTAGCAGGAGTTATCCAGAGCAGAAACTCATGAGAAAGGACAACAGGATACAGCCTTTTTTGCCATCTTGTCTACTGCTAATTTTAAATGCTTGTATAGAACCAAATCCCCACACCGTATCTGCAGTATGATCATAAATAGGCAATACTTCAAAAATGTAAGATATGATTACCTTGGACTACCAAGCTGTTTCACGCTTCAGAAAAAAGTGAACAAAGCCCAAACACCTTCCTCTTCCTCTCCCTCCCCCTGTTTTCCTCCCTCTTCCCCTCCTTCCAAACCAGGGAAACAGAAGTTATACTCCAATGAATATTAGAACTGGCACCAACATTCATGCTAGTTGCCCTGATGTGCAACAGAGTTCATTTACAATAGTCAGAAATATTCTTATGCGCTAGCCCCAAAGGGTTCAGCTTCTGCAAACAGTTTGTTGGGGAACAAATCCCATTCGTGTGACATGGGCAGCATCCAGAGGGTGCAGGAAAGTCCAACACTCTACGTCCATCTCAGGAGTCATCAGTGCCTGTGGAATCTTGGTCTTCATCCACTGCAGATTCATTAGGATTTGTTGCCTAATACAAAACACACCCAGGTTTAATTAAAATCTTCCTTTCCAGTTAATTGTAAGAAAGCACTAACAATTGCCTAGAAACATCTGGGCTGCATTATCACACCCCTTAGCTGAAGCAGACATTGTGATTTTTGTCCTAAAACCAAGTTTAATTTGCAGTAGAGGTCATTCTGCCAAACTACTTGACCTTTCACTCCCTAAGGATCCACTGGGTTTCAATATTCCATACCTAGAATTATGTAAAGCCACAGTTCAGTACCTCAGCTGTACCCATTCTCTTGGTGGTTTAGGCTGTCTTTTACTAAAGTAACTTAAAAACGAAAGGGTTATTACCCTTTTGCCCCTTAAAAACAGGGGTAGAGCAACAGAGAAAAGGAAATTATTTCTCCAGTCAGCGGAAGGGAAAGAGGTCAGAGAGGAAGGCAGTTACAGCTCCCAAAAGAGAAAGTTAAGAGATGTCGTTTTCTGTTAGAAGCACGACATCTGCTGGCACCTGCTGTTAGAGCCACTGGGAATGAGTGTCTGGAATCCTGGGATAAACCTGAGATAGTGTACAAGGAGCTGCCTGCTCCTGAGGAAAGCTCACGGCTCCTCAGTGCTTGCACGAAAACTAGGGATAAAATAAATCAGGAGCTCTTCTCTAAATGTGCCAGAAAAAGGGAGAAATGATATAATTAATCCACAATCTCCAAACTAAAGCGACGTTATAATTAACAGCAAGTGAAGTATCTTGGTGATTTGCAAAGTCATTACGTGACTTTATGAAGTGCACTTTCAGCAAGAACTAATGCACATCACAGACTCTACAGTTTTTAAACTGTCATTAACTGGAGCATGTCTGAATAGAGCAGATACATTATTATGGCTAAAATCAATGAGTGTGGTCCCACCAAGGAGGGAGCTGTGAACTCCAAGCAGCTCACACAATGCCACGTCTGCAGGCACAAATGAGGAGCTCTGAATCATGGGGCATGTTTCGTATGGAATCAGCAATATGAACGCTCTTCAGCTCTGTAATTTTTGTCATTCTTATAATTTGGGGGTTTGTTTTAGCCAACTGCATCTCTGCTTACCGTTCATGCTGTAGACACCTTGAATGTTGGGCACACCATATGAAACCTAGGGATTTTGACATTAAAGAATCTGTCCTTGTAGTAGAGGCAGTGGAAGGTGTAGTACCCCTCCATGTATCCAGAGGTTGTGGAAAACGTGGTACAGCTGGTGTACTCATAGACTTTCCCTGGGCCGATGACTGGGAACTCCCCTGTGGGTAAAATGTTACATCACAATAGTAAGAATTGATGGAGAGCTACAATTTAGCAGTTGCTAAAGGACTTGCACTCCACAACAGATTCAGGCAGATCAATGTGTATCCCAGTGGATGCATAAATTGATTCTGAGCAATTATTGATATTATAAAAAACTGGAGAGGGGTTAAGTAGCAGGATGTTCAGATATCCCTTACAAAACAACTTGAAAGCCAAATCAGATGGACATATCTCTTCTTCTCTGATTTTGACACAAACCACACAACCTGACAAACAGAGTTTTAATAACAAGTACATTAAATACTCTCTCCAGTAATTTTTCACTTACCAACTACTCCAGGACCCTGGACTTCTTCCACATCACCTTTGGCGTTTGTTATTCTCCAGTATCGACTGTCCAGCTGACAGGTCTTCTCAGGAAGAGCATCTTTGGACATTTCAATTCTAGAAGCCAGAAATCATACTTAATACATTCCTTTCAAGAAATGCTTTAGTGCCCTTGGGATCACCAAGTAAACTGGGAAAAGAAAACACCCACTAAGGTAACCTCAGGAGCAGGATCCATCTCCACGCTTCACTGTCTGTTCTTTACCCTTTTCTAAATCACAAGAGCTGCTTGTAACTCCTTTCCCCCACCCATCACTGTATTGTAGCAATTACCAGCTTGACTGGTACTTCATGTAATGAATCATTACTTCAGGTAATGATTAGGATTATTTTATTAAAAAGTACAGCATGCTGTGCACATCCTGTTCATTTCAGAACATTTCTGAACGCTGTGCATAAATTTGCTGTGAACATTCCATAGGTCTATGCTGCATTCTAAGAATTAATTCCGTTATTTTTACCTGATTCTGTAAGTGAAGAAATAATGTGGTGGATGTACAGAACTGAGTTCAGGTAGAAAAGAAGTGGACACAGACACAGTAATATCTTCTGTGGTAGCAACACATTTTTTATCATGCACATACCTACAGAGAGGAGAGCATTATCTCTGCAAACAGTTTTGCACATTCAATACAGAAAACTAAACACAGAGTAATTATTAATAATAATTAATATTAATAAACACACTGTTTAAATAAGGCCGTGTCACTATGCTATTTAAAAAAAAACCAACCTAGAAACTCTAGCAGCAAATTTATTTACAGATCCAATTACAGATTGGTTCTACAGCATCCCAGTTTGACAGAATGAAGATTCTTGATTGTATTTAGAAGAAATTGCAAGTGCATGAAGATTCAAACATCAGACCAAGTCCTGCTTATTTACATATTCAAGAGACGAATTAGCTGAAACATTTGTTTTTTTAATAACTTTGAACAGTCCTGTAGCAAAAACACACTCATAGCACAAAGAATAAACATCATGTTGTTTGCTAAACTTCAGATCACTTATAATGCAGAATTCCAGTCCCATTAATGCAAAGTTACAAGCTCTGAAGCTTCTGGTTAAAAAAACAAAGTTGCTTTAAGTATTCTGGTTTACATGTTTATTTTCAGTAGCTTCATGGGCTTTCTCCTCTCCCCACCACCAGCTTTTGTATCTGATACCCAACACTACTTGGAAAGAGGCGAGCATGCTTAGATGTTGCACCAAAACCTGGCACTGAGGTTACAAATCCCAGTCACAATACCTGAAAATCTGGTCTCTGATGATAGGATAACCTCCAGTTACAACTTCGTGTACATAGGATGTAAACCATTCCAAGTAAGATGTACCTAGATGCCAAGGAAGAAAAGCATTCCTAAGAATGGGCAAATTTACCACTAAGCACATTACAGTAAATACTTCAAGGAAAAAGTTTAAAGCTTGGATTATTTTTATAACAAACTCTCAGGCTTACTGAGATGAGTCAGTCAATATTCAAGTTCATTCTACCAACACAGATAATTTGGAGAAATCAATCAAGAACCAAGGAGTTAAGGGTGCATCCCCCAGAAATGACACAGCCAACAAAGAATTTCTCAGCTGTGTATTTCACATTATAATCAGGGTCTTCAGTGGTGTGTCTCATCACTTGGATTCCATATGGAAAGCTTCTAAGGAACGGTGCAGAATTTCCTCTCCTTGAGAAGAGGGATAAATCACAGACACACTCTACAACCTCAGAAGAATAAGGCTGTATGTCATTCTGGGATTTTTATACACTTGCAGCCATTGTCTGAGAACAGCTTTTCATACACCCACAGCCATTATTTTGGAACAGCTTGATTGCTAAGCACACACCCAAGCTGTCACATTTAATTCTCAAAGAAGAGAGTTTCACATACCAGCTCTCTGCACAAGAATTTCTCAGCCATAAATCTTCCAAGTATTGCAATATAGAGTTCAATAGAAAAGTACAGAGTTCAACTGTTTGTCAATATTAGTGATTCAAAACTGGATTGAAGCTGAGCTACCAAGAAATGATTATCCTTGCCTTCCCTGATGTGTTATCAAGTACTCCCACTCCTGTTAGATTAAGTGTACTTACCACTTCTTCCTTGGAGCACAAGCTCTGTGTGCTGTCCTTTGATCTTTTGGAATTCTAAGGGACTCCAAGTTTATTGTCCTCATTTCTACCACTAATCCACAAAATGCAAACCTTGTATAAAGTAGCTCTGAATGGAGGAAGTGGGTCTGTTTACCTGCCACCTTCAAAATGCCAAGCGAAATGCTGTGTATGGAACTTCCCCTCCACCCCAGGGTAAGCCAAGATTAACCCTTCCAGCCAAGTGGAATACTTCTAAATATGTTGGATGATCCCACACTGACTATTTCATTTTGAATATTTTATCTAAAGTGTTACCTGTAATGAACATAACAATAGCAGATGGTTTGCGAGCCATTCGGTCCTGAAAGAGAAAGAAGTTTGAGGATGTATTAGAAAGAGAGCACTGGACTTTCAAGGTTAAAATTCAAATAGCACAGGGAACACTTCCCCTGTATTCACTAAACCTGAAATCTGGCTGCTTGACGCATCACTGTAGTCCCAGCCAGATCCTCGGACATGTAAAACTCACACGCCTGTCCCCATGAGTGCTCCCATGGCAACTGAATTTACAGCTTCAATTTTCCACTAAGGCTCATGCACTACCAATCATCACAAAAGTACATTGGGAAATAGAAGCACATCTTCCTTACTGGACACTGGTAGAAGATCTCGTATTTATTCCGTCCCTCCACGCTCTCCAGGGCCATGTATTGACTGAGGCCAGTGTGGATGCAGAAGGTCAGGGGCAGGCACTGCTTGAGCCCCAGCCTCTGCTGGAAGCCTCCAGCCGCCGTGTCGATGTCCAGCAGGTCTTCAGAGCGGTAGTGGTTCGACAGGGCCATGCTTCCCATCAGACTTGGAACAACAAAAACAGGCAAAGCTGGCTTTTAATCTTTTGGAAACTGCTTCTTTCAATGCTCTAGATGCATATTGGACTTAGGTGAAATCCAAGTCGAACATCCATACGCTGAACTAGGTTATGAGTTCACATCATCATCCTAGCTTTGTGTACGCATCACACTCAGCAGTCAGAGGAGCACACAAACCTGAGTGTACGATCCACACCCACACTCCCAGCTTGGGAACACCAGGGAAAGGCAAATGAGATGTAAATTCCTGCAGATGCTGAGTTTCCACTGGTGTTATGAAAGCAGTGACTCAGGTGCAAGCTGCCACATGTCAGCGTGCTAAAAGCTGATCCCATCCTGGGCAACAGGTTCCATTCCTCCTTCTCCTTAGGAAGTCTTGCCTGGAATTAGCACATTCTACAGAAGCAGCGTCAACATCCCAACACAGAAACCTGAAGCATCTAACAAGGGCGAGTCCCACATCGCTTCCATTTCTGATCTAACAACTTGCTGCACAAACTCCCGCTGCCTACACCTGATCTTCCAGTATTCATCCCCCAGCAGTGGGACCATACCTTCCCCTGGCACCCTTTCTCCAAGCTGGAAGACTTCCCCAGAGCCTTGTGTCTGCTCCTGCAGCTTTTCTATAGGCACACCATTACAGGAGAGGCTTCGTGGGAGTGAAACAATAGGAAGAGAGGAAGCACACAACCTGCTGAGCACCATTTGAAATCTACACAACTAGGGCACCTGTCTACTCTCTAAAAAATTTTCAAGTCTCTCCTGGAAAACAGAACTAGAAATCATCCTTATGGTTTCATAAAACAGTTTCCTATATCCCTTCTGCACATAAAACACTCAAATTGGAGAAAGCTGCACCTTCTTTATGAGTGAAGGTTTTGGCAGAGCAATATGAGTGCATTCCTCCCTACAGACATTGCAAAGATTTGCCGTAGTTTTCCATCTCTTGCTAATGTTTGCAGCACTTCATCAGGTGCTTCAAACACCTAATTTTTCGACAGCTGAAAGACCAGAAACTTTGTTTGGCCATCGGCCTTCTAATCTTAATGTAAAAGGGAGTTTTTCACTGCTGAAACTGCATAAAATTGTAAAATCTTCTACTGAGAAAACTTATGCACAACTGACAATTTGATCCTACCTTAACATGACTAACCGGTTTTAAGTCATTCCCTAAGCATTCTAAAGAAAAAAAGAATTATTAAAGAATGAAGCTTGAAGAGTGCAAGGGGCTAATTTACTTCTGTAATACAAAGCCAAACTTCAGGGGAGCAACTTGCAGTGCTATGATTAAAAGTCTAACAGCTGGAAGTTTGAGTTGTTGCAAAAAACTGACAAGGGTTCTCACTAGGAAAAAGGGAAGTGTAAGAGTAATTTGAGCAAATAGAAATCCACACTGGGCTTCCAATTACTTCCAAGATTAGAAGACAGCCAATTCTGGAAGTGTCACTTAAGCGGTGACTCAGTCACAATACATTCAAATGCTTCATTTATCCTGTTCAGGGGACATTTCACCTTTTAATAAGTGAAGTGCCTAAGAAATACAAAAGGAATTAATACTTGGTAAGTAGCTTTCAGTCCTTACCCTGGAACAACCAACTTCTGCCCGTTGTGGATACGGAACGAACACCGATAGTCATCGGGGAGTTTGCAGCGGATTTGTTCTTCCACAGCATCCAGATCTTCCTCCCTCGCACTCTCTGCAAAAGAAAGGATAGTTCAGGTATTTCAAACACAAACCATGGAATCTGTAAATGCCCTCATCCAACGTGGACTCCAGTCAGTATCTGGTGGCTTTATTGTATGCTGGGTGGTACACAATGCATATCACGTAAATTTGAAAGGAAAATGATGACATTAATTGATTATTTAATACAGCACCAAGCTCAGTCCGGTGAACCCTCCACAGGCCTGAAAGCAGCAAATGTTTGTAAAGTGAAATGAACCTTTTCCCCACAACACTGCCAATAACAGTCCCAGTTACAGCTTCCAGGCAGTATTGATTTTACTCTTTCAACAGCCTAAGGGTTGCTTCTTTCAGTTTCCAGTTCAATCAGTGACACAGAAATGCTGGCTGCAGCCCCCATTCACTTGGAATCTGAGCAATAAATGGGTTGTAAAAGGGGGATTTTCAAATCAACAACAGAAAGGGGTGGAGAAGAACTATTCTTACATTTCCACATGCACTTCAGGGGGGTTCCAGCACACTCACTTCCAGCAAAAATCAACTGGGTGGCCTCTGCGGTCTGTTCCAATCAATTTTTTTAAAACCCTTTTCATACTCATTGTCTGTTTCATTAACAGGACATAAATTAACAATTCACTGAAACAACATCCCTTACAAATGGTATGAAAAAGGCCTAAATTTTATCTAAAACCTGCCATCATTATGTAAGTGTAGAAATTGGTAATTTGAAATCTATTTTTGTCTTTCTGTACATAAATAAAAGCTTCACATTCTACCTTCAAAAATACTTAGCAAAAAGTAAGAATCCAGCACTATCCAAGCAAACCAAGAAAATGCAAGATTTAAATAGGAAAGAGAGAATCTGTCTCTTAATATTGTCTCTTTAGAGATCATTTGGCTCTTAATTTCACAGATCAGGTTAAATTAGACATCGTGGTCTAAAAGTCAACTTCACACAGAAAACTGAAATGCAGATGAAAACGTAAAAGCTTTTTTGTCCCCTATACCAGAAAAGCCCAAATTGACTGTAGCTGTGATTTATGACCTAGAACACTGCAAGTACTTCAAGCACTAAAATACAAAAATAGAAAATAGAATCTTAGTGGGGATTAAAAAAAAGGAAAAACTATTGTTCCACCACTGGACCACAGTAAGACCTACAGAAAAAAATAAAACCCAACAACTTCATTTTTGTTTGGCTTCAGATTAAAACGTCTGCTTCCATGTGACACTGTTTTCATTAGGTCTTATGAAAACCTCACAAATAAAATCACACCAGCACATCCTTGAAGTAATGGAGTCACTACACCAAAAAATAACAAACAATAGGTCATAGCAACCTAGAAGTGTGATAGAGACAGACCGGTCACTAGAAAAAAAAATCATCTTGGTTTCAGAGAATCTTTAGAGCAGTAGGAACTGGGCAAGGACTCCGCCTGTGCTTCCAAGGAAGGGAGAGCACATCTACCTGACTCTCAGGACTCTGCTCATTAAGGCACACACCGTTCATAAAAGCAGCATGAGGCTTAATGACAGGCAGGGCTGGGTGAGCCAACCCACTCAGAGGTGTGCCAGGGTACCTTTCAAAGAGCTGATCATGCGGGGACACCACTGCCCCAAGTATTTCTCCAGGTCATCCCAGGCTTTTTTCAACGTGGCATAGTAGTGGATGTATCTTCCCAAATCAGAGTAGGTGCTGGTGAAGATGGCTTTCCAGCTCTGATTCCGTCGGCTTTTTTCCTCCCTAAGGGGACATGAAGAAAATGTGTTCAAATGCCAGCTTCAAGAGCCTTCTAAACCCGAGGAGTTGGTATTTGTTATTTGGCAGGAACAGGATGCATAACATTAACCCAGGAACACTCTGTAGCCAATTAATTCCAGCATCTATTCAACAGCAAGTTGGAACAGAATTAGAAAACATTTGGGGTACTTAGGGGAAAATTTAGAAACAATACTCCTTCAGACAGAGTGCCTTCTGAACAGAGCTCTGTCTAGCAGTGAATCTTAGAGCTGCTGAAAAGCTAATTCACATCCTTCATTACTCAGCCTTTCTTAGCTATGGAAGATTTCTTCTAAGCTGAAGAAGTATCAGTTGGATAAGCAGACAGTGAGATGGACTGAAAATCGGCTGAACAACACATCTTAGAAATTCATTTTCATAGAGAAAAAGACTTAAAACAATCCCACTTACTCTGAAATGAGCCAGTATTTTTTGCAGTGTCTTTTCCACAGTGGATCATGGCTTGATAGCTGATTTAATCTTTGATTCAAATAGCAGCAACTATAAATATAAAATCATTACATTTGATTGCAGCAAAACAAACAGGGAGAAATGCTGTCTCACACATCACACCCATTAAATAAACACAGAGTTTGGAAATTATTTAGCTGTCCTTTTAGAGTTGTGCTTACAATGGTTAAAACTCTTCATCACAGCTGGGTAAGTCATGAACTACTTTTCCACACACTTAGGAACTGGCAGCAATTAAGTACTTCTGTAAAGCAGGTCATCCTGGAAACCTACACCAAAGTAAATAGTGCCTGAAAGATTCCAGCATGACTCCGCTCCACCAGTGGAAAGCATTCCAGTAGCACAGGCAAGCAATGATTTAAGTCCCTTTCTTATCTGGATAGTCAGGCTCTGCCTTATCTTTTCCACAGTAAGTTACAGAAACGATACAGTTTGAGTATTACAAACTTACTTTCCACTTTAAAATTGTTTAAATAACAAACTTTGAAGGAAGTCTCCAAAAGATACCATCGGTTTAGATGTGGCAACATCACTTCCTCTGGTAGCTCGTTCTGAAGTGACAAGTGTGTGTTTCAAAGGCTGTGATTAACACCTAAATACTTCACATGAGGGTACCAAACAAGGTTCCAGTTACTGCTTTTTTGGGGTTTAATACTCTGTTTAAACTAGAATTGTATTCGTATCTCAAAATCAACCCCAACAAAGTGATTTTCCTGTATTCCCTGACATTACCTTTTCCATCCACACCTCCACAAACACATTCGCTTCGCACCTGGACATCTGGCTGTGCAAAAATTTCATGATATGGGGATTTTTTATATTTTTGGGGGGTGGGGAACTGAAATATCCCAAAGTCAAAAAGCCCTTGCAGAAATCTATTGTATTTGGTGTTTATCAATCAAGCCTGTAATTTCTGGAAGGGAGTAAGTCACCACAGCATCACAGGAACATGTGGCTTCAAACGTGATAAAAGTGCAATTAAAGCCATTCTCACTAATTACACAAACAATGGAAAAGTTGGCACACGACCAAATATCTAAGGGCCACCATAACAACTGTTACAGCTTTTGCTTATGCTTAAACTCTTTCTTGCTGATATCCTAACAGAACTCTCCCTGACGTACTATCATTCTTGACTAATATTTATTAGGGGGAATAAAAAAACCCAAACCAAAACCCCCACGTTTCTGGTAATATTCTGTTTTCTTCTTACACTTATTCCTCCCTCTTTGATTAAACACCGTGATTTCAATCAGTGCCAAACCTTGCACTTGTCTGATGAGGTTTTACCTAAAACCACATTCTCATCTTCGCTGTATGACTCACAACCTTTCAGCCACCGAGCCCAAGAAGCACCTACCACTTTCATTCACGTTTTTCTCCTTGAAAAGTCACCCTATTTCATTTCGTTTGGTTTTCTTCAAACGGTGGAATACATTTACTAGCAACAAGACCATCCTTTGTTTGCCCGTAGAAACACAAGTTTCGGGGAAATACTGATCTCACGAATTTAGTTAGTGCTTCATTTAGGTACAAACAAAGCCAACATATAATTGGGGGGGGGGGGGAGAGGGTGGGGAGAGAAAAACAGATTCATTGGATGGTTTGGGTTGGAAGGGACCTTAAAGATCAACCAGTTCTCCTGCCATGGCAGGGACGCCTTCCACTAGACCGGGCTGCTCCAAACCCCGTCCAACCTGGCCTTGGATGCTTCCAGGCATGGGGCAGCCACAGCTGCTCTGGGTAACCTCTGCCAAGGCCTCACCACCCTCTCAGTAAAAGGGAACATTTCATTTTGTTAGAAAAATAAAGGTAAAAGCGGGGAAAGCCCGCTGCTGCTGGAAGGGAAGGGTGCTCAGGCCGTGTCCTCCACACAGCGGCTCCTCCGGACGCAGCCAAACCCTTTCCCCGCATACCCGGGGAGCGCTCCGCCCGCCGCGTCCGTGCCATCCCCCCGGGCCGCCCGTACCTCACCAGATCCCGGTAGTCGAGGAAGCTGAGGATGAGCAGCAGCGGGTCGGTGGGGAGCTGCTCCAGGCTGAGGGCTGAGGAAGGCTCCGTGGCCGGGGGCGCCGCCATCTTGCGAGACGTGCCCGGGACGCGCCGCCCATCGCACCTCCCTCCGCCCCGCCGGGGCAGCGCCTCCCGAGGGCGGCGGCACCCGCGGAGCTCCCAAATGTGCCCTCGGAGCTTCCAAATGTGCCCTCGGAGCTTCCAGATCTGCCCTCAGAACTCCCAAATCTGCCCTCAGAACTGGAAACTCAGCCCTCAGAAGTCCCAAATCAGCCCTCAGAACTCAGCCCTCAGAAGTCCCAAATCTGCCCTCAGAACTGGAATCTCAGCCGTCAGAACTCCCAAATCAGCCCTCAGAACTCAGCCCTACGAACTCCGAAATCAGCCCCCAGAACTGGAAACTCAGCCGTCAGAACTCGAAATCAGCCTTCAGAACTCAGAAGTCCCAAATCAGCCCTCAGAACTCCAAAATCAGCCCTCAGAATTCAGCCCTCGGAACTCCCAAATCAGCCCTCAGAACTCCAAAATCAGCCCTCAGAACTCAGCCCTCGGAACTCGAAACTTAGCCTTCAGAACTCGAAACTCAGCCTTCAGAATTCAGAACTCCCAAGTCAGCCCTCGGAAATCCCAAATCAGCCCTCAGAACTCAGCCCTCGGAACTCCCAAATCAGCCCTCAGAACTCGAAACTTAGCCTTAATTCAGAACTCCCAAATCGGCCCCCAGAAATCCCAAATCAACCCTCAGAAGTCAGCCCTCAGAACTTTGAAATCAGCCCTCGGAATTCAGCCCTCGGTCTCTTGAAATTCAGCTTATGTGCTAAGGGGTTTTGGTCGGGGAATTTTTACTTTTCACAAGATCAGCTTGCTAATACTCTAAAAAGGACAATAATAGGGTGGCAGAAGTGAGACTTTGAGAAGAGGAGGTAGCTTGGGGAACTGGGAGTACAAAAAGGTGAGGTCCAGAAAATTTGTATTCTTATATTCAGCCCTCAGAACTCAGCCCTCAGTCTCTTGAAATTCAACTTATGTGCTAAGGGGTTTTGGTCAGGGAATGGTCTACTTCCCACAAGACCAGCTTCTTAGTGCTCTAAATAGACAATAATAAGTGGGCAAAACTGAGAATGGGAAAATAAACTTACTGAGTTGAATATAATAAAAAAAAAAAAATGTGTTGCCTCTTCGGGATCAGGTTTTATAGGAAAAAACAACACAATGTGCGACAGCTGCACAAAAAATAGACGCTACTCTTTTTATGCCCCTCACCTTTAGTGAGTTAAATATTCTTATATGAAAGAAGGAATTAGAAATCCTAGAAATCCTTTTCTTTTCTCTCTTGTTTTTCAGGTATCAGTAGGATTTTAATGAATCAATTCATTGTCGTAGCAACACTGCTCAAATAAGAACTGGAAAAAGGAACAAGGGGGTGGTTTTATGACTGCACTATTGCTAGCTGTTGGGGAAATTTTTGTCCTGTATAATTTCTATAATTGTAAAGTTCCCCGTAAAGAAGAAAACACAATAGCAAAAGTATGTTTAAAATGCTAATAAAATGATATTACTTGTGTTTGTCCTTGGGTTTGTAGCCCATGAAAATCTAATAATGCAGAGCCAAGAGAAGGTCCATAATTCTTTATTTCTGTCAGGTTTTGCCAAAAGCCTGGATAGTTTTGCTTCTAGCACTTGCACAGATCCAAGGTGTTACTCAAGGGCTTAGGCGGTGGTGAAGATGGAGGTGGAGGAGCTATAGGAGTTAGTTATAAAAATTGATTATCACCCCTGGTCAGGCTAGAGGCTCCTCGAGTGCAGAAATGGCTGGCATTTTACTTTCCTAATGGAGATCCTAACAATTATGGAAAAAGCATAGTAAACCAGAAATATCTGTTCCTGAGACTGAAGGAAAAAACCAAAAGCAATGAAAGAAAAAGCACCCAAGCAAACGAAACCCACAGAACCTAAAGCGAACATAAACCCCAATAAATATATAAATATAAATATAATATTGTAGCATTTCAGTGTTTTACCCACAGCAGCCTTTGCATTCTCCATCAAATAACTGACAGCTGCAGAAACTGTGACACCAGTAAGTCATCATGGAATTTTCCCAGCTCAGCCTAGGCATAAAAGTTCTTTTCCACTTTAATAAGGGAGCCTAATTTTTCTTCCATTATCACCAGTCATGGAGCCCAAATGGCCAAATAGATCAGAGGTGCTCGTCAGGCTGAAAATTTCTCAGATTGCTCAGCGCGTGCCATGTTTAATCTGAGAGAGATGATGAGGCTTTTAGCATCCTTCATTTATTTTTACTTCTTGAAAATCTAATGAAACGACACACTGGGGATCTTCACCACCGGGTGCTGAGTGTCTCTGGAAATTCAGCTAATGTGCTAAGGTTTTTGGGAATGGTCTGCTTTTCACAAGATCAGCTTTTTAGTGCTCTAAATGGACATTAATACGTGGGCAAAACTGAGACGTCGAGGGGAGGAGGCAGCTTGGGGAATTGGTAGCAAGAAAGAAGCTGAGGTCCAGAAAATTTGTGTTGTTATTATACTGTTCTTATTGGGTTTGTTCTTTGCTGTAGCAAAGATGCAATAAGGTCAGGGCTTCACAGGAATAACCAGGCAGTGACCTTGGCTTGGAAATCTGATCATGTAAAATTAACCAGAACACAAGGAGTGACTGTAATAAAGAACACGGAAGGAGCGGGGTAAGAAAATTAAAAACGGGAGCTGAATGATCCTGCAGTGACTCCAGTGAATCACACAAACATCAAGACGGTTCAGCAGTCCTTTGAACAGCGGGGGATTTACATACGAACTGATAACAAATCACATCTTTAGGCTTCACAAGAACGAATCTCAGATGAGATGTGAGAGATGACAGGGAGGGATCAGAGCCAGAACTTCAGGGAAATGTCTACGTGAATAAACTAAGTGTTGCATGGGAGCTTGTTGGACATTTTAGTAACAAATGGGATGTCTGACAGAGCACAGCTTCGAGCTGCCTCCTGACACAAGGAAACAACAGCTGAAAAAATCCCAGCCTTGTTACGGCCACGTAGACCCAGGATAAACCAACAACGCCTCTCCCAAATCTCACACGGTGGTAAATTAGCCTTGGCAGCTCCACAGTCAAATGAAGTCCAAGGAATCTCCAAGAATCAACCAACGGACTTCATCTGGTGCTCACAAAGTAACTGGAGTCCGCTCCCAGCTTTCGTCCTTCTGGAGCATCTCCCACGTGGATGCTTTTGCCTGCATCAGTTGCCTGAGGTTATCAAAAAGCCATGTCTGGTCCTCCTCGCTCTGAATCAAGGTGCTCTGTGGCTTCAGGCTTGTCTTTGGTTATTAGCAAATCGTTTGGTCTCAGATTCTTAGTTCCAAAACGGGTCTGAAATATTAATGTATGTTTGGAGAGTTTGGAATCCCACTTGGAGAGCAATGTTGATAGACTGGGCTTTTTTCCTCAGATCAAAGATTCTGTATTGACACAAACTGGCGTAGCCAAGTTTTATTCTTTCCCAGCATTGCTTAGCTCCAAGTTGGTTTTCTATTCATATCATCCTCTCACATAAATCAAATAGAAGATACTGCTACAAATGGAAACATCAGCCTGGGAAAGTATAAAAAATAAAGTTTGTTTACTTTAGAGAGTATGGATGGCATAGCAAGGCACAATTCTAGCCTCAGGAGTATTTCTAATTTCACACACTTCCAGCGTTTTCACTGTGTGTGATTCCCGATGTCATGACGTGGTTCAAGGCCTAAGGGATGTGTGAAAAACCTCGCTGAAAGGGGCTGGAGGAATATTTCATGATCCCATGGAAAGTGCTGAGACCCTGCTTGCTTTGTGTGGGAGCTCAGGAGGTCCTCCTTTACCTGAGGAACATAGAGAATAATGAGGCATCCCTGGACAAAACTCCTGCTATTGAGTCTTTCCTGGCCTGAAAAAACCCCACGTGTATGACCCAGACAGCAGCTCACTTTTCAACTCCACACACCGTCCTTAGGTCATTAGCTGAGATTGTTAACGAGGCGGGCAGTCAGTCACGGCTGCAGTGGTGGGGTTTTTTGGCTACCAGCTCCTCGAGCCAGAGCACGTTCATCAGAGCATGGCAACAACAAATGACTGAAGTGCTGAGCTGGATTTGGAGAGGTAGCACACAGATAAAAGCCTCCAGAAGCCCTTTGCAATTCCCTTAGTCATCCATTCCCACTGAAAGCTTCTCTTTGGGACTTTCCAGGAGGCCTGGTGTGACCTTTGGTCGTCCTTTTGGTCAGAGCTCTTATCTGTGTAGTGCAGACCCGGCCTCTTTCTGCTTGCACTCCTCCAAAGCAGTTTTTACGGGATAAACAAGCCGTATTTGCTGATGCACGTTTCCTTATCAGCTGGACCGCACGCTTCTCGTGCATGTTGGGTCACACTCGCTGCTGGGCCAGCTCCAAGAATTCCAGGGTGGCTGCATCACGGCTCGTTTGGCGCTTGCTCACAGACATGGACTGCAAAAAATCACAGCCACGTTGTGATGGAGCCTTAGCTTAGAGCCCACCAAGAGTTTCCCGGCGTTGCAAAGCATCTTTAGGTTGATGATTGCAGGTCTTGGGTCTTTTTAATGAGATAGCAACATGATAAGTACCAGTTCGGGGAGCTGTCACCATGCCAGACTGAAGACTATGTGCCTTATTGAAGGAGAATTTCACTTTTATTGTGGTTGTTTCTTTAAAACACGACTAAATAAATAAAGCCTTTCTGTATCTCAAAACCAGCTCACAGCTGTTACATTGGTGAAGTTGCCTGAGACAAGATGCAAGACACACCTGATGAGAGGAGAAAACCAAAACCCTATGACTTTTTACCAACCAACCCAAGAAGTTGCAGCCCCAAAGAGGAAACATCTCAGGAATCACATGAAGTGTAGCTGGTACAGAGCCACTGGACTACAGAAGGAGTTATTTCTCTTGGGTCATGGCTTTCAAAAGTTATTTCTCTCTCAACACCACCAAGCAACAGCTTTCCATCACCCTAGTTGCTCCTGTTGCAACATTCCTTGTTGTCTCTCCTCCAGTTCCAGCACCTCCACAGGAATCAACCTTCTTGCAGTCCATTCCCCCTTGGTCACAGGCTTTGCTGCCTTATGCCAAGCTGTAAATGTAACCAGAATATGCCAGATACAGAGCAGAGGTGATCACGGAGCACTTAGCGAAAGGTGCACTCAATTTTTCATTAAAAAAAGAAAAATCTCTTCCCTGAAAATCTTTAAAAAATCAAAATTTGTCATGTGTGTCTTGCTATGGGGCAGGGCTTGTGGCTTAAAATCGAAGTGAGAAATACAATAACACATTAATTAATGCTTGCAAGGCACTTGAAAATGGCACATGGTGTATGCTCCTGCAAACCACGTTGATTAATTACCATCAGAGATCTGCTGGTGTGTTAGGAACCTTTCCGAGACGTGCCTTCTCATTAGCCTGGTACAAAGCAACCCTCAGCGGGAGGGAACAAGCTGCTTCAAACACAGTTCAACTTTCTGCCAGTTTAATCTTCATCTCACTGACAGGCTTCTGAATCTTAATTTAATTATAGTGCCTTAAATGCTTTGTGATAGCGTATCTCAATCTCTCTGTTCTGTGTCTTTTTATGTTTTTTTTAGTTGTTGTGGGACAGAGGAATAGATAATTTTTTCCAGTGTCCATTAAAATTCCCTTTGCCTGCAGTGCAGTATGTGCTCCATAAAAGAGATGAACCTGCTGCAAGTGAAATAAGCTGATGCTGCACTGTCTTTTTAGAGCAACAAAAATCTTTATAGATTATTTTCCCAAGTGCCATGAATCTCCTTCAAAGCCTTAAGTCACTGATACCAATTAATAAACTTAATAGTCTCATTTTCAATTCACATTCAGGCCGTACAGAGCGTGTGCTCTGGCAGATGCTTGAAAGCTTTGCCTTTCAGAGATAAAATGTTACCTTGTGTGTGATGGGGGTGCCAAAGGGGGGGTGATTCAGGAGCAGAAAGACCTGTTAAAGTGCAGCACCTGAGGCCTCCTTGTTTTCTGAATTTACAGTCTCAGGCTGGCAGTCGTATAAATGAGTGATGCTCTCTGATGTTCTCTTCCAAGCAGGCAACGAAATTGGCAGGGAGTCTTGGGTTTTGTGCTGATGTGTCCAGAATTCAAATAATTTCATTCTCGGCTATAATGACAATTGGAGGCAGAGTATTACCTTGAGAAAAGAGAAGGGGGAGACGGCTTCTGGATCCTGTATTGAATTAACAACCGATTCCCATTTACTCTCTCCACTGAAAACTCTATTATGCAGGGCTCTTATTGCTCTTATTCAAGGGCAGGGAATTAAAAAAGTGATATCGATGGTAATGCTCTCATCTTCCTGCCATGACACTGAATAATGGGGACAAAGAAGGGGAATCTTGACGGATGATACGCCTTTTAAAATACTGCTGATAGTGAAGACACGGAAAGGACAATGCATTTGAGCATCAGTGACGAAGTCGTATTCAGGTTTTTGTGCTTTTTGCTTAGGACTTTAAATCAGCTTTACTTTCATTTTTGCAGCTGTTTTTGGAACACTGTATTTTCTCGTTGCTCCAGGAGAGAGTCCTTACTGTGAGGAACATAATTGAGATGAGGTAAAGTGTTGCTTACACTAATTCCAAGAGAAGTCTGCTCTCTCTCCTCGTGGACTTGGAGAGCAAGCGTTGGGAATCTGTCAGGGAAAAGTCCAGCAACAGACTGGTATGATTATTTGGGTAGAGCAATACTGCTGCTCAAGTGGAGGCTCTTCTGGCACTTTCCAGTTCAGCTTAAGCTCTTCCTGAAGTTACACAGACTGAATAAAACTGGTGGTCTTATAAAAAAATGATCCCCACTGTGGACCCTTCTTTTACAAGTAGGTCTAAAAATACATTTCCCTGTGTAAACTAGACCTCACGGAAAATAATGAGTGCGTTTGCATTAGGAAGTTTTATGGAATAAGTGAGAACGTCTCCATTCTACAGGTGGGTAAATGAAAAGCAAAATATTGAACTACCTTGCCAAAAGTCACTTTCTGAGGTGAGAACAAAACACAAGTCTTGGTCTACTTAGTGCAAAACTACAAGGTCTCCCTGAGCTATTGACACTCTTCCCTGATCTCAGCCCAGATGTAAATGATGCCCCTTGCATTAAATTTTAAGTCAAAGTTTTCTGTGAGGTGGAGGCATGAAAATCAGCCCTGTCACTGCTCACACTGTGTGTACGTGTGACACAACCTGAAGGACCACTGTGCACCTCCACCCTAGCTCAGCATCCTGGGTACACCCACCAAGCTGTGTAAACGAACTCATTTGTTAGTTTAGGCTTTGGTTCTAGCTGGACCGAATATTTGCAAGGAGCCACTGGGAATGAAGAGAGCTGATAGCTGTATTTTCCTTGCCTATGTATCTTCCTTGCCTCTTCTGGCAGGAATTTTGGCTAATAATTGTAATTATAACCAGCTGCCTGTGGCCTCCAGAGGTCAGCATATCACTGGAAAAGAGCTAAGTATCATCACCCTCAAACTATACTTTCCAAGCATGATCTCGCTAGGTGTAGTTTCCAGTTTCACCGATAACAAGATTTAAAGGCTTTGTCCCCAACTCTACTTGTGACAACAAAAGCAAGAAAAGAGCTCTCAGAATATCCACTGTAAAATGCAGGACGTTGTCACTGATCAGTGGATGGGACATCCCCTGGGTGACAAGTTTATTGAGAATAGTCAGGTAGGACATCCACAGGTTTTGGTGCTATTCCTGGTGTGTCGGGAGCGATGGAGTGAATGGACCTGCCAAGCACCTTCTGCGTGGGTGCCAGACTTGCTCAGTTGTGGGAAAAGCTTTAATTTTTAGTGCCTTTCAACGCAACTTGCAGTTCTAGTCCCACTCTCAGAAAGAATAATGTAGAACCAGAGATGAGAAATAAGAGTTTATCAGAGGCATGAAACAGCTTTCAGGAAAGAAGAAACTTAGACTATTCACCTCAGGAAAAATAAGTTGGAGAGAATATGATATCATAGAATGGTTGGGGTTGGAAGGGACCTTAAAGATGACTGAAACGAATTCTTTCTAAACACGTTTATTGGCTCTTATGATATTATCCTGGATTCCATAATCCAGAGCAAAATCAGGATGAGCTACCTTTCTAAAAGACCTGAGTCTTACACAGTTTCAAAGATCAGACAGACTCCATATGTTGCAAAACACCCTCAGAAGCAGCCTCAAAACGTTCTTATAAACACCAAAGAGCCTTGGTGTCACACAACACTAATTTCTCCTACAGCACAATCTAATTTCTTAGCATGAAGAGCACAGGATTTACTGAGCCCTCAATGTTCTCGCATTTGTGCTTTGAAATGCAACCTGAAGTGGATCCAGCTGTAGACAAAGAGTAGGAACCCTGCTACAAAAAAAAAAAAAAATTGATAACACAAAAGACCCCCAGCACAACTCAAAAAAAAAAGAGAAAGAACAACACTCGAATCTTTCATTATTTTTATTAAAGCTGCAGAGTCTTACTACACACAACAAATATTTTATTGATATAATCTAAGTTAATAAAATAGTTGAACAACTCTTTAGATTTATATTTGTATAGAAATGATCTGAGGAACATCTCATCTTGAGACAGCAGTGCCCGAAAACAACTATTCAGCAGGGTTTTTTAAAAGAAGAGTTTGGGACTAGAGGATGCACTGTTCATTCTCGAAGGAAAAAGAAAAAATCCATGCAAAAATAACCCCCACCCTCCTGCTGCTTCCTCTCCCACCCAAAGTGTGAGGCCATATGGAATGACCACGTGAGGGATGGCTCTTCCCTTCCAGCGTTCCTCGTCACGCCTACTGTGGGAGCTTGTCATCTAAGCTCAGTAATTAAAACAAGACAGAAAGAAAACCGAATTGCACAATCCTAGTCTGCAGGTGACAACGTCATAACATCTCTTTACAGAAGTCCCTACTCTGTTCCAGTTGGGAGGATGGGTTATGGTGCTGTGTCTGTCCCCGACTGCCAGCTGATGTCAGTTACTGTCCATACTGTGAACACAAGTCAGTCTAGCTACTATTGCTTTGCTCTCCCTCCTTCACCTGGGTGTCATTTACATTCTACGGAGCACTGCCTGCCAAGGGCCGACTGCGTGGTGTTTCCCCCCCGTTTCAAAGGCCACAGCTCAAGGGATGATGTCCTCGGTGCAGCTGGGCCCGGGAGGTGTCTGTCACAGAGCGCCAGGCACGTCCGTGCTAGATCATGCCGTTGATCTTAGTCCACTCGTAGATGTCCTGCTCGCACACTATGTCCGAGTTGATGAGGAGGTACCTGTCCCCCACACAGAAATGCTTCTGGCAGGCGGCGCACTTGAAGCACTCAAGGTGATACACCTTGTCCTTCACCCGCATGGTCATCTCGTAGGCCCGGATCCGCTTCTCGCAGGAGGCGCACAGCCCGTCCTGGCCAAAGAGCCTGCAACGACACGGCAGAGATGTGAGCACGGCTCCTTGGCTGGCCAGCTGGGGAAAACCCAATCAAAACGAGAGCACAACATCCCTGATCTGTTAGGACCAGTGCTGAATTAGAGGCAGGTCACATGGAAGGCTGCTGAGCAGAACTGGAAACTTTGCAACACCCAAAATTGAAACAGAAAACCCAAGGTTCTCGCCTTGGATAAAGTCACAGAATGGGTTGGGTTGGAAGGAAATTTAGAGTCCATCCAGTTCCACCCCCTGCCATGGGCAAGGACACCTTTCCACTATCCCAGGTTCAACCTGGCCTTGAACATTTCCAGGGATGGGGCAGCCACAGCTTCTCTGGGCAACCTTTGCCAGGGCCTCACCATCCTCACAGGGAAAGATTTCTTCCTTAATATCCAATCTAAATCGACTCAAATCTATCAATATAGTTGACTTCTCTGATCAATGACCTTATCCTGAATTGGAGGAGCAAAGGTTCCCCAGAGCACTGCATGAAGTTGTGCCATGCTAAAACTTCCACTTCTGTGATTGACAGAAATTACCTTTTGATTGACAGAAATTTTGTTGATAATTTTTGCCTTTCTTAAGCTGTTGCTCTGTAGTTTACAGAAAGGAGTTGAGACCAGTCATGGTCTAAGGCTTTCCTGCCTTTTGTCTGTGCCTCCCCATTGGAAATGCTTTCAATCATTTCTATATCCATGAAGGCACTCCTGATCCATGAAGTCACTCCTGAGGGGTTTCAGAAGAACGCATTCTAAGACCTCCTAGATACCTATGCTAGCCCAAACAGTTTTATGATGTGGACTGCACTTTAATCCACATGGAGAGACCCTGCTGAGGTCCTCATGTCATTGTCCATGAAAAGGAGCCTCTAATGAATGCCTTGCAGAGTTTATTAAGTCAAATCAGTAATAAAGAAGCATGAATATATTGATATTTTTTTCTTAAAAGGGAGGAATGCTACAGGTGATGTGTTCAGTGTATACGCACATTGAGTTTGACTTCTAAACTTCCATACTAATTCTGGAAAGAGTTTTTCCACCTCCTACACGTCTCCTGCATGTGCTGTGCCTGATTTATATCATCTTCTGAACTGGAAAAAGGATGTCTGGTAAATGAAAAGAGACCTTCAAGGAGAAAGAACATAATTCCTTTTGTCTACCAGGAGATGTCAGTGTTTACTTCCGCCCAGTGAAAGTAATGCTAAGGTTACACAAAAGTTGCCAAATTTTTCATTAATGAGGGAAGATATTATCTGTTGCATTATTAAATAAATAAAAACGTTGGATTTCACTGCAAGAAAATGCATTAACTGTATTGCCATACTTCCTGTTGCTTCCATTTTAAGATGAAAAGTATCTGGGAAGTGTAATTAACACTGGATCACTGCTGGATTTACAAGTGGTCCCATTAGCAGAACTTGGTCCTTAATTTCTGCTCAGCAAAATTCCCATCAGCAAAGCTCAGGGACAGCATAATTAGGAAGTCCACTGAGATTTTGGTTTAGTTTTTATTGGCAGGTAAATTAGCCTTCAGTAAAAAGGCTGGAAAAATACCAAATATCATTATTCTGTTCCACAAACCTCCTGACACGTTAGGGATCTGTGAGAAGAAATGGAACACAACCAGCACAGCAAAGATCAATAAATTCCAATCAAGAATGTAAAAATCCTTTGTTATCAATTTTTGTGAAATATCTTAGTCTCCAATTAATCCTTTACTTACAAATTTTGGCAAAACAGGCAGGCAGACAGTTATTGATGAAAACACCCATAACAAGTGTATTTGTAGGATCTGGTTCTGCAAAATGGGCAAGTTCTTGCTTATTCAGCACCAGGCTAAAGAATGCTAAAAACCCAAATGATCTTTCACCTCTTACCTAGGTTTAAACACCTTTCAGCTCCAAGGCAATGCTGGGAGAAGCACAGAACTCCTTAAAACCATTCAGGGGAACCAGTTCATTGCCAGCTCAGTGGGAGATTGCTGGAATTCAGCCCCTTCTCCCAGTTTCTGCTTGCCAAAATGCCACACTGACCCTGCATGGTTCACCTGGAACTATGGGATTAGGTCTGTGCAGAATGACAGATGCCAACAACTCTGAGTTCTCGGACCTCTTTCTACATTCTTCACATTATCAAATAATTCTGCTTTGTCCACAACATGTAGCACTGCTTTCATTGGCATTAAAAATGCTTTTTTCCCCCCAATTTTTTAAAGATTTAGCTATAAACAACTCTTAAGTTGTTTATCTAACCAGCACAGATAATCTCCAGTTTTATCCATAACTTACTGAAGAATCCCAGCAATACTATAAAGCATCTGCGTACGGATCCCAAAAATTTGAGACGGGCTGAGGGAGTTGGGGCTGTGCACCCTGGAGAAGGCTCTAGGGAGACCTTAGAGCCCCTTCCAGTGCCTGAAGGGGTTCCAGGAGAGCTGGAGGAGGACTTTGGACAAGGGATGGAGGGATGGGACAAGGGGGAATGGCTTCAAAGTGACAGAGGGTGTGTTTAGTTGGGATATTGGGAAGGAATTCTTCCCTGAGGTGAGGCCCTGGCACAGGTTGCCCAGAGAAGCTGCAGATGCCCCATCCCTGGAAGGCCAGGCTGGAGGGGAATTGGAGCAGCCTGTCCTAGTGGAAGGTGTCCCTGCCTGTGGCAGGGGGGCTGAAACGAGAGGAGCTGTAAGGTCCCTTGCCAACCCCGATCCAGGGATTCCACAACAGCAGCCCATAGTGCAAACCTGAGCTTGCAGACGCTGTTACACCCGCGACTGCTGCCAGGCTTTGAGAGCCATTCCAAATGAATTCCTTATTCCTAGCTGGACTCAGTAAACCATGGGAAGGAGGGGGGCAGGGGTGTGAGGAGTGGGATGCGTACCTGAGATAGTCCCTCCTGCAGAGCTTCCTGCCCAGTTTGTAGTAGAGGCGCCTGCCCACCTCGCCGAGCCGGCAGCCGCACAGGTCGCAGCTGAGGCAGTCCTCGTGCCAGTACTGGTCGATGGCCTTCAGGAAGTAGCGGTCCCCGATGTTCTGCTGGCACCCCCCGCATGTCAGCAGCGACGGGGGGATCTGCAGCACCTCATCCACCGGCTCCCTGCGGGAATGAGACAACCGTTGGACGAGGGAAACCCACTCCGAGAGCATCCGCGCGGGAAGGAGAAGGAAAAGCAAAACTAATCACAAGGTCGGACAGGTTAGGACAGGGATTGTGTCCTTGTTTCTGCTCATTTGCACCAGGACTAAGAAAGGCACCCAAGAGATTTCACACTTTCCGTTGGGAAATGGAAATTTGGAGACTAAGTATGAGGGTATCACTTCTCAGAACAGCACGAAATGAACAAATAAAGCAGTTGATTCTGTTGCCTGACTGGTTTAAGTTTCGCTGCTGGTTTTAATAAAGCCAGAATTCTACCTCATGTTGCTGCAGGACTTCTTTTTTCCCTTAGCCAAGGACATGAATCCCCTGGGATGGGTCTATGCCAACATCCCTCAATTATCTGGGATTTACACATCCATGAGTGAAAGGAGGCACAAATCTTTATTGTGATATTAGCACTGACTCTTTGTGCACCTTATGTTGTTCCTTTTTCTAAAAAAGCTTGGAGATCTAGGATAATTCTGGTAAAAGAAGTGAGAACTTTCTTCAAAGCTGTGCTCTTAAGGACTTCTGTGTCTTTTGGGGTAATGTGTCTTTTTTTACAACTTTTTTTAAAAAAAAACCAAAAAAACAAAACCAGCAAACAATTAAAAGAATGGTGCCTGAGCCCAGTTTTGTAATGTTTTGGGCTTCACCCAAGCCCCAGAGAAGTCAATCAAAAAATCTACTGGATCCATCCCTTAAGCACTTGCTTCATTTTAAACCTGTGGCTAGTAGAGTGGACCCCAAATCTTTTCATATTATTGTATCAGTGCTCCAGCACAGAGTCCCTGAGCAATTTGCTTCTGTCATTGGTCTGTCCTCCCCTGGGCTGGTGGGGGCAGAGGAGACCTACACTGATGAAGAAGCTCTGCTCCCAGTTTCCAGCAGGCAACAGGAAAAAAATTGTATTACTCCTGCTTATTTACTGGATCAGCAGTTTTCTGGGCAAAAATGACTTTCTTCAGCAGGGAGGAACGACCTCTGGTCAAGAACTTCTGGGCTGAGAAAGTGATCCTGCAGTTTTTATTTAGGCAAGCTGAGCCCTGAGATATTATCTGGTTATATTCTGCTCTGGTTTCTCCCTTCTAAGTTAAAACTGCTATGCCCTGCAAGGTATGTCATAACACCCCTGTCCTGCCAGCTCTCCATCCTGTGAGTTTTCATTAAAATCACGGGGAACTCATGATTAGGCCCTACTTTTTCTAAATTTATCCTTTTGGGCCGCATACTCCCTTTCCTAACACGTGGGCTCCACTCTGACAACTTCTGAGAGCTTTCCAATAGAAGGAAGCACACATCATCACCATCCTTTATTATCCATTAATTGAAACTCTGAAGCACACCCCAAAATCTTTCACCTGAGGGGTGTTTGGGAATCCCAAGCCAGGTTTCTCTGAGAGCCCTAAGCTCCGGAAGAGCCTGACGGATGTTTACGCAGAACAGCATTCCTGGTTTATGCATTAGGCTTTTGATGTCCGTGGATTTCTAAGCCAGCACTTAAGCCACCAGAACACACGGCAGGTAAATAAATAAAGATTAAAAAAAACTTTGTAGTTGAAAGCTGGACATCATTAGGAGCTGGGATTAGCGTTTCTTAAATAACAGCATAAAAGAAAATGTACCATGTAAAACATCATGGAATGAAGTGATTTAATGCCCAAAAGCAGCAGTTCCCATGTGCTCGCTCCGGGCTCCAAGCGATGGCATTTTTAGTATCTCACAGGAAACAAACCACGAATGACTCAATCTACTGAGAGCGATGTTTTAAGCGTTATCTGGGAACGGAGATTTTATAATTTATTTCTTTTTTCTTCTCTCTTATCGCGATCCCAGACAAGCCTAAGTGCAGTTAAGTAGCACTTACAGGGCTGAAGTGACCCCGGGTCTGTGCTGAGCTACCATCCCTGGGTGTGCAGCAGGGACGGGACGGCGGGAGCACAGCCCGGGGGAGAGCCTGGATCCGGACACGGGAACCGGTCCGTTCCCTGAGTGGGAAACCCAGGGAGGGAAATTCTCATCTTCTACACCCCGTCCATCAAGTCGGTCTACATGCCCTTAGCAGAACACCCAGCCCCCACCAAAGCTTTCTACGAGCTCTTGGAAGTTGCATTATGAAAACGTGGAAGTTGAGCACCCGCAGATTACAGCCCTGACCTTTCACTGATCGGCTGCAGCGAGTTAGGCAGATCGGGGATGGGGCAGAGAGGGTCCCTCGGGATGGAAAACCTTCAAGCTTGGGAAGCGGGATGCTCTCTCTCTCGCCGAGCATCCCCACCACCCCGCGGTGGGATGAGCGAGTGGGAGATGCCGTGCCCGGGGGGAATTGCGACTCTCTGCTCCCGGCTGCTCCTTCCCACAACTTGGGGGGCTCTCCCCGAGCTCCCCCACACCGTCAGTCCCGCGGGGCCGGGGCAGCCGGGTGTCCCCGGTGCGGGGGAAGGGGGGTCGGAGCGGCGGGGGCTGCCGCCGAAGCCCTCCGGGGCTGCCAGGCACACAATGCCGGCGGCGGCTCCGTCGGGGAGCACGGGTGGCACCGGGAGGCGAGCGGGGACGATGGCGAGCGAGGACACCGGGGAGAAAAAGCGCGCACTTACTCGGAAGGATCGAGGCTTTTCCTCTCGATGGCCGATGACATTGGCAGGGCCGGTTCCTTTGTGGCGTGCCGGTGGTGGGCTCTGCCCCCGCCGCCCCCGCAGAGGCTGTCTGCTCGCGGAGCCTTGTCGCCAGCCGCGCTGCCCCGCCGCCCCGCGATGACATTCACAGGATTTCCTCCTGNCGGCGGCGGCCGCATCCCCGGGATTATTATTACTCCGTGGCTCAGCCCCGGCTCTCTGGTTTCATTTCCTTTTTCCTGATCACGATTCAAATACAATAGAAGGAAATCACACTTAAAGAGACAGCTGCCCGTTTCTTAACTGCACTCCTGGGGATTCGGCAATACAAACAGCAGCATCACGACTCGCTGGGTTCCTTAAAGAGACAGAGCGGGGCTCCCCAGAGCCGGGGCTGGGGGCTGCCGAGGCGTTCTCACGTTATTAATTCCTTACTAACGCTGTCTCTGTGGGCAGGCAGGTGGGCGACCTGACAATGATCCCAAGGGCTGGAAAAAAAATAAGCGCCTGGTTCCGGATTGTGCCGCCTTCTCAGCTGCACACAGGAGCGGCACTCACCATCCTTCTCCTCGCCCTCTCCCTCTCTGACATGAACACGCACATGCCCACACGCACACATGGGTTTGCACGGCACTTGGAGAGCCACAGGTAAAGATCCCAAGCATTATTTGTCGACTCAGAGTTCAAACTGGTCAGCTCAGTTGTGTCTCATTTATAACCCCGAGCGAATATTTGCTTCCAGACACCCCCCGGTCCTTGGCAAGCTGTGTAACAAATTTACACCCTGACACCGTGTGATGTTAATGAGCTATAAAAGCCGGCGAGTACCAAGTATCGATCTGTAATTAATCCAAGAGAGGCTAAAGATGGGGAAAGTCTTGCCTGAGTGTGTCTGTTTTCCCTCCCACCCTTTCTCCTCTCCATCAGCACAGCGCATCCCGGAAAGGACTGATTTACAGCGCCGGAGTGAAAACTATTGCAGCACCCCGAGCCTTTGCCAGTCTCTGTGGCATTAGACACTGGCCCTTGCTGGAGGCAGAGTTCTGGACGAGATGAACTGCTTGCCCTGTTAATTCCTTTAAAAACAGTAAAGAAATATCTGTAATAAAGCCCCGGAGAGCAGCAGTAGCAATATTTCGCTTCTATATTAATTCCTAGAAGAGAAATGTATTTGATGTCTATTTTTATGACTACATTCTCCTTTTTTTCCAGCTTTTTGGCAGCTGGGGATATAATATCTGCAATACATTAATGAGCCCGATCCAAAGATGAGTAATGTCAGCAGAAAGACTGTTATTCCTTTCAAGGGGTTTTGAACCAAGCTCTTGAAATACTTTAGAGCTATCACTGGTCATTAGAACACATCTTTCTTATTCTTTAAGCACATTATCTCCGATGTATTTTAAGCTATTACAGCAGGACAGTCACTCTCATTTCTGTTGAAGGAAAAGGCTCTTTTGTTAGGATTTCACAGACAGGACTGAATTATATGATGACCATTTAATTTCTGGTGTGTTTACCCTGTGATCAGCAAAGTAAAATAAATGTAAATCTTGCCAGAAGACTGAATAACTAAACTATTGCAAGACTCCACAAAAAAAAAACCTGCCAGGAACTTCGCTTGGTTAAAAAAAGAATCAGAAATTGAATTAAAGGTGGCTCAAAAACATGCAGAAGGACATCAAACATGTTTTTTAAAAACCCAAGGCATTTCTATGAGCTTGATTTCTCCCATGTCTCGAGGTTTAATAAAATACAAACTCTTAAAATATAAAAGGCAAAAATTTCCCTGATGGTTGGGGTACTCATATTCTGATAAACTCCTGATGGAATAATGTGAGCAATTCCATAATGCCAGTAAATGTTCTGGTCTCAGAAGTTGTGCATACACTGCAGATGCACTGGCCTGCTGCCCCGCTTCTATTTATTTTCCCAAAATTCACAGGAAATTAATATATTTAAGACCTCTGTCCCTTTGTGTATCTAAAAAAGTTCAAAAGTTTTGGTGAGGGACAAAAGCATCAACATTGGCACATAAGGAATTACTTAATTCCTTAGAAAAACAACATCAAAATGAGGACTTACAATACACAGCGGTCAGAGATGGTTGGGAAAAACCATTTTTAAGGTTTTGCAATTCCTTGCTTTGCTCAGACCACCTCAGGTCTGGCAGATAATGAGATATTTCTCATATTCATAGTTGAACTCGTGCACTGATGGACAGACCAGGAGCATTCTCTGCTTTGCCAGATCAATCCCTTCACCTGCAGAAAGCTTTTCTGCATAAAATCAGTGGAGCAATGTGCAGTGTAGAAGCTGAAGAGGACAATTTGTATGTGCTTCATTTTTTCAGTCAGATCCAGAACAAACTTTCCTCGCTGAAGTCAGATCTTTAAGCACAGAACTCGTGATAGTGCTGGGATCACTCCATGGGCCTGCAAGCACCATCTGTCTCCTCATCTAAAGTAATGGTAATTAAAACTGTGAGATTATTTCTTGTTTTCTCTCGGTCCTGTGAAGGAGAGATTCCAGACAAAGTCGTGAGCAAAGAAAAGGGGGAAAAAAGCTGGATTTGCAGCCAAAAGCTCAGCAAGAAGGTCCTCAGAATGCTGACCAAGAGCTGCATCTTCAAATACCTCTGAAGAACAAAGCCATACACCTTCTTGGGACAATTCCATTTTCACTTATTGGGTTTACATATAATAAACTCTTGCTCTGGACTGTGAAATTTGGCCTTTCCAGCTGAGGACTTTCTGCCCCACCAGAACAGATGACCAGTAATCAAGGAGGACTTCTTTTTCTTCACCTTGAGCAAGTCCCTTAATACCTCTTTGCCTCAATTTTCCCATCTGCAAATGTTTACTTTCCTCAGCAGAATTGGCTGTTGATTTACTTTTGCCTCCCGCTGAATAACGTTCCCAGAGACAAAGCGTTATTCAGCGCTGGAATTGGTGGTGCCGACATTTCCTGCCCAGGCACAAAAAGACCAGCACTATTTTTAGTGAGGGCTTTTCTTTCCATTGTTTCTTTCTCTGTGAAGCTGGATTTTCCAGTGCTCTTTAGTGTGGCTTTTTGTGTGTGTGTGTGTGTTCATTGATTGAAAATCCTGAGGGATGAGTTTTGGTTTCAATTAACTTTTATTAATAAACATCACGCTATAGACTGATTATTGGAGCACGGCTGAGGTCAAATCTGCTGTTAGGGACTACATTTAGCATTCAGGGCTTGGAATAATGTGCCACGAATAAGTCAGCTGGACTTTTCTAGATGTTTCTCAACAGGAATTTAATGTAAAACCACATCATTTCTATGAGTGGTGTCATCTAAACAAACAGCTCAATGTGCCTGTTTCCAAAGAAACATCCTCTCTTAGACTCAGGGAGTATCTTCAGCTTGGTTTTGGAAGGCCACAGTGTCGTCATCACCACTCAGCCTCAGGTTGTTCCTACCTTTATTCCTTTGGTATGTCCCAGCTTTATCCCCCCTATAGCTTATGGATACTATTGAGCTATTTCAGGTCACCCTCATTTAGAGGAGTCTGTGTTCAGTAAGATTAACTTTGCTGCCCTCAATAGCCAGTAATGCTGGTTGCCTAAAAATGCAGTTTATGAAGATTGAAGTCTCTGCATAGACGGAAGAATTAAATCTCGGCGACGGTGGCCTAGATTTTCTGTTAATGCTTTCTGTGGGAGAGAAAAGGCGGGACCGTGACTAAAGGTGAACAATTACCAGGAAAGGTGGCATAAAGGAATCGGGATTTCTGTAATTTGGGCTGTCTTCTGCTGCTGAGCCACCATTTGGTGATAGAAGCACTGCTCCACTCCACTCCACCTATTTGCCAGAACCCTCCTCTTTCCCACCTCACACTGGACTGAAGCGTTGACCTGCCAGCCTTTGGGATGAGGCTCTGAAGAAATGGAAATTTTGGGTTGATTTGGGTTTTTTGAACACAAATTTGTACCCCACAGAACAAGAGCCTTGGTCTCTCTTAGAGAACACGGAATATTTGAGGAGGAATTTGGAGGTTGGAACTGAAGGATCTCTAAGGTCCCTTCCAAGCCAAACCATGCTGTGATTCCATGATTCTGTAGAAACCAGATGCTACTGAGGAGATGGGACTGTGCCACTGGAAAATCAACGCTGTATCAATAGTTACTCATATCACCACAGTGCCATATTAATGGCACAAAGGGCACCACATAATTCAAAGACAAAAAAAAAAATTGTGTTTCTTCCCTTTTCATGAATCTGGAAATTTTGTTTCAGCCAGTAAGTTCTGTTCTGGTCTGTGTGCTCTCCACAAGAGCTGTTTTGATTTTGTTGGGCTTTTTTTTTCATATCAAACCCTCATCATTCTCTTAATTAGCAGATTTTCTAACCTCCCTGGGGACAAAGGTGGATAGAGAGGATAAGGAGTTGTCACTGAATGATGACCACATGCACTGACCCGAACACACTTTGGAGGCTTTTGGTGAAGTGTGACTCAGAGAACTTACAGACTCCTGACCAAGGACTCACTTCTCTTTTTGGGGCTTAACCCTTCCTTTGAACTGGAAGAAAACAAACCAGAACAATAAAAACCACACTCAGGGTGAGGTTTGCCCTGGGACTGTGAGGTCCAGACGTTAGATAAGGATCCTGGTGCATAAAGAGGTCTGAGCAGTTACAAAGTTTTGCGTTGTTTTGCCTTATTTTCTCCCACAAGCAATAAAGATGAGGAAAAAAACCCCACCCAGCCCAGCAACTGTGGTTATAGCCCAGAGAAATCGTCAACTGCAGATCACATCAGGGATGATGAAAAGTAAGTTACAGGCAGTCTGATGAAGGGATATTTCACTGCAAAAACGTGAAAGGTTCCCCCTCCCCATTTCCTCCCTCTTCTTTTATTGATTTCTCTTGCTGCCTGGCACGCAAGCCAGATCCAATTACTCTGTCATGGTTTTCATAAGGCTACTGCTCTACAGTACAGTCCTTTCAAGTAATTCCTCCTTTTCCCATGGTAAATACTCTTGCCTATGCTGATGCATGGGAATCACCCCAGTAGGGCTCTGGGGAAGAGTTTTGACTTTGGCATTCAACATCTCCTCCCAACCCATTCATGTCAAGGGAGAGACACATCTGAACCAAAATGGGCTTTGAGCTGCACCCACAAATACTCACAGTTTAGAAAATAAATGGTGACTTGGGAAAGCAATTCCCTCAGGGAAAGTTTCAGAGGGAGTCATAGACAACCAGAGACTGTAACTCAGGCTCTCCCGTGAATATACACAGACCCAGATATGTCTATATATTTATATATTTATGTATTTATATATTTTTTTTACACATTTCTATGTAGTATGTATATAATTATGCATTTGTGAACACAGAGACCCTTGCAGACTTGCAGGTCTCCAATTTTCGCTCCTTTCCAAGCTGTTTCCCAACAAAAGCAGCTTTTCCAGATTACAGGCTCTAGTCAACACACTCCTTCACGTTATCAGCTGGGAGAGTCACCAGGTAGATTCAACAACCTTGGCACTAACCAGCAAAATTCCCGGGAAATCTGACATCATTCCAGGAACCCATGAGTCCTCTCGTTCCCCCATGGAACGTTGTTATTTCTGCTGTTAATTCCTTCTAGGGTTCAACATGCAATGAAGCAATATCCCCTAATTAAGTGTATTAGGAGGTGGATCTAACGAGGAAGTCTGGTGTCACCTACTTCACATGGACCAGGGAAACAGCAAGAACTCCTGCTGAGTGGCTGCCCCAGCCCATTGCACAGGCAAATCACCAGGAATACACGGCCTGGGGGCTGTGTAATCATAGAATCATGGAGCGGTTTGGCTTGGAAGGGACCTTGAAGGACCATCTCGTTGCAGCCCCCCTGCCGTGCACAATAAGGTGCTGACACTTCATGTGCAAGCCCTGTGGACCTTTGGAGAAAAACCAGCCAGAAGCAAAACAAACAGCTCGATTCACTATTGTTCCACCAGCTCCAATTAAAGCTGCAGCGCAGAGGAGCCACGTTCACCTCTGCGCTCCAGAAGCTCGAGCTCCGCTTGCAACATCAGCGCTTGCTTTCCCACACTCCCTGTGGAAATTCGTCCGACGCCTTTCACGCCGTGAGTCTGCCCAAGTTTCATCCACAGACCTGTGTGCTGGACCACTTCACATCCCCTAATTCACCCTCCTTCACTGGCCGACCTTCTGCTGACGAAATTTCATCACTTGGGAATGCCTGATGCATCCTTTAAATTCCTTCTAATTTTTTTCCTACCTAACAAGGCTCTGTCCCAAGCATACCAGCCACCTAATTACTAACCTTGACCTTGGGAAAAAAAAAAAAAAAAAGCAGCAGTGTGCATTTAATAACAACCCCAGTGAGCTGAGGCAGCTTTACAATTATGTTGCATAATGTAGTCATGAGGAGAGGGTTACCAGGGAGATAATGGTAAACATCAGCCTTAATTCTGTCTGAAAAATAATTGGAGTGGTCTCCCTTTGTGGCTGGGGGAGAGGAGAAAATTGGATGGGTAAATTTCCAGTTGCTGCAGATGTTAGCGGAACAAGCTGCACTCCACCACTGAGGGAATTATTAGCTGCCTCTGGATGCCATGGGTATGAGCTGTCTGGCTCCCTCCCCACACACGGAAGTCTGTGGAGAAGTGTCATTTCAGGGAGAAAAGAGCATTGGTTCCAGCACAACTGGGGTCTCTCCATGCTGTTACTACATCTCTTCACAGTGACCCTACCAAAACCCTGTTTGATGGAGTATTCATCAATCCCACATTTTTAAAAGAAGACAGTCTAGTCTCTGTGAAGTCCTCCTGCTGCAATCTTTACGTCTTTTCTCTCTGCACCAGCCACCCCTGGAGCCCCTGGCTTGCCTCTGGAGCAGCCCCACAGCTGCCAGCAGTGCCATGTCCCCGCTCTGGCAGGACGTGTGCCAGAGGAGGAGAGCTGGGATGCTGAGCAGTTTGCTGGCAGAGCATCCTGTCCTGTCCCACCCCACCTGCTCACCACCATCCACCAACTGCTGAGTTGTCTTCTCTCGTGTATGGACCTGGTGCCACTGGGCCACTCTGAGGTGGAAATAAGCCCAGAAGAAGAAAAAGATCCACTTTGGAGTGCACCCTTCCCTGGAGCTCTCCTTTCTAGTTTCTTAGCCCCTTTGGGGACCTTTTGACTGATGTCACCACCCAGAAGTTTCAGATTCTCTTCCTGGTCATCAGGAGCAACAACGAAGCCTGGGGAAGCCTGGACATGCTTCCCTTCATTTTCTGCCCCAGCCAGAGCCTGCACCTGCAGCCAGGTGCCTCTCACCTTGCCTGTGCCACAGCTCTCTCCCAGATATTTTAGGCAGCGAGTCTGTCAGCCTTTATTTATATTTAGAGCAGGCATTTAATTCCAGAACCACAGGGGCTGAGCACTCTCAGATTAATTTGTGGTTTCAATTCCCCTTTGACTGAGCTGTAGAGTCACCTCAGCACAGTGACAGGTAGGTGCAGCAGCTCCTATCACACACTCCCTAGCAGCCAGCCTTCCGTCGAAGCCTCAAGGTGGAATTATTCAGCATCCCCTATTAATATTTAAGTGAAGGCAGTGTTACACGGCCGCCCGTGTTTTTCAGCATGAAGTTTCTGCCAGCTCTGGTGCTGCTTTGCAGTGGATTTGGAGGAGCAGGGGCTGATGCAGGAGGTCCTGGCTGCTGGACCCCAGCAGTGCAGCAGGCAGCACTGGGAGCACTGGTGGCTGTGGGGTACGGAGCCAGAGAATCAGGAGCAGTGGACAAACCCCTGGTGGGCAAATGGTTTCCAGTGCTTGTGGCTCTCGCACCTCCTGTCTTCTGTGGTGGGTCAGGGGGCGGAACGAGGTGGTCTTTAATGACCCTCCCAACACAAACCTTTCCATGGTTCCCTGGAGCTCAATCACAGAATCACAGAATCACCAGGTTGGAAGAGACATTCAAGATCATCGAGTCCAACCCATGCCCCAACACCTCAACTAAACCATGGCACTGAGCGCCACATCCAATCTCTTTTTAAACACGTCCAGGGATGGTGATTCCACCACCTCCCCAGGTAGACCATTCCAAAATTTTATCACTCTTTCTGTAAAAAACGTTTTCCTAATATCCAACCTTTATTTTCCTTGGCGCAGCTTAAGGCTGTGTCCTCTCGTTCTGCCAGCTGCTGCCTGGAGAAAGAGACCAACCCCCACCTGACCACAACCACCTTTCAGGGAGTTGTAGAGAGTGACAAGGTCACCTCTGAGTCTCCTTTTCTCCAGGCTAAACAACCCCAGTCCCCTCAGACATTCCTCACAGGGCTTGTGTTCCAAGCCCCTCACCAGCCTTGTTGCCCTCCTCTGGACACGCTCGAGCGTCTCCACGTCCTTCCTGAACTGAGGGGCCCAGAACTGGACACAGCACTCAAGGACACAGACACCTCATTTTGGCAGAGCAGCCAGGCTGACCACTCCTGATTGCACTGGAGCAATGTGTTCTGTGCTGGAGCTTTCCAGCACTACAGCCGAGCTCAGCTCTGCTGGCTGAGAGACCCCAGCCCCGCCGGGCTCCGAGTGCATCCAGCACTGCCGCGCTCCCCCCTCCGCTCCTCGGCAGATCTCTCTTGATGTCAAGCCACACTTGTTGGCACAAACACATCCTTTAGAGCTGCTTTCTACTACCCAATTAGAAGGCTGTCAGCAGCCTCCTGCATCTCTCCTCCTGCAGCTTCTGACAAGCCTGGACACCGCTATGCTGCTGCCGAAGATTAAAGGAGTCTGTCCTTTGTGTTACCCAGCGGCTGTGTGCTGGCCAGAAACTAATTCCCCTTCCCAAAGGATGTGCATGTGGAACAGCTAATGGGCTCTGTGAGCCTGTCTCCCTTCCTTGTGAAGAGGAACGCACGCACTAAAGAACTGAGTTGTTTAAGACACATTTCTCCCACCGAGCCCAGAGAGAGTTGCCATTCCTGAGAGCTGGAGACTGGCGGGGGTGGAGGTGTTCTCAGCAGTTACAGCAGTTCAGGAATTCTCCATTCTTTTTAATGATTCATTTAGCGGCTCCACATATCCTGTGAGGCTGAGGAACGGGTGGGTGATGCTCTCACCTCCAGACTGCTGGCTCAGAGCTGCCCTGGGCTCTTTGGTGTGAAATGGGTTGAGTGACAATCCCGTACATTAACTTTACCACCCAACATAAAGATTACTGGGTAGTACAAAAGAAATGTTGCTTTAATCTCCTGCAGCAGCACAGAGGAGCTCGGATTTGTCAGGTGCTGGCAGCAGGAGTGATGGTTTGGTGGGGGACCTGGTCTCAACAGCATCCCAGGCTGCATCTGAGGCTGCACTTGGCCCATTAACTTCCAAATTCTGGCTGCATTACCTGACTGATGGAATATGTAGAGCTGAAACACAACTAAAATAATTGATCACCCTCAAATCCCATCAAACTCCCCAAGAAGTGGAAAAAGCACACACAGAGTACTCAAAGCCCATAAATTCATTTAGCATCAGATAAAGTCCACCTACTTCCACTGGTGTAAATCTGGAGTAATTCCACTGAAGTATAATAAGGTCAGTGGAGTTGACTAGCATTAAACTGGCATCGTTGAAAATAATTTTTTAGCTATAAAGAATGAAAGATAAATGTTCTTTGAATTCCTGACCCCACTGTGAAAATGAAATATAAGATGTGGGAACTCTTTGAAACCGATAGAAATGTCTCCGTCTCAGATCTCCCTCCGTTAATCAAAACAAGGCACTGTAATCAGCCCTGATTCTGGGTCTATCTGTAAGGAACAAAGTGAGCTCAGAGAATTAAATCATTTAACACATTATTTCCTTCCTCATTTCAGCACCGATTGAGCTTCTTGCACAATTTCTGCCCCCCCGGCCCCCACAGACGGGTTATGCTGCAGCTGCAGGGCTGCTGCAGGGCAGGACAGTCCCCAACATCCCTGTTGGGGGACACAATCCTAAAAGGAGGGATTTCTGCTTTGGGAGCTTCTCCTTCAGGCTCAGAGATGTCTTCTCTGCCTTCCTGAGGTCTGATTTCCTATTCCCTTTGCTACCTGCTGAGTAGGAAACTTGGGACAGACCTAAATGGGGAATATTTGCCTGTGCTGTTACAGTGCCCCAGCAAAATCCTGACAGCTTAGATCTTGGAATAATTTAGGTTGGAAAAACCCTCTAAGTCTGTTCCCCCAGCACTGCCAAGGCCACCAGGTGCCACATGCACACGGCTTTTAAATCCCTCCAGGGACTGGAACTCCAGCCCTGCCCTGGGCAGCCTGTTCTGGAGCATCTTCTCGAGGAGTTTCTTGCTGCCTTCCTCGGGTGAAACAAAACCCAGTGGTGTTCCCCACAGCAGAGTAGGGCAGAAATGACATGCTTTAAGCTTACTCTAAGCTTATGTTTGGGGAAAGGCTGAATTATGATTTTTTTTTTTTTTAAAGACGGCACAAGTAGAATCACCAGACTCTTAGAATGACATTATCTAAAATGAATTGATAAACCTTGTTTAGGGGTTTTTTTTAGATTTTAGATTTGTTTTATAGATTTGCAATTTCAACTGAAGATTTTTATCAATTGTTCAGAGAATATTCTAAAGATATTTTTGTTGGTTTACATAATAGGAGATGTAATAATTGCATAGCCAGTGGCCTGGGCAGAGGAAAAATATTTTCCAGGTGGGATTAGTGCCCTAATATCGCACTGACAATATGAACAATAGGATGGTTTGCAATCTCAGCAACATTTTCTGTGTTTTCTTCCCACCACCCTGTGGCTCTTTTAGAATGAATGGCCATTCTTGCAGGATGAATGGCAATTTCATCCATTATTTAGCTGTGGAAAAGGTATAACTTTAATTTGAAAGGTGGGATTGGCTTTGCTTCCGGAGGGGATTGTCCACTGAGATCCTACAGGTGCATTCTGCACTATTGCTTTTCTCTGACCTGTTGAAAGTTTTTATCAGGCTTTGTCCACTAATTGATTTTTTTCCCCCTTGTTTCAAACCCTTCTGTGCTTTTGAGAACTCACCAAAACAATGAGCAGGAATTTCTGGCCAGACCAAAATCACCCTTCTCAGCAAAACTCGGGTGGTCGGACTTGATGATCCTAAAGGTCTTTTCCAACCTAGCTGATTCTGTGATTTTATGATTCTAAAAGCACCCACTGCAGCTTTCTAACTATTTCTATTTCCAACAGCTTTCCTGTTAGCTGTGCCTACAGGAAATAAATGCCCAATAAACAGGCAGGGGCTCTGAACTAAAGCACTCTGCATTCCACGGCTGGGAACAAGCGACGATGCTCAATTGACAACTCACTTCCTCCCCGCTGTCGTTTGGGGAAAGTGTCAAGGAGAAAAACTGCCAGGGAGGGAAATAATAATAAGAGCTGGGTGCTGGGCTGGCTGGGTTTCCTGCAGAGCACAGATGGCTTCCTGCGATAGCTCCTCCCGGCCACCACGGCCCGCTGGGTCCCCCCGACACACGGCAGCTCTGGAGGCTTCATGGCTGAGCCTGCAGGAGAGAAGGCTTTGGGGAAACCTTAGAGCCCCTTCCAGTGCCTAAAAGGGCTCCAAGAGAGCTGGAGAGGGACCTGGGACAAGGGCCTGGAGGGACAGGACAAGGGGAATGGCTTCACATTGAGAGGGCAGGGTTAGGTGGGATATTGGGCAGAAGTTCTTCTCTGTGAGGGTGGAGAGGCCCTGGCACAGAGAAGCTGTGGATGCCAAGTGTGGGGGAGGGGGGGCTCAGAAACAAAAATTCTGGATGCTTAGATGGCTCATAAGTAAGTCCATATCTTGCAAGCCTTTCTTTATAAAGGATTCATGGGCTTACAGATTCACAGCAAAACTGGAGATAAAGGAGAACATCAGCAGCAGCAGTCAGCTTATCTCAATGTTCACAGAATCCTGGAATGGTTTGGGTTGGAAAGGACCTTCAAGTCCATCTTATCCCAGCCCTCTGTGCTGGGCAGGGACACCTTCCATAGCCCAGGTTGCTCAGGTTGCTGGTGAACCTCTGACAGGAGCACTATTTACCAATATGATTTCAGCTTTAATCAGTTTGGGGGGTTATTAAATTACTTCCTAGGTCAGCGTGGCCAAAATTCAATGCCTAGGCTGGAAAAGTTGAGTTGTTCTCTCAGTTACTCCTCTGGTAACTGGGCCATAGAATTTATCTTGATATTCCTTCTGCAAGTGCCTTATGTTCCATTAACTTTAGGACAAACGTGGTGGTGTGGAATGAAAATATTGGAAAGCTTGAAAACTAGTCTAAACCCAGGAAATCAACCTTGATTTTCATGGGGAAATAAAAAAAGCCTCAGTCTTGCAGCTTTTGGCTCTGGCAAGGAATATTTCATTCTGTATGAAAGCCTGATTTTTCTTTCATTCCAAGGCTTTATTTTGCTTGAGTAGGAATGATTGTATGATTGATTGACAGATGGAGAGACAGACAGAGAGACAGACAGACACACATCTACCAGGGACAACCTCTCTGACTTGCCTTGGCCAACGTTTACCTCAATCACCTCTTGCCTGTACTGGCTCAAATCTCACCCAGCTTACCAAAACCTTGGAATTTCTGGCAGGTATCACTAAGCATACATTTATAATAAATCATAACACTCGTTTTCTCACCTCCTTTCCCTGAAATGTTTCGTTTTCTACCAAAGCTGCCCATTTCCCTTTAATTACACAGACCAACCTCCACCTCCAGCATCCACACTGGACTCTTTTACAACCACAATATTTATTGCCAACTGACCCATGGAACCTATTCAGCATATAACCCTCTTTTTTCTTTTCCTTTTTGACCACAATCCATTTCCCCCATGCACATGTTTCTCTCGCTCCCTGTATCTCATCCCACCCCATTAGCTCTCTGTGCTGAATAGCCTGTTCCAGGACATCAAACTTTAATTTAAACAGAAGATGATCAATAAGCTTAGCAAATTGCCTATGGCAACATCAGCAGTTTGAATCAAAGGGTTTTATAGGTAATTTAAAGGGCACCCTCGCTCACCCCCACCATGTGGTAGGTACCTATTGCTTGCTTTGCCAAGAACAGCTCAGTTGGCTGAATACGAGGAAGAAGAGCTTTTCCTCCACAGCTGAGCTGGGAAATGGCACAGAGCATCCATTCTGGATGCTTCTGAAAGTGTATTTTGAACCCACAAAAGACAGGGCATCTCAGGAGGGGAAAAAAAAGCCTAACTCACGAGACTTGTTAAAAAACCCCGACAAATCAGAGCTTGGAGTCAACATCAGCACTAAAGAAACAGAGATGGAAAAGGAAAACCCTCACACACTCGTCGGTCCAGCCCTCCTCTGTGCTGCTGTGGCTTGGGACCACCATGTTTTCACCTGAGGGAGGAGAAGCCATCATTTAATCTTTTCCTAAAGTCTCTGCAGTTTGACTTCCAGACAAGGGAAGCCTTTGGCCTGACCCATGGAATCACTGAATAACAGAATGGTTTAGGTTGGAAGGGACCTTAAAAACCATCTCATTCCAACCTTCCTGCCATGGGACGCCTCCCACTATCCCGGGCTGCTCCAAGCCCCATCCAACCTCGCCTTAGACAATTCCAGGGATCCAGGGGCAGCCACAGCTTCTCTGGGCACCCTGTGCCAGGACCTCCCCACCCTCACAGGGAAGGATTTCTTCCTCGTACCTAAACTCACCCTCTCTCCATTTAAAACCATTCCCCCTTCTCCCATCACTCCACAACCTGGAAAAAAAAGATGGTCCTCTTCAGGATCCTTGAAACCTTGTGGTAGGAGAGGGAATTCTTTGGGCAGTGGGTAGCAGCAGCAAACACGTCTGGCCTGTTTCAGACACACAAACATTATTTAGGAGCACGAGGGGCCCAAAAGGCCCTTGCAGGAGGGGATAGATGGCTCTAAAGGCACTTAGCTCCTAGCTGGCTCCGGGTCGGAAATTACACAATGGATGTTGAAATGTTGGCTTGTTGAAAAGTTGTCATTCGAGTAATGGATGCTTTATTTCCTGTTTTTGCTGAAAGCTAAAGCGAAACATAATTAGCAGGCGAGAAAGCAGCCTTGGCAGCCAAACAAAAAAAGCACATTTTGGGCGCCCGAGCCAATTAAAATTGTTTATGTAGCTCACGAACAATATTTTTCTCCAAATCATTAAAACAGAGAATTCATCATAACACAGCCAGGCCTGGTGCTCCCAGCCCTGCTCCTGTGCCAGGCTGTCAGCTCCCAAGGATGCACTGAGGGCACACTGCGATGTCCAGGATGCTTTTAGGGATCAAAGAGAAAAGGCTTGTGACTGGAAGGGGAAAGCTCAGCTTCCATTTCTTTCGGGTTTGGGATAATCCTGAGCACAGGAGAACTTTAATTTGCCTTGGAGATTGGAAAATGCCTATTAATTATAAATTTAAAATCTCTTTTTTTCAGCCCTTTTTCTCTCTAAAATCAGAGTTGAAGAACCCCCCCACTATTCTTTTTAATACTTGAATCCATGCCCTGCTTGATTCTCACGTGGATGCCCAGAGATTGCTTCTGATGATGCAAGGTCTGGCTTCTCTTCTGGCTACATGAGAAAATAATCCTTTAGGAAAAAAACAGTGGATGGACAACTATTCCTGCTCTTTAGGATGATGCCCATCTGCTCCCCTTGTAACAAACCATTGTGCTTTCCATTTGAATCCTCAGCTTTCACTCCTGGAGGTGAGGCCATTTCACGTGGAATATTTTAGTGCATTTTTATGAATTGGCCCCTTTTAATGTTTTGCTTGCTTCTGAAGCAAAATTAAATCTGGTTGTGAAAATTATCACCGCCCTTCAGTAAAAATTATACATGGCCTGAAACAAAAAACAAAAGGGAATGGATTGATACGGAGGAGGAACAATTTCTCTCGCCAAGCAATAAAGATGAAGTGCATACACTGGCCAAATTAGTGCTGTCTGTGTCTAGACATGCCCAAAGCTGTGTTTTTCTGTAAATCTGTTTTGCTTGTAACTTTTGTTTTTGCTTGCTGCCTATTTCTGGCCGCGTTTGGTGCGTGTGTGTTTACGTTACCCAGCGTCGCCCGCTTTGTTCCGAGACTCTCCGAAGGAAAAATGGATTGGGCGTGACGTGCCCTGGGAACGTTCTCCAAACAAAGCTCTGGGTGGGTGTTCAGGCTGTTTTGACTCTCCCTTGGTGCGAAGTCAAGAGCACTTTGTGAGTGGACTCATGGATGGGAGCTGCTGGGAGCAGAAATCCTGGGCTCAGGCTCCGATCCCCGCTGGGCTGCAGGGATGAAAAGGCTCCTTGTTATTTACAGCTCTTGTGCTTGCACACAGCTCATGGATCTGTAATCCTGGGATGGTTTGGGCTGGAAAGGACCTTAAAGCTCACCTAGTCCAACCCCCTGCAGTGAGCAGGGATGTCTTCAACTAGACCAGGCTGTTCAGAGTCCCATCCAGCCTGGCCTTGAGTGTTTCCAGGGGCACCCAGCACCTCTCTGGGCAACCTGTGCCAGTGCCTCACCACCCTCCCAGGGAAAAGTCCATAAATACACAAACCTGGGTGAAGGCAGGGATGAACCACATGACCAGGAACAGCCAAGGCAAGGCCTTCATGGTGGCAGTCACTGTGGAGGACACCAGGCACTACTGGAGCCATTGTGGCACTTTTGCAGGGTGAAATTAAGCAGTTTCACTCTGTAAGAGTGGTGAGCATAAAATTAGTAACGAAACATGATGTGCATGGTCTTACCTGATCAAACAAGGTATTTTTTGTCCATGAAATGTATGAGCCCTGAGTGGATTTTCTTTGATAAATGCCTCTCACTGAAACAGCCTGTGATGGGGTAGAGAAAGGAGCAGCCTGCTAAGGCCATGATATCCTACGACCCACTTGGAATGAAACAATTGCTTGTCTCAAAGGCAACGATTTGGTCAAATCATTGCTATTGTGAGGTTGTGGGTTTGGTGTTGCTGTCATTGTGGCATTAATACACTGAGAAATTCAGATAGTTTATCAGCCTCCATTAAGGAATGGGAGGAAATTGGGACAAAAGCCTGTTGTTTATTCAAGGTTGTGTTTTATTTATCCTCTGGCTTTTAAAAGCCTCTTGTTTTATGTGCCTTCTGGGCACATAGGCTTCAGTTTAAAAACATCACCACTAAAACAAACAACCAAACTGACAAAAGTCGTTTCGGGGACAGCAGCTGAGATGTAAAAGCAGCTCAGCACTCGCAGTACCCCTTGAGGTAAAAACTTTCTGCCGAGGTCTGAAGGACCATGACCTCTGGATCAGACCAAACGGGGAAATCGTGACTCCTGGCAAAGCAGATGTTCCTACTTGTGCTCTTCAGACTTTCATCTGTGAGCTCTGAGCAGCCCAGGCTCCTGCCAGGGAGGTTGGGTGGTTGTGGGGGGGATGTGGGACTGGGGGATGTGATCACATCCCTGTGTGTCCAGACTCCAGCTCATCCAGGGGCTCAGTTAAGCAATGAGCACTTCCATGTTTAATAGAGGGGGAAAAACAGACAGGAAAAGCAGAGACCAAAGGACAAATATTTCTATTTCTGGGGACACATGATAAGCGTAAAACGTTGGGACCTTTCTTGCTGATACCAACTGATTTTCCAGCCTCTTCTCTGACAGCTCAAGGTTCATGTATTTTCCTTCTTGTTACCCATGGTTAAACTCACCAAACAGCAAAATATCGGAGCATTCCAAAACGGTCTATTGACAGAATTTTTTGTTTTCTGTTTGATTTCCTCCTTTCTTCATCCATCAGGGATTGTCAGAAGCTCTGTGCTGAGGGCAGACTCAGCCGAGCAGGAAGAGCTGTTAAAATTCTCCTGCAGGAGAATTTGTTTTCACAGATTTCTCAGATTTCACAGTTTCTCCTTCACCACTGTCCCCTGACCCACCTGACCAGGGTGGGACCCTGAAGTCTTCACCTGCGGTCCAGCAATGAGGGAAATCCTTCCTGACCTGCCTTCCCTTTGCTCCCTGGCCATCTCTTCCAGTTAGATTGTGTGGTGTTAACCAAATTCAGTGTTTCTGTTTCCTTTTAAAAACCAGAACGACTGCCTGTGTTATCCAGATGTAAATACTGCACACAGCTGTGGTCGTGTGGACCGAGGGCTGTGTGGGTGTGTTCATGGATGGATGGATGGAGGTGCTGCTCAGTGAAATGATACTGATGCAGCTCCTGATGGATGAAATTAATTTACCTTGCCACTTTGGACAGGGTTAAAAGGCCACTGTGGCAAGCAGTTGTACAAGAGAACCAAGGTTACACCCCCACTGCTCCTGTGCGCATTCACATGCGGCGGGGAACAGGAATTTTTAGAAAGAATTTCCAAGGGAGGTAACCTGAACGGGAATAAAGAGCAGGAAGGGCGTCACCCAAGGATCTTCATCATTTCTCCACTCTAGGGCAGTTCTTCCCCCTTGACTGACGTTGCTCCCAAGCTGGGGGGGGCACTCAGGGAAGGGATGGCCCCAGCCTGAGACATTTGGGAGGGAGGCCCCCCCTGCCCCGTCCTTGCGCACACCAAGGGTTTTTTACATCCTGTTGAGGAAACACAGCAATGTTTGGAGAAGCCAAACAGGGAGGCAAAGAGGAACCAGGGCTCTTTTAAAACACTTTGGCTACAAGAAAAGAAATGTCCTGAGCTGCTTTTTTTCCGCGCTCGGCGCGGAGGGAGCAGCAGCCAATTGCGTTATAGCGCTGCTGATTACTTATGATTCCCTTCCTGTGAGGACAGGCCCTGATGTGTTGTTTTTTGATAACACTGGCTCCTTTAGAGCAATAACCCTGGTACAGTTTCCTGCCTAATCGGAGAGCAATTACTGTACCTCAAAAGGGAAAACGTTGAGAAGAGCCCGGGTTGAGCTCGGAAGCGATAACAGGAGCATTTTCTTGCTGAGCCGTGGTTAGACTTGAGCTCATTCGAGCATCTCCCATGGCAATACGTGACAAAAATCAAAGAGAAAGGAGAGGCTGAGGGCTGTTCCTGTCTACCATGTTCCACTAGGATCAGATCCCCTGGTGCTCGCGTGGCTGGGAAGCGTTGGTGCCCATCAGTCGTGAGAGGACATGGAATCTTTTCCCTCCAGGCCCTTAGTCTGAATTTTCTGTAGTTTAGGAGTGAACAATTTTGCTATTACTGATTTCTGACCTGTGTTAATTGACCTGGTGGCCTTGGCCTGGTGCTCACTGGTCACAGGTGACCACATCCAGAAGGAGAAGGCTCCACTGCCGTGGTTTGCAGAGGTGCTATTGCCTTTTAGCAAATTAATTTGCCAAACCTCTGTGGGAACAAAAATCAAAGTTTTAAGGGGCTGACAGGTTATTCCAGCAGAGTGGTGTAGCCAAAGACAGTGTTACCCCACAGTTTTGAAAAGGGACTGGCAAGTCAAATATTTTTGGAGGGAAAAGTAGTTTCTGCTTGGACTGCTGGCATATTTCTGGTGCTCCAGGACTTTCTTCAGGACTCATGGCCTTCCACTTAAGGCTGAGGCTGTGCTTTGGACCTCCTCTGCGGAGAAGTCCCTGGCTACAAAGGGTGTGTGCCTGTGGCAGAGAAGCGCTATCGCCCTGGAGTCGAGCAGGGAGAGGAAATGACTCAGGCATCAAAAGGCCCTCCTTCCTCAGGGAACTGTCCTTAATCAGTATTATCCCGTTACAATAATACCATTTCAGAAGGACTGGGAACCAGAGCACTTGCGTAGCCATGTAAACTGCTTCCTGTATTTGCCAAACAAAACAGCATTCAGCAATTAATAGAATTTAGCTATTAGTGCTGCCACGATAAAACAACAACCCTGGCTGTTCCTCCTGCAAAACGTTTGGTGCAATCCTTCCCCCAGGAAAAGTCCTTTTCTTTTGGCTCCCTGTTACCTGCTGCTCCAGGAGAGAATAAATAAGAACAAACAAGATTCGTGGCATCTTGCTTGGCTGAAAGTGTCATAGCTATGGAAATTGTCCTCATTACCCTTGCAAGAGCTACTGCAAAGCTTCCTCCTGGGATGCCCTGATTAGTCATTGCTTTAGTATTAAGCTGGGATACTTTGTGCTGCTTGCCAGGGATCCTGTGCAATCTCTACCTTTTGGTGCTTGATAATAGGCAGCTCCCAAAATTGGCAGCGGAGGCGACGGGATGAAGCGGTGGGTCCTTGGGAGCCCGGGGGCCGCTCGCCCTAATTAACTCTGATTAGACACAGCCACAGCTGGGCAGCAGCTCAGCAACAAATGGCCCCTTTTGTTCTCCTTGCATTTGACAGGAGAGCAGCTCACCAAGGAAAGGCCACTTGTGACCTGCTCTGCCCTGGCCAGCTCTGGCCATCAGTCACTGCCGCAGGGTGACCGAGCACGCGGGGCCTCGGGGCCGGCTCCCACTCAGTCCCAGAAGGGTTTGGCTGGGAAGGGACCTGAAAGGTCATCCAGTTCCAAGGCAGGGACACCTCCCACTGTCCCAGGCTGCTCCAAGCCCCTTCCAACCTGGCCTTGGACACTGCCAGGGATAGGGCAGCCACAGCTTCTCTGGGAAAGCTGTGCCAGGGCCTCCCCACCCTCACAGGGAAGAATTTCTTCCCAATATCCAATCTGACCATTCCCCCTTCTCTCATCACTCCATACCCTTGCTCAAAGTCCCTCTCTGGAAACCATGAATGAAAAGCATCCTTGCACGAGTTAATCTGGATGCGGGAATTTTCAAATACGTAAAGGAACCTCCGCTGACCCGTGGAAAACCCGCCGAGCGAAAGTTGAAAGCTGCCTTTTTGTTTTTTCTGACAACGCAAAAAAAAAATTGACTGTATCACTCAGCGAGTGATTTGACAAAAAAAGAATCATTCAGGATGCCCAGTTACCCAGGATGATTTCACCAGTGTGGGCTTTTCTCCTGAGAATGAATTAGCTGATAACCAGACTCGGCATGGGCATTTCCACATGCTCTGCTCTGAAGCCTCTGCAAATGCACAAGGATTAGAACAAGGGTGGAACAGAGGAAGAGAACGTGGCCCTTTGCTTTTCTTAGAAATGTGGGCTACAAACTTTTAGCATCTGCCTCCACTGGTTTCTGCTTACTGGGAATGATAAAAATTGAACACTGGGTTTTCTCATCGCAAGAATTTGTCAGGAAAAGACTTTCCCTGGAGTATTCTGTACACAAGATGTGTGCTGACCAAAAAAACCCCCACCCCATGCCTGAATCCAAACTGCAGAGCAAAAAGAGAGAGAGGAGATGGTACCAACAAACCCCCTGTGAGACATGACTAATCACAAGAAGTGACAAAAATAAACCATTTTCATAGAACTGCCAGCGAGGGGGCAGAGCTCCTGCTGAGCCACCACCCTTTACCTGACTTCCAGTCAGAACTTGACAGAAACAGAGGTTAAAATTCTTCCCTGCATTGGATAAGGTGGCTTGGGAAAGCAGCAATGGATTTTTGGGAGCATTTGGGACTGTGCCTAAGTCACTGAAATCAAAGGTTTCTTTCCACTGGCTTTGTGTTAGAAAATAAAACTGATTTGGGGAGAAAGGATCGTCTTTGAAGGGCTCAGGAGATGTTAATTCAGCTCTTGGCTGTGCCAGAGGTTCCCAGGGTGTTCTTGGGAAGACTGCCTTGTCTGCCTCTGGAAGTTTTCCACTTGCACAGTGAAATGATGCTGATTCCTTCCTAGCACCTTCTGCCTGCCTCGTCCTTGGGAACTGTTTGTGCAGGATCCATCCCAGACCTGTGTTTGCACAGCATCCATCGCTCCCAGCTGGGTCACAAAGAAGGACACTGGAAAGAATGGAGCAAGTGATTTGATGGGAAATATTCTTTATAAAATGAGCAGTTCAACCAAACAAAGACATTAGAATATTTTGTACTGCACTAAGAGTCTTCATTTTAAATCCTTGAGTCATTTTGGGCTCGCTTTTGCTTGGAGATAAAAAAATCAGAGACAAATCAAACTAAAAGAGGAGAGAGTTTGGTCAGTAGTTAGGAAGGAATTGGTCCCTGTGAGGGTGAGGGTGCCCAGAGCAGCTGTGGCTGCCCCTGGATCCCTGGCAGTGTCCAAGGCCAGGCTGGACAGGGCTTGGAGCAGCCTGGGACAGTGGGAGGTGTCCCTGCCATGGCAGGGGTGGAATGGGATGAGCTTTAAGGTCCCTTCCACCCCAAAGCAGTCTGTGCCTCTGTTAGCCACAAACCTGGGTGGCACATCCCTCATTTCTAGGCTGAATATTATCCAAAGCATCTAAATCCTCAACCTCCTTCACGCAGCTTTCTGAGTCAGTAATTAACAACAGCAGTAGCAGCAAGCCTGGCAGGTTGTTCCTAACAAGCAGGAAGCACATTTTAAGTGAACAGTGAAATTTTGGGAGAGCTGTTTGAACAGATTCTCCTTCTTCATTAGAGTATCAGAAGTAACATCCTTATTTCTGCATCTCTCACCATTCTCCCCTACTTAGTTTCACCAGCCTAATTGGGATAGGAGCCCTTTTTCCCCTCTGAATTTCCTGCCCATGCATCCCATAGATACATTATGGTCCACCATAAATCCTGAGCAACAGGGATCCAAGTGTGCTCAATGTCTGCAATCACCCAAGGCAGATTTGCTTTGTTTATTATGGCAACTGATCAGGAAAATCTTCTTTCCAGATAATAACGTTACCTCAGAAAGAGCAGAGGCACAATAAATCAAAAAGAAACCTTGGCAATACAAAGGGGGAAAAAAAAAGAAAAAAAAAAGTTGGCATGCTTGGGTAAAAGATACAAGCCCAGGTGGGTAACTATTGCACCGAGCACCATCCAAAGCCAGCCCTTCCTGGGAGCAAAATGAGGTTTGGCAGGATAGCAAGGGAGGAAAAAAAATAAGGTTTTCCCAGCTTTATTGGCAGAGATTACAAAGGGTCAGATCCATCATGCCTTTGTTAGACCACGTCCGTGGAGACTTTCCTTGACACAACCAGATCTATCAAAAGAGGAACAAAACACAGTTAGCAGCCAGCACTAAGGGATTCTAGTCAGGTTCCCCCAAATTACTTGGAAAATATCTTTCCTTCAGTTCTAGGCTTGTCCCTGGGTATTAAGCATCAGCTCAATTGTAGAAATACTTGAAAGATTACTGGGAGATGAAACTGAGAATAAAATAAAAGGTTTTCCAGTGCAGGCTGGTAACATGTACACGCATCCAGTGAAACAGATCCCCTCCCCATGGTCTGTGGCACAGCAGGGAAGGGACTCGGGTGAGATTTGTCACCTGGACCATGTTCCAACTCCCCCCTTGTTCCCTGAGTTTCTTCATGCATCTGTAATTATCCATGATTTTATGAGACACCCTCACAGGAGTCTGCGGAGGCTGTTCACCTATCACAGCAGCCATGCCACAAAAAAAACCACCAGCTGCTGGCCTAAAACATCTGCAGATGAAAACCTAGTCCTAAAAAAATCTCAAAAACACACAAAAATTTGGGTGGAACTCAATAGCACTGTGTAAAATCTTTTGGATATTTATGTGCCTGCGTGGCTCCAGGTAGGCACGAAAATTGATCCCAGAACACCAGTTCCTGCAATCAAAACTGGTATTTAGGAGCATTTCCACGGTGGGATGTTAAAGAAAGGTAAAATACATGTTGTGGATTAGCACAGAGGGACTGGGCCATGTCACTGGGAATTTGGGATGGCTGCTTGCCCATCATCCATCCAAAGTGGCCTCCCTCGAGGGCTGTGGGTACCTGGGAGGGTGGGGGCTCCCAGGGGACGGCTGGTTGGTGTTCCCACTGGATCCCAGCTGTGGGAAGCTGGGAGGAAATCAGCTCTGCCTATGGTATTCCCTTGAGGTCCTTCCTCAGAGGGCCAAAAGCTTCTGAAGAGGGATGGTGGGAGGATGACGAGGTATTTCTGGCACATCCCTGCCTGCCGAAGGAAACTGCTGGGAGGGAAGCCCGGTCTCCTGGAGGTGCGCTGACAGGAATCCCTAGGAATGAGCGATTCCGCCGGCCCGGACCCACCACCCCCACCTGAGGCCATCCCTTTCTGCCCGCTCCGGGCTGGAGCTCTGAGCTGCCCGAACTGCGGCCGCTGCCGGTGTCCCCGGAGGAGCCGATAAAGCCCCTGCACAACGGGGCTGGAAAGGCACGGGATACCCGGAGCCCGGGCAGCGCTGCCGATGCTCCCCTGCAGCGAGGTGATAGTGAGGGCTGGGCTATCCCTCCTCCACACGTGGCGGCCCCTCGGAGCAGGAGGAAAGGGAAGGGAAAGGAAAGGAAAGGCTGTGTGGTCAGGGGCGAGCCCACCGCCCCCGAGCCGCCCTTATCGGGCTGCCCAGAGGCACAGACGCCCCTGTCCCAGGGGCGTGTAAAACACCCTGCAGAGCGATAGCAACGGCACCAACCGAGACACGGCCGTGGAAAGGACTAAAAACAAAAACTTCACGGCTGCTCTCTTTATTTCCCACCCCCTTTTTTTTTTTTT
>VXAD01001398.1:1226353-1237681 GCA_013399195.1 Dicrurus megarhynchus
TTTCTCTGAAACCATCCTGAAGGCACCTCGGAGGGTATCTCTGTTTTTCTGGGAACAGCCTCCCATCTCGTATCACATTATGTGTCACGGATATTTCGCGCTGACAGGAGAAAAGGGAAGTGTACAAAATGTCCTGAGCTCTGGGAAACCCAAATCCTTGCTCAGCAAGTGCTGATCACATCCACCTCGGTGCTGTGGGAGCTGCAGGGGCTCTGAGCTCCCCCAAGGCACACACGGGTAATAATAAATTAGGGGTTTGCAGGAGGGAGAGCTCCAAAATGGAAAATACGGGCTGGGGGAAAGACAAGGGGAAAATAAAAATGAAAGGATGTGAAGGGACACAGTGGAGAGGAAAGCTAAGGAATGGGATGCTATATTTAATTAAAGTCCAAAATGTAGCTGGGACACAAAGAAGCCACGTGGTTTGCTGTCCCAGGAGTAATGGAGTGCATCTGCTTTTGTCATCAACCCTGCTCAGAGGAGCAATAAACAGAAGGACTTTTAAACTCAGGTTTTAAATACCTGATATATCTATCAATTAAAAGTTAGCGCTAATGGGGTTTTCTTGCCCGTAAAAGGCACGCGGCAATGCCGATGGGTGGGTTTAGATTGGATATTGGGCAGAAATTGATCCCTGTGAGGGTGGGGAGACCCTGGCACAGGGTGCCCAGAGAAGCTGTGGATCCCTGGAAGTGTCCAAGGCCAGGCTGGATGGGACTTGGAGCAACCTGGGCTAGTGGAAGGTGTCCCTGCCCGTGGCAGGGGGTGGGATGAGATGATTTTAAATGATTTTTAAGGTCCCTTCCAACCCAAACCCTTCTGTGACCCCACGATTCTGTGACCCTGTGGCTGTATATTAAACATGAAGGACCAGACCCAGCACATTTTTGTGTGTGAAAGATTCCACAACACTTTGCAAGAAGGGACTTGCCAGGTTGTGAGGCAGTGCTGAATCCATGTTTAGCCGGGATCACAGGAACACCAGAGCAGTGAATCGGTTAAAATTGGGAAAGGCTGCGGAACACGCACAAAAATAACACCACTACAAACAGTTGTGGGGGTGAGAGACTCGCAGGTGCCTGGCTGAAGGCAATCCTTGCCTCAATCCTGGCAAAAGGTGACTCTGCTGATCAAAATAATTATGGAGGGGAAAGTTTATTGTCAGTACGGAGGAGAAAAAAAACTCTGCAAAAATTGCAGCCAGCAGATGAGAGCCGGTTTTAGAGGGAGAGGTGGGAGAAAAGCAGCGTGGCTTCAGATCAGGATGCAGTTGCATCAATCAGAGATGCAGATTTTTGCCGTTTATGGGGGGGAAAAATAAGGAAGAATGGGGTTTAAAAGTGCTTGTTATTTTCCTTGATGCTATAAAGGCATTTTATTTGGAGGGAGCCATTAGAGAAGGCAGCAGAAATGACACAGCAATTCAGACAAGCACGTTGGTAGGACAAATGTTGGGAACTCCTGCAGTGCTGCAGGAATTGGGGAAAATTAAGCAACTGGTTCAATCCAAGCCTGGTATGAAACAAAGAGCCAGGAATGTTCCAGCACTTCCATCGTGCACTTCCAATGGACATTAGGGTGGTGAACGAGGGGGAGCATGTGACAGTGGCAGATCTGAATTTCCCATTATGCAAATGGCACTGCAGCCTTGCCAGATGAATGAGGCAACGCTGCTTCTCTTTGCTCGCTGGAGAAATCCTGAGGTTTAAAATCTGTTGGGAAGAAAGAGAAAGTGTTTCTGCTTTGGAAAGAGCAGGGGATTTTTGTATAAATATGCCCGGGGAGTTTAATTGGTGCTAAGGAAAAGGAGGAGAAAAAAGTACAAAGATTTGCCTAGCCAAGAGCTTAAAACATGAAAGCATCAACGTGCTGAAAGGGAGCACTAACACTCTGTAGGCTCTTACTAAATACATGCTCTACACATCAATTTTATCTTTAAGGGACCCAGATGGGGTCCCTTAAAGACATCCCTGCACCCACACAGGGCTGAATGGATCCCCAGCCCCATGGCTGGACCTTCCTGATGGGAATAGGACTGCCAGGAATTTGTCAAAGCTCTGGACAAGGGTGTTATACAACTCCTGTGCCTGCAGAAGGGGGGGGGGAAAAAAAAAAAGAGCCAGGAAAGAAGACATATTAAAGTCTCTGCCTTGGCCAAACTCCAACTCAATTAATTACAATCCTCCTTTTAAAATTCCCCCTGAAGTTCCAGCTGGATAATGCATCCTTCCATGCGTGCCCTGGGAGGCTGGAGGAGGCAGAGCCCACCGCAGAGCCCCCGATGGGCACCACGGGTGCTGCACACAGCCCTGGGCTCGGGTGGGGATTGGGGAGGCCCTGGCACCCTGGAAAATGGGAAGTGCTCGGCAGAGAGAAGGTGGTGAAGCCATAGAAAACCAGCAGCAGTCAGCCTCCTGTAAATCTTCCTGCTGGGCAATGTATTTCTTCGGTAAGTGTTCTCATGAAACCTCGCTTCTGCCTTCTAGTGGGGAAAAGACAGGAGAGCAGAGCAGGAGAGAGAATTCCTTAAGGGGAAATTGGCTTTGGATTCCCCAACATCACTATTAACAAGACTCCAGCGGAAATCTTGTATTTTTTTTACTTGTAACGATGCCCGTTGTGTTCACTTCTCACCCGGACCCCGTGGCTTGCCGGGGTACAAACCCCTTTGGAAACTGCACTCTGAAAAGGAAGGACAAAGTGCAGCACGTGGCTCCGTTTTTAATTCTCTGGGGAGGTCCCAGCAGTAATTTTAGGATTGTGGAATGGTTCGGGTTGAAGGGATCTTAAAAACCATCTTGTTCCAGCCCCCTGCCCCGGGCAGGGACACCTCCCACTATCCCAAGTTGCTCCAAGCCCCTGGAGCAACCCTGGACACTTCCAGGGATGGAGCAGTCACAGCTTCTCTGGGCACCCTGCTCCAGTTTTAAACTCTTAATAGGATGATGAATTTTACAAAGAATTTAAAAGTTTTATCAGCACCGGGTTAATAAAATGACACATTGCTTACTCATCCTTGGAACAGGCAATCCAGACCTTCTCCTAATTAAACTAAACCAAAAGCTTCACCTTCTCTAACACTTCCAAGATTATTTTTTCCATCTCTGATGTGCTGTTGGCCACTAGGGATGGATACACCCGGTGGGAATAATCCTGGAAAAACGCCCAAAAATCGAAGATTGCCTCCTTTCCTTCATCACACTCTTCCTCGCCAGCAGGAGTCAGAACTGAGATGTCTCCCTATTCCTCCTTCAAACCGCCGGGACTGTCCCGTGTCCCTCGGATAAATCCTGGAGCTCAAGGGAGGAGCTGAAAATGGGGCTTTAAAGCAGTTCTTGAACGCTCTCTAGTGGTTAAAGAGCAATACTGCCAATGGCACCTTCCATCACCTTCTCAATTTTAATTAATCAGTCACTCGCAGTGACTCATGCCTCCCAGAGATAAAAAGATTTTTAAATTAAGGTAATAATTATGGTTGTAATTATAATAATATTTTATTACAATTTGTTCTTAGGCACCGGAGTGGTGTTTTTCACTATGCAAAGTGCAGAGAGAGTTTAACATCACTCCCGTGCCTCAAAATAACATTTATCTTCTTGACCAACCAACAATTTTCATCCAAACTGTGTGATTGCTCCCTGAAAATTCATCTTATCCACAAATATGAATATTTTCCTGCCTATTTTCCCCACCTATTTCAGGATGCCTGATTTCCAGAGTGGCCACTCAAGGTCCTCGCAGAAGCCCTGAATGTATGTCACTGAAAATGCTAATTTTTGGTTTCACAGCAGGAAACAAACCTGGGAAAGAACTGGGTGACCCAGTTATGGAAATCTGGCAGCTCCCAGACCAAAGGACAGATTAAAGCAAGGAACATGCCACAGACAGCGATGACAAAATCCTGGTGTTGGGCTGGAATCATTAACAGATCACAGGCCCGTGTCCACGGGAATATTTGCATGGAGCATTATTTAAATACCTTTCCACAGCTTAATTGCAACCTGTCCAGCAAAAACAAACACCCTGCTTCACAGACACATGTTATTTGAATGTTTTCTTTTATTTTTGTCTTCTATCTGTTTACTTTGAGGCCGTGCCTTCTTGTTTGCCTGCCTTTCTCCTCACGGCTGCTTCCTTCATCATCATCATCAAACACCGAGTCTGCTTTCCAAGCAGATTGGGAAACTGCTCCAGTGACAATCCTGCACAAAAAGCCCTGGCTCTGTAAGGATTGTATCCCAAATATTTCCTCCAAATCCCACATTTTTTCAGCTCTTCAGCACTGCCAAGCCCTCCTGTCCCCAAACAGATGTGGAGACATAAAACAAAGCTCAGTGGTGGCTCCGTGAGCAGCTGATGCAAAGCAGCTCCCAAACCTCATGTTCACCAGGAAAACTTCCTGTTAGCCAGCAAATTGAACTCCCTGCTAATTTTTCGTGACATTTCCCAGCCTGACGAAAACTTCTCGCTTATTAAGTCATTAAAATATGGTGTCATTAATTTTATGTTCTAATTAGATGATTGTTCTGCCATTGCAGTTCTCGGAGTGTAACATGTTATTATTGCCCTGTGTTAGTTACTAATGTCAGTGAATGAAAATTACACATTGTTTGGGGTTTGGGGGTTTTTTTTGGTAACTTTAAATCTTTCATTGCTCCTCAGCAAGGTGTGCTACAGCTTCCTTACAGGGAGAGCTGTTCCCAAATTTCTCACTTCCTCTGCTGCAGTAGGGTCTTACCCTGTGTTTGCAGATGCCTGGTGAATGGTTCTAGAGCTCCCAAAACACATTTATGATCCATTCATCACTGGGGTGCTGGGGAATAGAATTGCCCAGTGGACCTGAAGAGTTTGGACTTCAAGTAAAAAGCTGTTGAAGCACAGGCAAAAATTAGGAACGAATCTGAATTTATGTAAGTGATCACCTTACCTGTTTTCACTTTCTTTTGATGGTTTGGGGGGGGGTTGTGATTTGTTTGGCCTTTTTTTTTGGTCCATTTGGGGCTTTTTTCATGCAGAAGCATTTGCAATTCTTTGGTGGAAGTTTTAGTGGAAGAATTCTTCAGTTCAGCTTCCCTGGGATGGATATGGCCTTGAGGAACACACAAATGTGTTTCCTCTGAGAGTGCTGAGCACACAGGAAGGAAAAGGGCTGCAGTGCCAGCAGGCACTCCTGGACACAGCACACTGCTGGTGACACAGCTGTCACACCAGCAGATTGGGAAATGCTTGTTTAAACCAACCATTAATTGCTGTTTAGCATAGGGTCTGGGATTAGTCGTCCCCAAAACAGCCCAGCTGAGCCTCCAGTACTGACTGGAGTGTGGGAATTGTCAGCCCTTCCCTGCTCTCCTCTGGGCTGGAGGTCTTTTATCCTGCAGGGGGAAAGGCTTTCTGCGTTCCTCATGCCAGCATTTACTGTGGGCTGTAATTCTGCTCACTGTGAGGAAATGACATCTCTGCTGTTCCTTTATCTGCTGATGGGTGGATCCAACAGACAGGCAGAAAAGTACTCATATATAATCAATATTATATAATTACGAGCCTTAAAACACACCTGACTCACAGGAGAAATCCTCAGAAGCTCAGAAAGACAGGAGACCTGTGCTTAAATACACAAATGGAAAGAAAATGGTAAAACATCCTGGGATTTTCTTCTCTTTGGCTGCATGGTTACATTATAAAGATTGCACAGAGGAACTGGAAGGCACAACCTGTACCTGCCCCTCGTTAAGGGTTGTTTACTCCCAGCTCCTTCAGCCATGCTCGCTAAGAACACTTTTATTCTCCACACAAGAATGTTTTGTAGGAGAGGTCTTAAGTATTTCCTGTCCCTTTCTGACCTGGCAAACAGACATTGGGTTAAGAAATGTAAATTATATCATACAGCCTGAGCTGAGCAGGTCAGTACAAACCAGCACAGCACTCAGACTGCAGAGAGGCATCCCCTCACCTCAGCTGTTTCTGGGAGAAACTTTCAAAGTTTCAAAAGAAAGAGCTATTTCAAAGCTCTTAATAAGAGGTTTGAGACTGGGAAACAAAATTAAAGCAACAAGTTGATGTGGCCACTTCCAAATTAAGCTGTGTACTTGGGTCTTCCTAAATTAAATTAGAGATGCTCTACCTTTATTCATTAAACACCCCGAGTGATTGGGAAATAAAGGAGGTAACAGGCAACGTGAATTTGCCACAATCAAACTGTGCCAGACTATTTCAGTTCCTTCCACAGACGGACAGAGGAGAAGCAGAGGAAAATCAGAGGAAAATCTCCTGACTTTATTGAGGTTTCTGATATTCCCTCACACAACTCAGAAGCAGCCTGAGAAATCACGACCCAAATGAAAACCACAGCAAAGTGGGTGCAAAGCCAGTCTACGTAAAGAATAATTTCCAGGGATTCCCTGTCAAAAGGAAAGGAGGTATCAAGCGAGGAATTTCTCCTATATCAGCATTGTGGATTCCCTAGAACAGCCAGTCACCTTTCACCTTACCTTACTTCCAGTTTCACTCCTCCTTTGCCCTTGTTGTGTATGTGACGTGCAGGAAGATTCTGATGTGCCCCTTGGAGAGTGTGAGGTTTGATTGGCAATTTTCAGGTGTCGTGACCACGAATAAATTATGAACATAATCAGCAAAACCCATTGTTTCTCTGATGACTGTGCCTGAGCAAATCAGCTGAAGAGATGAAGGGCTCAGGCACAAATTTCCTGGGCGGGTGAGAGGGCAGGCAGTGGATCTGCTCATCTATCAAGAATTATTTGGACTCCTCCATTCATAGAGTCATAGAAATAAAGGTAACATGATTCTCTTCATAGAAATAAAGGTAAAAAGGTGGCATTAGGCACATCGTGAGCCCCACGTTGCCCATTCCACCTACAGTAAAACCCATGGCAGCATCCTTGTCTGTCAACTGTTGATTTTCATGACACATTTCAGCACTGGCTTGAACATCCTTTCAGTAAGAGCCATTTTTTCACTCCACAGTTACACAGCACATCTCTTTGAGAAAAAAAAAAAAGTAATATTTTCTGAGGTGATTACAAGTTTGGGATGAGAACCTCTGTAGATGTTCTCCAGAATTAAAGATCTAAGACACTCAGGCTATGAGAAGCCTAAATTTGACTTGCAGCCTTGTGATACTCTCCTTGAAATGGCTGTGATACACTCAAGTGGCTAAAAAAACCCCCAAAATTGAACAGGATATTGTTATTTAAGGAGATGCTTTGGTTAGGGCCGCACCATTTGTCACACCACCACCCAATATTTCCCTCAGCAGTAAGGAAATAAAGAAAGAATTACTTGATCTAATTTACAAATACAAAAAGATGACTGAAAGAGTAAATTAGAGGGAGGACAGGCATAATCATCCTGGAGAGTGTGGTGAGCTGGCCCCATCCAAATTAGCTAAGCCAGGCAAATATAAAGCCCTGGGCAGTTCTGAGCTGCTTTTCAGAGCTGAGGCTCCTTTGGCATGTGTGACCAACCTCCTCCCTTCCTGTGCCAGGGCTTTGTCCATAAAGTAAGGCTTGATCTGCTTTGCATAAGGTTTGTGGAGCAAAGGAGTGTCCCAGCCTGGTTCTGCAGCTGGAGACTTCAGTAAACAATTGCTTCACGAGAGGGTCGAAGAACTGAAACAGAAATACCTTTTCTAACGATCTCCCATCGATGGCTGTGTAGGGAAATCTATCATTTAGCAGCATTTAATCAATTTTTTGCTGCATTGGACTGGAATGATGCTGTTTTGACAAATCATACCATTAGATTTCATTTAATCTCCTTTGAACTCAATTACCTTCTGAATTTTTTACTGAGTTTTCCCCCAAAACATCAATGTTTAACATTTCTGATAAAAACCTTGTATTTTAATCTTATTCAGATGAAAAAACATACACTGAGCTTTCAATCCTTCTTCAGAGGAGTTTATTTTGTCTGGGTCTCATTTTATTGTGAAAGTTAGCCAGCCTGTGGGCTTAGCTAGAATGGGAATTTCTCTCCTTTGAGCAAATTCCTGTGGGAAAAGGAAACCTAAATAAAAACAAAGCCGTACCTTTCTAAAACAGCCTGAAAAGCACCCCAGCTTTGGAAATGAGCAGACTGGGCCCCCCTCAAAAGCTAATAACCATAATCCCTGTGTAACAAATCCGGGAACTGGAAACAGAGCTTGGTCCTTGCCATTTTCTGTGCCCCAGAGGTGGAATGGGATCTGCTTCTCAACTTAAGCTGTGGTTATGTCTAGAACACGACAGAACAGTGGCAATACTGAAATCCCCTAACATCCCATGAGCTCAGGCAGGGAACTGCTTGATGAATAGACCCGTGATAACATGCAGGAAGGAAATTTCATTTTAGTCTTACGGAGCCTGTTAAAAAAAAAAAACCCAAAAGCAAACAACCCAGCCTAGAAAAGATGGAAGTTATTAATTATATTAATTTTGTTATATCATTCAGGATAATTCTGAGTATGAACAGGGAGTAGATGTGGTAATTAAGGAGAGAGCACTGCGTGGGTCAGAGTTCCTGCTTTGGGGAAGCAGGGAACAGATCAGCAGGGTGGGAAAGCTGGCGAGCTGTAGAACCAGCTGCTGCTTGGATAAGTGGGGAACTACAAATGGAAGGACACAGGGATGGGATGCCAGGTTTGGGGAGACAGGAGCACATCTCCATTTGTGTGCTCTGAGCACAGGAATGGTCAGAGCCTGGCAGAGCTGCAGGGAGACACAGCTCATCCTTGGAGCTCACAAGGAGCTAACCCGGGACATCCTTTTTGCTTGGAAATAGCTTTTAGGGCATTGGAGGGGGGGAAAAAAGGCTATAATTTTTCATTTTTTTCTTTTTAACTTGTCCTACTAGTCCTCTACGCCCTTGTCCTTGTTGTCAGGGCAAGGGCATAAAGGACTAGCAGCACTTCCCTGGAGGATTTTCCCCAGAGGGAGTGGCAAGGCTTGGCTTGGTCGAAAGTCCCCGAGCAAAGGGGAGCAAAGTGGGCAAAAAGGAAGGAATCTGAAACGGGAAGGGTCGGGAACGTGATTTCCCTCGTCTTGAGCAATTCTGTGTTCTAAAGGCTGACCTTTGTGGGAGTGCTTCTGTTGGGGGGACTTTTTCTCCTCTCTGGCCTTTCTCTGGTGCCTGAACAAACGTGACTCCAAAGGCAGCAGCTCCGGAGCTGACCTTCATTTGCAAAGCTCCCAAACACGAAACGCAGGGGGGTACTTATCTCTAACAAATGGAAATGCTGAGACCCACATGCTAATTACAAGCTCGTCACGCTGGAAGCTGCCAGGATGGAGTTTACCCACAGCTCAGCAACACTTCCTCCAAGCAAAGCTCTCAGCTCTTACTGCTGCTCGGGAATTCTGGGGGGTTTTCCTCTGCCAGGCGTGGATGAGGGACGTTGTCGGCACAGATGGATGAGGGATTTGTGGTCACTGTTTCTACAGGAGTGGTGGGAAAGAGGCAGATCAATAATCCACAGCAAGACCTGCCTGAAATTATGAGCACGTCAAGTACTACGAGAGATTCCAGGAGCTGAGACCGACTGTGCAATCTCATGCCATAACTGCTCTCCAGAGCAGCATTTTAACTTCTTTTATTTTTGTGAACATTTGCTACTTTGTGTTTCACTTTTCCACGAAGAATAAACATCTCCCGTTGAGCAGGGCTTTACTGATCCATCACGTATTCTTAATTTATTGTCCCTGTTTCTCCCACCTGCTCTGGCTTTTGTTTTATTGTGGATTTTTTTTTTTTTAGCTCTTCAGCAAGACAGGTGTTGAGTACAAACTCTGTCAGAGCCTAAGCTGTGCCCAGAGCTTATGGAAAATTGCAATGGCAATGTGAGGAAAAAGGAGAAATAAATAGGAATGAGTGACACAATTCTATGTTATTTTAAACCATTGTATTTTGTGGTCAAAAAGCCTCGAGTGCTTCACATGTTGACAGAAAAACTGCATTTTGCTTGGGGGAAAAAAGGGCATTTCAAGCCCCGTGTGTGGGGCTTGGAGAAGTAAATCCATAGAAATTAAATCCTGTAAATACAATGGAATTAACAAAATACAATGGTATTACCAAAATCCTTGTGGTGAACAGTGAAAAGGACTTTCAATATTTGAAGATTCTGTTTCATACTTCATTTATTCAACTGCAATAATTGGGATGGGTGATTTATTACACATCCTGTAGCCTGTTATGCAAAACGAGGTGATTTGTAAAGCAAATATCTAACACAAAATGACAAAGCATTGAGCTGAAAATGAAAATTCAGCTGAAAATTCCAGAAAATGCAGGAATACACGGAAAGCAGAAGCATAAGGAGCAATATTTACAGATGGAACGGAGGGAAAAAAAAATCTGACCATCGAGAAACCAGTTTCTTTCTGGATTATCAGCTTGAATTAACTCCTGGGGAGCAAGAACCAGGATGGAAACATGGGCAAGGATTTGGCGAGGAAAGGCCATGAGACACCTCCCTTTTGATGATGGGGAACCACCAGGTTGGCATTTTCCTTCCTTTCAATGTCACCGATTGTGTGGATCCACGAACAAAGAGATTTTTTAAAAAATCACTTTAAAAAACAATGGTGCAAATACAGTCTTAAATTGCTTATTATAACCAAAATTTCCAATGTCCATGGGTGACTGCTGCGAACTGGATTTTCAGGGAATGATATTCCCAAAGTTTCCGAACCATTAATGCCAGGAGGACAACTCACCAGATACCAAATCCTTTCCCATTTAGCCCCCAGCCTGCTGAAGGCAGTGGCATTTCATTTTCCAGCTGTGCCCCACGAAGCAGGCGGAGCATTCATCCCAAAATTTCCTTTGCCTCGCAGAACCCCCGATGTTACGTCAATGCAGTCTTTAACTTAATACCGAAACAATTAATTGCTAGCATAAAGGAAAGGTTTACTGAGCGGTGGCTTAGACACGGCGCAGCTTTTTGCGGCTGAAATGTGCAGGACTAATGCCACATGGGGATTGTAGGGTTACACATCTGGAGACGCAAACCCCAGCCTGAAAGACAAATGGAAGCAACTGTTCCCGGCGAGCGAACTGCGGTTATTAGGGCTCAATTACAGCCTTGCCGCACTTCCACGCTTTTAGGGACTCGCCCTAGGGCACGGAAAACGCGTTTTGGAGGCACATTTGTGCCGGGAAAAGGAGCCGGGAGGGGCTCCGAGGGACGCCCCACTATTGTGTCTGGCGCTGAGGCGCCCGCCGCGCGCCTGAAGGACCCGCCGCGGCGCGCCTCCTCCGCCCGGGCAGTGCGGCAGCTGCCGCCGCGGGCTCAGGCGTTCTCCGCGGGCACCCGCAGGCCGGCCAGGACCCCGCGCG